>JACDOX010000045.1:390590-430459 GCA_014549065.1 Cardinalis cardinalis | reverse complement strand
AGGCAGGGCAGGCAGCCCAGGCTGGCTCTTTGGGGTGCAGCTCTGTTTCCTCAGGACATGGACAGTGTGTGACCAGAGGGGTCTGTGAGGGCTGGGGTGCTTGCTCTGGCCAGCAGGAGCAGGACATGGAGCTCTCAGACGCCACAAGCTCCTACAGCTTTTCAACAATTAGGATTTTAAATTGTTGATGTTCAAGATTTCCCTGCTCTTCCCCATCCCAATCAGGCAGARCCCAGACTCAGCCTGTAAAACAACAGAGAATCTACAGCTGAGGGTGATGCTGTAAATGTCCCAGGAGCTGCAATTCCAAAAAGAAACCCAGCCCAGGTCACAGCTCTTGTTAGGAGCMCCCAAGGCCACGTCCCAAACCCACTGCTGCTCCTGGCATTCATGTCCCTGCTTGTAATATCAATTCCAGAGAGCAGCCACTGCCTCTGAGGTGATGGATTGCCTCATCTGTCTTGGCAAGCCCTTTCTGAAGTCCAGAAAAACTCCTGCAGATTTCATGAATAGGTAGCCTGCTCTCTGTTGGTYTGGAAAGTTCTTCAAGTGCCAGAAGTGAAAAGAATATCTTCTTCTTTTATTCCTATGAAAGTGCATCTTCTTTCCCAACTTCTCCTTCTTCTGTGCARTGGAACTTGAGGCTGGAGTTGGTGAAAACGAAAATATGTTATTTTTACAGATATTTTTTTAGTGTGCCCTATTGTGAGCAGGGCCCGGTTTGAGATTTGAAGATTTTGAAGTAATGATGTAGCTCTGCTCCATTGCACCAAATGAGGAAACCAGGCAATGGGAGCTGGTTTGAACAGATGCAGTTGCCCTTCTGTAGAGTTCTTTATAAGAGACTTTAGATATCTCCAGTAACAATTTGGGTTGATTATTTCAGCATTACTGTTTTAAKTGTCCTGCTCTGCAGAACGGAAGAGGCAGAGGGGGAAGAAGTATTTAAGAACCTGCTGCAGATGACTTAAGTGGCAGYACTGTGCCTGTGCCTTTGTCTCATACTATTTACAAACTACAAACTTCTCTTATTAGTCAAAGGGGAACAATCCATTTTCCAGGAATCATTATCTTTGCACCAGATATTACAAGYGTTGAAAGAGAACATTGGCACTTACAGGGTATTAACAGGCAAAAATAATTCACAGCTTCTCTGTGATAAATGTTCCCACTTGTGAAATTACAGGGAATCTGTATTCAGTTCCAGCTTGTTCCACCCCAAGGAAATACTTTGGTAATTTGGGTGGTTACTTACAATAACTCATCAAGCTGATAATAGTGTTTATTGCACCATATGTTATCACTTAAGACTTGAACTGTAACTTACAATTCCATTGAAGGGGAATAGGTGAATATGGAAATCAGAGGAGCTTGGGGTTCCTTTCTTTTCTTTTAGAATCCTGAGCCTATTTCTGGGAGTCTCCAAAAATGTAAAAGGATTAGGAGAAATCCTATTAGCTGCTTTTTGCACCAAGCTGGGCTGATCTCACATGGGTCTTTTTGTAGAGAAAGGACAGGAAAAGTGATTTTAAATTTTTTTTCTTTATTTGGAGCTAATAAATAAGGCTTTTCTCCATAAGTTGGACCCCTGAGAGAGGAGCCAGCTTGGTTTAGTTTCCAGCTCCATCCCAGCTTGGGCTGTTATTCCCTGGAGAACCTCACACTTAGAGGGAAGCAGGCGCAGTTTGCCCTGGCCGAGTATTTTCAAACAGATTCACCCAAATGTTCAGGATTTCATTGATGTACTTGCAGCATGATTATGACCAGGAGTATAATTTCCAGCAAAGATTCCTTGAGCAAAAAGCCATACAAGTCACTTATTAAAAGGTGGTCATTTCTAGCATGTGTAGTTTGAGATGCAAATTGTGTTTATCTAGCATGAAACCATTTTGTTCTTTGTAATACCATTTAAAGCTGTACCTCTGTGTCCACTTCTGATTAGGTTTTTTGATTAAAAAAAAAAAAGTTTTTCCTCACTCAATCTTTTACTGAGCACTTTTTCACCCAGAATGTTTCCTTTCCTCTTTGGGAACATTGCAAGCAACTCAATCCCAAGGGGAAGAGAGTGCTAATATTCAGTGGGGGAAGAAAATAATTGGAGTGTGATAGTACAATGGCAGGAACATTTTGATTAAAAATGCAAGAATATTCAATCATTCTATCTCACMGACCATATGTACATGAAAAGCCTATCTTCATTCTGATCATTTGGGTGCTCATTCTCAACAGGATGATTGATTGGCAAGATTCCTATTTCTACACCTTTCATCTATCTTCAGTACTTTCATAAATGTTGAATTAAGCAGTTTTTATGGAACTTATCATAAAATGGAGTGTTCATTGAAAGTGACTGTGACAAAGTGGATTCCCTTACTCTTGAACTTCAGCAGCAATATTGCACAATACATTTATTTCTGGCTCCTTAAAAGCACTGGTGGTTTTTTTTCCCTTCTGCATCTTTCACCCTGAGGAAATTATAGAGAGGGGAAGCCTGAAGGGCTTTTGAGAGGAGCAGAGTGTCTTGGAATGAGAATTTTGCTCTTTCTGCAGGGGCTTGGAAAGCAAGACCGTTGACTCTGTGAAGCTGACTTCTGTCTTTTGTTCTTAGCAATGTTTTGTTTTGGTCTGTGATTGCCTTTTTGTGGAGGTAATACCTTGAAGCCTTTGTCTGACTTRGATTATTTCATGTCCTTGGAACGGGTACAGCCTTCTGATTCATGCAGAGTTTCTCTGATTAAAAGTAAATCATGTTCTATTAACTCTTGCCTTGCAAGTATCCTGTATCAACACAAAACAATTGCTGAATCAAGTTAATTTTTTCTGTTACTGGTGTATGATTTTGAGCTTTAGGAAGGGAAGATACTCTGAGGAGATTTGTAGCTGAACAAATCCACTGACAGCTTATTGCAGCTGACAAATTTCCTCTTGGGTGACCCTCATGAGTCTTCTCAAGTCAGAACTGGATAGGATAAATTTCCCACTTCCCCTACAATGATGCAAATCCAGTCATGTTCAAATGCTCAGTGGTTTTGGGCATTTTTTTCCTCTGGAGGTGTCGGAGCCACATCGCATCTGCTGGTACTTCTGGTACTCTGATGTTCCATTAAGTACCTTCCAAATTGGGTTTATGGTTTTCCCTGGAAAAAAAAAAAAGAGATATAAACACTTGATTTATGGGAACACATGGCATTTGCAGATGTGTCAGTGTCACTGTTTCCTCCAGTAACTGAATTAAATGGCTGGAAAAGGACAACCAAGGTGGCTGTCACATGCCATTGCATGGAAGTTAGCACAACATCTGCTTTGCCTGCTGTTTCAGGAATCACTGGTGCGTGGCAGAGTCGGGAGGAGAATCTCCAGCACTTTTTTCCTCGTTGGTGCAGGCCATGCATGGGAAATGTTTTGAGTTCTGCTGAGATGAGCCTTTTGTGAGTTTGTGGCTGCAAGTTGCTATTTTTACCCAGTTCGGCACTAAAGTTACAACAAGCTCAGAAAAAGAGCATTTCTCTCTTTCTGTGCTCTCTTTTATCTTTCCAGCACCTTCCCAAGCCCCTGATGCTCCTCACATCCCTCCCCTGGGAGTGCCTCCCTCCATGGCCCAATGAAGATTTTTTTATCCATACAGCAAATTAATTGTAGCTCTAATCACTGGCAGTGGTTGATGTTTTGCTGTTGCAATTTGGTATTTTCCCCCAGAACCATTAGAGGAGGATGGGATATAAACTGCTGGTTAAAAGCTCTGTGATTCATGGCCTTTCTGGAGGCAGGAGGGAAAACGAGCTGTTGGTAGCAGAACCTCCAGTTAGAAACATTTATGGGGCTTCCCTTGGGGACTATGATGGGAGAGTAAAACTTTTATACTCTCAGATGCTTGTAAGCAATTCTCCATCTGGGACTTTAGATTGGAATAGCTCCATTATTCATTTGTACCCCAGAACTCCTTGGGTAATAATCTGCATCATCTTCTAGCTGTGAGTGGCCACAGTCACACGTGCTGCTGGGGGAGCACAAATGAAATGCTGCTTGCTGGCCTTGGAAACCACAAACTGTATTTCTTGCACTACCAGATGCTTCCTGCAGCATCTTGGGCAGTCTCTTGCTGATAAAATCACTTTAGATGCAATTAACTCTCTGCACACATCAGAAATATTTAAGTGACTTGTTATCGAGGTGATTTCTGTACCTGATTCTKCACCTGTCATTTGGGACATGACTCCAGGAATGTGACTGAGGTGGGGCCAAGGTGTCAAACCTCATTGTCCCTGCTCTGGAAATGCAGTTCTGAAATTAARTGATGGTGTAGAAGCAGGAGCACAATTCCCACCTCCTTTTTCCACGGTTGTGCATGAGCTGGTTTGTGAAGGCACCGGGTGTGTGCATTTCCAGCCTGCCCTGCTCTCAGCTGGAGAGGAGGCCCATGGAGAGTTTCAGGGCCAAATCACCCTGCACCAGAGGGATAAAAACRTCCTTGAAGGGGAGTTGATCATGTTGTGTTCCATAGTTGGGCAGCAATGCAGTGAAGGAGTCAGCACAGAGCATTTTTGGCTCCGGGAGCAGCAGAAACCCTGCAGTTGGTGACAGCATCCATTTCACAGCACGGCTGGGCACTGGGGATGAGGCGTCCCTGCCTGTTCAGCTCTGGGCTCTGACCTTGCAGGCAGSCTGGCTGTTTGCTCATTACCCCACATTGGGTTAACAGATCAATGAGCAGATCTACTGGAAAAAGGAGCAGTATTGGAAAAAGCAGTAGATCAATCTAGATCTACTGGAAAAAGCAGCAGAATTCAGTGTTGGGTTTGGCTGCTCTGATCACCCCAAGGCTGCAGGGGCAGAGAGCACAAGGTCCCCAAATTGTCAGTCAGGCCAAGGGGACATCAGAGAGCCACATCCAGTCCTGGTGGGGAAGAGCTGGTGACTCCAACAAACCAGCCACTGAGGAGCCCAGGGGTCTCAGCAAAAGGAGTTTTGGGAGAATTAATTGTGATCATCTTATCAGTGCCTCAATTTCTGGTTTTCTGAGGGCACTGCCAGTGACTGCACGGAATGTCTGTCACAGCAAGAGCYTCTGGATTATCCATAAGTGACTCGAGTTTGCAATACTAGAATATGAGTGTTTTCCCACCTAAAACCTGTCTCTCATGGAGCCTTTCCTGGTTRTGAGAAGCTGTTGCTGATCATCAGTCCCTGGGTGATACCCAGGGGCTTCTCCAGCTCCCCCAAACACAGCACACCTTGCTGCAGGCTCCCAAATTCTGCCCAGTTTCATGTCCCTGCCCAAGGCAGGGGGTTGGAATGAGATAATCTTGAAGGTCCCTTCCAACCCAAACCRTCCCGGGATTCTATTTACTGCTCTGTTGGATTCACTGGGCTGGAGAGGGTCCTTGAATGCACCAAAAAAGAAGAAATTTGGTGTGTKGAACATTGGTTTACTCCACAAATACTGGCTCAATTGAAATTTTTACTTACCTCGTGGCTGAGGAGGCATCTCTGAACCTGTTAGCGTAGGAACTGAAATTAATTTGTGAGTTTATCTTTTAATGAGTTTAGTGCAGCAACATCAAATAATTTTTCTCACAATTTAGCTCAACATTGATTCCTCATTTAGTTAAAAATTCAAAATCTTACAGGCTACACAAGAAATTARCTTCTTAATGACTGTTTTATTCAATTATTACAGAGATACTCGTCCTATCACAGTTAATGTTCCATTGTGAAATTGGTTGGAGAGGGACTGTAAAATGTTACTTTTCTCCCCAATATCCTCATGAGTAATATCCTCCCATGACAATTTAATGAAGATTTCAACCACAGTGGATCTCCTTTGTGTGGTTCTGTTGCAGAATTTTAACCAAGATATTATTAAAATGCAGTTTAAATTGCAATTTAAAAGATTTTTGTCTCAACAAAGATTGTTTCTTACCAAGTTTTTAGCATTTTTTCCAAAAATTCATTAAAAACCCCAAACATTCTGTGCTGCTTGTCTTAGGATAAAAGTCTCCAAATTCTTTATTTTTTAAGTAGCACTAACAGAAACTTAATGGTTCTTGTAGTCTTTTTGTTGATAGATAAAATTCTCTAACAGCAATTGATTTATAGAAAACTGCTARGTGAATCTGACAGGAGATAAAAAGCAGGAAAGAATTTTCCAAGGGGTGGAGGCCTTTTAGGACAATTTTTAGACATTGTTCATCATGACTGACAGCTGGTGGTCAGTAGGTAAAGAGATAACATCTCTGGACTTTCCAATTTTCTGTATTTAATACAGAAAATCCAGGTGGTACCTGAAATATGGCATGAARTGTCACTTTGGGCAAAATGAGCAAGGAATGGCCTCAGGTTTGGCAATCCTGGGGTGTAAAAATGGAGCTTGGGCAGGCAGGGAAGATCAGAGGTGAACAGGAGGAAAGGTTCTTTCATCTCCATTCTTCTGTCCTTGCTGAACCAGGGCTAATCCTTCTTGGCTGTCCAGRTCAAGCTCTCTGCTGTGTTTCAGTCTGATATGAGTCAGGTTTATCCATTCTGTAACTTCACAGGAAATAATAATGTAACATTTTGTCACTTGGCTGCACGGCCATTTGGCTTTTATCTTTTGAATGGCAAGAAATGGTGGAGTTTGTTTGGTTTTTGTTGCTCTTTTTTGTTATATCTTGGTTTTGCCTTTTTGTTGTTGTCTTCCCCTTGCTGTTGAACATCCACTGCACTCTGGAGCAGCCTCTGTCTCCATTCTGTGGGCTGGAAACCTCCTGGAGCTCTGTCCTGTGGGTYTGTAACCCAGCTGACAGCTTCAGCACAGCCAGTCTGCAATTRAAAACCCACAGGGCTGTTAATGGCAAATGAGGGTCAGATGGATGACTCAAGGTTACAGCACCTTCCCACCTGATCAAGGCATTGTAGCAATCACTTGTTTGCTGGAGCAGAAGGGTTTTTCTGGTGGAATTGGAGACATGAGAGAGAGCAGTGTGTGCACAGGGGGGCTGTGGCAGAGCAGGGCACGTGGGGAGCCAGCACATGGAGCTGGAGCCAGGATCTGGGGAATGCAGGGCTGCCCTGCAAAGTGATCACTGAGCCATGCCAAAACTGCATCCAGCACCTGTGGGGCTTGGTCAGCTCTGATTCTCTCAGACTGATGCCTCAAGGTTTAGCTTCCATATTTCCCAGACTCTGCACTGCATTCTGTGCCTCTGAACTCCACACACAGTGTCAGCAGCTCTCCTCACAGCTCAGTCCCACAGAACAATCCTTGTCCAGCCCCAGAACCAAGGACACCGCTGCAGCTTCAGCCCAAAAAGTGCAAACAGCAGGGAATGGAGGGGAGCAAGCTGGGAGGGTGGGACTGCATCACCTGGAGCTGGAATTGGRCAATGAACCCCAATGTGGAAATGGACCAAAACTGATAAAAGTGTGAGAACTCCTGACCCTCATCCACCTTGGGTATAGCCATGGCTGGGCTCTTGCACTGCCCAAGGTGTGYCCTRTAGAGGCCTTTTAATAAATCCCTGCTTTATCCCTTTAACTMTGCCCAGCCTCTGTTCCAGGCAGCCTCTCAAGGCATCAAACCCTCCTCTTTACATTTTCTCCTCTGTCCCCCTCACCTCTTGTCTCCAGTGCTGTTGCTGTAACTCCCACCTTAAGGGTCACTTCTGGATCTCTGGTGGTCAAAACATCTTTGCACTGGTTTTGTCCTGCAGTTCTTGTCTYAAAGGCTGTGTCTTGCTAAAGAGGACATTGCTTTGCTTCCATGTGATTAGGGCAAGAGCCAACCTTTGACACTCTCATGTGCAAAGGCTCTGCAGGTTGTCCCTTCCATCCACAGGCTGCAGTTCCAGCTGTGCTACCCCGTGAAATCCTTTGGGGACAGAGAATTATCARGATAATGTGGTAGTTGGGACCAATTAAGATAAAAAACAAAGACAAAATATAAATACATGTCCTGATTCCTTTGAAGCAAAATTCTAAGAACTAGTTTATGTTCTGGACTGATCAAGTATCTTATGGAATGTAATGTTTTGATACATGTGCCTTAATCTGCCCAAATTTGTTGTTTCAGAACAAGTGTTTCTGGKTTCTTACTGGTTATAAAATGGAACTTGAAAATTGGTTGGATTTTGTTTATTCTCTAGCACATTTTTCTGCTTTCTAAAATGAAAGAAAGAATTACCCAGATGGGGTTGCTAAATAAACTCAAGTGGCTGATGCATTGACTCAAGTGCTATCCCAGGGTTTTTAAAAGCTCCCACAATTGCAGGTAGCAGTGTTAGCTCATTGTGCTCTGGCCCCATGCAATGAGCCAGGCTTTTTAAATGGAGAGCCCCCTGATTTCATGCATTTCCCTGATTTCATACATTCCTACTGGGGAGTGTTACCTCGGCCACCAAGGTGGCTGTGACTGGGCCTGCCTGTGTGGGAGTGGAGATAACAAAAGTTTTTAGAACAGCTTACATGGCAATTAATATTAAAGACTGCAGGCAATTATCCCATCCCTGTTTCAGAAGAAATTAATATTCATTGTCGAAAAGCTTTTAGGAATAGAATGGTAAAAATTGAGTTTGTTTTTTCTGTACCATATGCAGAATTTGGTTCATGGACAGCTTTCTTTTTCCTGCCTGATTTTTTTTTGGGTGGAAGTTGAGTGATCCTATCCATCTCTTCCTCTGCTATTTCTTTGCCATGCATCATAGGTATCCCTTTGAAGGGAAGGATAATGCAGGAGTTGGCGGCTGCCTGCAAATACCCAGCAGAAATGCACATACATATTTGATTATGTATTTCTTCCCATCTCTACAGGGCAAAATAAAGGTAATAAATGTCATGTCTGCAAGAAAGCAGTGTTCTGCTTTAAGAAGAGGTGTTGGATTGCTTCTCTGGATGAGATGTGGCACAGGGAAAAGGTGGGGAAGTGGCGGGAATGGCTGTGGAAGTGAAAAACACCTCCAGAGTAAACACTGAACATCTGACAGATGTGATCATCAGGGGAAAGTCATGATTCTTTTAGTGACAGTGGTTCTTGGTGGTTTGTATTGATTTCCCAAATCTTAACACGGAAACACCACCTGCATTYTGTGGCTGCTGGGGTTGCTCCGTGGGCCTTTCATCCTGAGCTGCTGCAGTTTGCTTTGKGTGGCCTGGCAGAGCCCTGCTGAAGCTCTTTGTTCAGATTTGTGTCGTTTCTCTGCTGCTCTGGGTAAATCAGCTTAGTGGGAGTTTACTCTTTTGGACCCAGAGCTCTCAGGCTGGCAGAAGAGTTTAAATATGAGGCCTGAAATTAATCTGAGTGCTCTGCTCTGTATCCTGTGAAGAGTAATAAGATGCTTATAGATTTGCCAGCACCAAACATGGTACACAAGAATACAATAATCAATATGTGCTGTAGGAATACCAACTCTTTAATTTACTGCTTATTACATTGAATTGGATTACAGTCTGCTTTGTCTTTTCCTTTGCTTTAGTGCAATAACCTTTAAACCCTGGCTTAGTTGTTCAAAATAAACCCAAATCTCCCTTTCTTTATTTTTTCCCCCTCAGTAACCTGCTTTATTTAACGGACACTTCCCATTTCTAGTCTCTTTGCTGGCATTTATCTGCTTGCAAATGGATTTATCGTGGAATAATCCCAGTTTTGAACAAAATGTGGTTTGCTATCTCAAAACCCCAGGCTCTGCTCTGTTTGCTGTGCTCCCAATTAAGTTGAGTGAGTCAATGAGAGCCTTTTCCAGAGCATATCCAAGGAGGTTGTGCAGAAGGAAATCCTCRTGGCTGCTCTGGAGCTGGTGCTCCACAAAGGCTCGCTGCACACAGGGGTTGGGAGAAGCAGGGAGGATGGATAGTTCTGGCAGCAGAKTCCTTAATTCTTCCTGCCTCTTTTCCAAGGAGCTATTCCATGCCTGGAATGCTGCAGTGAAAGATTTCTGAAAGTAAGGGGGAAATGTAATAGTCAGCTGAAGCAGACCAGGGTCACCATGATGCCATCACCACCATGGCAGCACAAAAAATGCTGTTTACTTTCTGTGCTCCTGTTCAGAAAGGGAAAAGTGTTTTAAATACAGTAATAAACCTCCAATAAAATGGGGTTTTGTATGTGTGATAGGGAGTTCTGTGGTAGGTATGCTCTGGCAAAGGAAAGGGGATGGGGATTACTGGAGTGGGAGTGCCAGGGCTGCCCTTTTCAGCAGTAACCTCATCTTAGTTTAGCTTAACCCGAGAAAATTGCTATGATGAATTTGCATTTTTGTCATGGCTCTGTTCCAYGACACATCTGCAAGTCCTGCCTTGTGTTTCTGTGCTGGAAAATGTTTCAGGTCCCTGCGATCAGGGCAGGGCTTGGACCCAGTCCCTGCCCCAGTGGAAAAAAAGTTCTGCTGACTTCACTGCATGATGCACTGAGCAAATATAAACTGTAGAGACTTTAATTCTGCCTTTCACATTTAACTGTGACCTTCTTCAGCCTCAGGATCCATCACTATTCACAGAGATGAAAGTGTCCCATCTCCACAACAGCATCCTTCCCCACGGAGGAGTTSTTGATATTTACACTACAAATTGCTGTAACAACTGAATTATTGTAAACAGGAGGGAGCAGATAAGAAAGCTGCCGGCCATTTATTCAGACACTGGTCAAAGGAACTGCGTTTTATCCCAGGATAATTGCAAAAGTGATCCCATCCTGGTAGCTCTGATACTGCAGATCTTTCTGTTGGAGAGTTTGGAGCCAGGGACAGAGATAAACTCAACTGTAGTCTTCAAACTTAACAAAAAAACCCCCAAAATCCCAACATCCCCAGGAGAATCTCTACTTATTTTTTGGTTTTAGCAAACCTGAACTAATATTTGTCTTTCTCTTCTGTGTGCAGGATGAGCTCCATATGTCTGCTTTAGTTTGAGTGGTATTTTTGGGATGCAGGTATTACACATTGAGGTGTGTGAGGATGTTCCTGAACTCTCTTTGGGAGGTGGAGTGAATTCCTGGCAGAGGCTTCAGCATGCAGCAAACTTACTCAGCTCTGCTGCCTGGCTTGATTTAGCATTCAGAGAGAGAACAAGGATTTGAAATTTTGAAAAGTCCAAGAGAAATTACTTAGGCTTCATTTTTTACACTGTCTCGACGAGGATGGTGAGAGGACTTTCACCACATGAAAGACAGTGCAGAGGAATTTGAAACCAATGAGAGAGCCCCACACTAATCTAGGGCCAGCAAGATCACAACAGGTTTAAGGGAAAGACAAATGTGCAGTAAGCAGAGCTGAATTTGGGTCTGTTCTTTGGGAATGAAGGCAGGTAAAACCCARTTTATGCCTGGCTCTGCCCTGGAGGGCTGTGGGTGCTGGTTCCTGAGCACTCCCATTTCCCAGCACACTCACTTTCCACAGGATGGGATGCAAGGAAGGTGTGGCCAGGGGGTGTTTGGGCTCCTGCAGAGCAGTGATCAATACTCTGGAGCTCTTTTGCCTCGTGCCAGAGTCTGCTGCTGCAGCAGCTCCAGGCAGTGCAGTCCCTGCTGATGGTTCAGGGTGCCTTTGCATCAGGTGTGGGGGACCCTGGCTTGGAAGGGTTTATTTTAGTGGGGTCTGGGGATTTACCAGACCCTCAGGGGTCTGACCAAACCCTCAGTGAAACGTGGTGCTGTCCACAGAGGAGCTCTGTGGCTCTGGAGCAGGGGAGATGCCCAGTGACAGCCATTCCAGAGAGCAGCTGGYGGCCCCAGGGAGCCCCCAGGGCCCCTTCCCTCCTGCTGCTCCTTGCCCAGGCTGGGCTGTGCCCCTGCACTGTCTGAGAGCTTTCCAACAGCCTCASTCAAAAATCCTGAGCAAATGCCAGCCCAAGGAGGTCACACAATGAGCTGTAAGATGCGATGGCTTGGATGACATTGTGCTCCTGAAGTCAGAGGAGGGRTGGAAGGAGAGGATGCTTCTGGCATCTCCTCACAGAAGCCAGCCCTGCCAGCCAGCCAGACTTAAATAGCTCTGAAAAATCTCCCTGCTCTGTAGTGCAGGAGGAGAAGTCAGATCAGGGGATGGAAGGATCTGCCAATAAAGTGGCAGGTGGGGCAATAAAGAAGAGGGGATGAGGTCAGAGTGCTGGTGCAGGGCCTGGAGAATTACCTGATGAAGAGAGAAATGAATATTTCATCACTATTCATCACCATTATGGCAGCACGAAAAGGCAAAGAAAGAAGTGGGGAGCAGTGCCTGGCCCACCAAATGTTCCTTTAGTGGTGCTGTGGGTTTGCTCTGATGAATCTGCCTTGTGTCTCACCCAGAGAAAAGGAGCTGGCTAACGATGTGCTCTGCAGATGGATCCCTGCTGGCACAGAAACCCTTCCACAGCCAGTGCACAGGTGTTTGATTTTGTTTTTGTTAACGAGCCAGTCGCAGGCAGACTCAGGGAAAATGGACCCCAGTTCCTGTGGAGAGACAGAGTTCCTCTGGCTGCCTGCAGTCCAACCCCACCATATGTTCAGTGAGAGCCCCAGGCAGGTCCTGCAGCCCTGCACTGCTGGGGGAGAGGTTTGGAGCTGCAGCCCCCCAGCCCTGCAGCCTCCCTGTCCTGTTGGGCTGCGCTGAGCTCAGCCAGTGCCTCTGACAAGGCTCCCTGATTGTTTGTCTTGCCACAGACTCCCGTGGCTTCTTCTTGTTGCTTGTATCCCTTCCAGAAAACGCTTCACAGCAGATGTTGGCTAATGCAGGGAGTGCTGGAGAAATGCTTGTGAAAAGTAGATTTCAAGGGTTTTTTACGTATATATATGTGTACAGCAGGTGCAGTAATTCAACGTGAGGATTAAGTAAAGAAGTTGCTAGAATTGGCAAAGTCTTCAGGTCTATTTAAAATTAACTGTGAATTTTCTCTAAGAAAATGAGAGAATCGACACAGTCTGCCCACAAACCTAACAGAGGAAATGCAAGGAATGTCCTGATGGGCAGCTGAGGAAACATAGATGGTCCACTGGATCAAGAATATATAAACTCAGAAATATTTGCTGGAACTACTCATGAGACTTTGGGAGGGAGTGTAGCAAAAACTCTTGTGCCTTTTGAGGTCAGTTTGTGAAGAGAAGGGGAAAACAAAGTGAAAAATGCAATAGGAAATGAGCAGCAGGTAAAATGTCCTGTCCCATACCTATGGATGCTTGCTGGTAGAATTGGTTAAAACAATCACAGATAATACAGTGACACTGAGTTTTCCCAAACATAATCCAGATCAATCTGAACAGCATGTTCTCTTTACAGGACCCTTTTTTTATCACAGCATCTTATTTATTGCTGGAGAGGAGACAGGAAGTTGTCCTTGTTACTCACCCTGCTCTTCTCAGGTTCTCTTTTCTTTTAAAAAAAACCTCTCCCTCCACACCTCCCCCTTTTCTTTTTCTTTTTAATTTTAGTTCTCTGCCCTTTAGAAGGAAAGGCTCTTTCYTGGTCAGTTTGTCACAACTGGAAATGAAACCATGGCAATACCCTTTATCTGCAGTGTTACCGAGACTGTTTCAGAGTTGATGGGAGTCACTCCTTGCTTTTCTTGTTATCTTCCATCCCTGCCTGATTTAGAATGCAGCTAATGCCTCTCCCCGGGCTGCTGACTCACTATTAAAGTACATGCTAAACCCCACACATGCAGTTTGAGTCACAGGGGAATATATTGTCAGAAAATAGTGCTTTGATTCTTTCCTTTGCTGGTGTAAACAGGGTGAACAAATAAATCTGGGTACTTTGAAGTCACACAGTGCTCCAGGGAGAAGGGAGAGGAGATGCAGTAACAAGTCTGGGCAAACTCTTTTAGGAATGACCAAAATAACATGCTCTAAGAAATTCAGAATTCAACAGTTCTTCAATTCAGACTTTTAACTTGCTGCCATCATTTTATCTTGGATCATCACAGTTTATTGTGAAAATATTGTGGTGTGGCAGTCAAGGGATGTGTGGTCTGTGTTAATCATATTTATGATCATGTTGTGAACTAATACCTTAAATTTTTATGGCACAAAGTGGCATTTATGAATAATTCATTGATGATATGGTAAACTCAACTGTAGCAATTCCTTCACATGGGTTATTTGGAAGAGCTATTGACAGTAAGGAAAACAGGCACTTGCAATCCTTCTGAAAACTCTCTGGAAGTGTTGGAATGGATGTTCAGGCTGTGCCTGGGCTGACCTGGAGCTGCCTGTGGATGTAGCCTGCAATGGGTGGAATGGGGAAAGGGCTTTCCCAGGCACTGGTGAAACTCAGGATTGGGGGGAAAATGAGCTTATTTTCTCTCTTTTCCCTATAAACTCTAATTTTCAGCCAGCCTGCTGGCAGGAGCTTGCTTTTCCCACTCTCTGCACTGCATCTGCTGCAAACCCTGCACGGGCAGGGGCCGGACAAGGTGCCAAGGGAGGGAAGCTCTGCTGGAAATCCCTGTTTCCCTGCAYGGGAGCAGAGCCAGGCTCCTGCCAGCCCAGCAAATGAACCCTGGAGGGCAGAGCAGGGGCTGTCACCCTGCATCTCCCTGCCGCAGCTCCGGAGGGTGGCTCCCAGCAAAACACTGATTTCCCCGGTGCTGAAACCCTCCCAACCCTGCCCTAGCGTTTTCCTTCTGCTTGACAGTTGTTTCCTTTATTGTGTGGCTGCTCAGGAGGGAGCTGTTTCATWGGGATTTCAAATGTGCTCCTTGTAAAATCTGCAGCCTCTCCCCCGTGCAGCAGATCGGGCGTTTTATTCCTCTCGCCGGTTCATTTTTCCTAAACTAAGCACTTTGCTTCAAAAGGGTGTCCTTGTAAATCTTTGTCCTTTTAAATCCAAAGGTCAATGATACTTTCTATATGCAAATTCAGTTGTTAAATGTATTGCACATTACTACTCCTGGCAGATGGGGGAAAACTGCAAATTTATCATGGTGATGGCTTCAGGAACAAAGTAAGTAATTATAGACACAGTATGACAACTCACAACAGTGTCTTTTATTCTCTAGTGTTCTCAGTAGCCTCTCAAATGAAAGAAGAGAATTGGAAGGTTACCTTAGCTATGTGCTTGAATCCAGGACTGTATTACCTGAAACKGCAGTGTATTGCCTTTATTATTACCCATTAGAATGCAATTTAACTTCTGGCCCCTTAATAAAACCCTTCCCATAGATGCATTAACAAACAGAAGTTTATTTGGTGCTCAACTTTGCTTTTGTTTCTTGTGCAGCGTGAGGAGTTCTAGGCAGCTGGAAGGAGAATATTCTGCTGAGAGGTTTTTTTTTTTCCCCAGTTATATTTTATATTTGGATAATCCAAATTTGGATATCCCGGCTAATACTCAAAAATAGGAGATATTTTATAGAGTAGCTGCTTTGCTTTTATGATGGTGATGGTGGCCATGAGTTCTGTGTGGTCCTTGCTCAGGTGTCACCAGAAGTGCRGCACCCAAAATCCAAACATGCAGGTGGCTGTAGGGGCAGGGAAATGCAGGCTTGTGATCCTTTTGGTACAGGTGGGAGTTTGGAAGAGCTGCTCCCCATTTCTGGGGGTCAGAGAGGGGCAGCAGAGCCAAACTGCCCCTTGGGACTGCGTGTACCTGCCTGGCCAGGCTGGAGCCCCTGGCTGGGCTGGAGCTCCCCTGGAGCCAGCAGCAGATGCCTGGGGGCAGATCATGTTCCCATGTCTCCCATCTGCACCCTCTCAGCTCAGATTTAAGCTTTGTCTCTCCTGATAAACTCAACCATATTTCCTTACCAGCTTGCTGTCAGTTGCTATATATTGATCCTCAGTGAATGCAGTGATCTGCACTCCAAATGACTAATTAAATATGCCATAAATCTGCAAGAGAATGAGTGCTTCAAGCACCAGAACTCCTTTTTTGTGCAATAAAAAAAAAAATCTCGTTAAAAAATCATGTACTAACGGCAAGTGACTAAAACCTAGTTTGAAGTTATTTTACCAGAGACAGAACTGTATAAACTATTGCACAGTGATGTTTACAGAGCTGCAGACATTGCACAGAAATTCAGAGGTCAAAAGTCCAGTGGATAATATCCATAAACAATAAAAAGGAAAAGATGTAATCAGGCTAACACCTTGTGTAACTCAGGTGTTTTTGGAAAACCAAATTAATTCCCTTGGCACTGATGCTCTTGGAGAAGACACCAGTTTGTGATTTCTTGGGTAGGTGAACAGCGCARTCCAAACAGGATTTTTTGGCCGTGAACACCTGTGGGTGCTGTGTTACCTTGTGCTGCAAGTGCAGCGCTCACAGGGGAATCTCAGTGTGCTGTGGCCTGTCCTGGCACAGAGAACTCAGGTGTTTCCCCTCCTCCCCTGGAAGGAGGCTCTGATAACAGCAGATTAACCCTGCACCACTTTAATTATCTCTGGCAAGCAAAATGCCYTGTCCCTCCCCAGGCAGAGGGAAGGATTTGCAGGGGAATAAACTGATATTTGATGGCTGCAGGTTGCCAAACTCCACTGCAAAGCCAGAGATTCCTTTAGTGAGTCTAGATCCTTTAGTGCTGATCTAGGGCTGATTGATTGCTGAGGTGAGGAGCATGGTCTGTGTCTTGTGTCTGCAGTGAGAGTTTTCTTAAAAAAAAMCCCCAAATACTGCTCTCATCCCATGGTTAGCTTGGGTTCTCCTCCTCCTCCTCCTTTTCCTCCTCCTGACCTCTAGCAGCAGAGCAATGTTTGTCTTGACTGAAACAAAATCCAATTCTTGTACTTAAACATGCTCTTACAGGGCTGGGTGACTCCCTGTCCCTTTCATTTGCATATCCATCTCTAAAATGATACTAATAACTCTAAAACTCTTTGATCATTGCTGTAAATCAGCAGAAACATTTAGGTAAACAGAATGTGTGTTTATAAGGAAGAATTTAATAACCTTTATACAAGTTTGTTGATAAGAAAATGGTTAAAAATTGAAATTCACTGGTTCTATGATAGTGCAGGCCTGGAAGAACTTGTATATGGAAAAAAATTATTAAAGTTTTGTTACAGCAATGTAACTGCAGCAGAATTTTAGTCAAAACCAGTTGGCTTCAGTTTACAGGGGGTGTTGTGGGCTCTGCAGGCAGTTCTCAGCAAATACRTTCAGAAATGAATTTAAATAGTACAGGTAAATGAATTCTAAAAAATATAATAAACTTACATGAAATAATATAAATTATGCAAAATATGCATTTTTAAGTATGTGGCAAACACAGATTTATGAGATAAATAATTAAAGCAGTATGAATATGTATTTATCTTCCTTTTTTTTTAATATTTGAGAAAATCCCTGATATTCTGATGAAGTTTTGGCTATTCCATTCCCTTCATTGCACTGTGGTGATTTTATCCAGTTTAAAGGGCAGCAGAGTTGAGACCAAAATATTTCTGCTGTGGTATCCATTGTTAAGATCTTTTTGCTCTCCTCTTTTGGCTTGGGACACTTCTTGTCTTTYCAGTGACATTTCAGGGCCCATTTCAGTTGATCAAAAACGTGGAATTCCCAGTGGTTGACACATTTTTGTTCCAAAATGCCGCAGCTTCAGTGGGAGTTTGCTGAGTATCGATCACAGGGTCAGGATTTCTAAAGCCAAACACATTCCCAGAAATATTTACTGCATCATGGAGACTCCAAGGGTGCAGGATGTGGATGTCAGCACTGCTAAATAGAAGAGTCATGCCATGGAAAATGCCCTGCAAATACAGAATTATAGAACCCCTGAGTTAGAGCTGGAAAAGATGAGGTTGAGTCCCACCATGACCCCAGTGCTCACCACCAAGCCACGTCCCCAAGTGCCACATCCTCACATTTTTTGGTCACTTCAGGAATTGTGACTCCACAACTGCCCTGGGGCTCTGTTCCAATGCTTGACCACCCTTTCAGTGGAGGAATTTTCCCAAATATCCAACCTAAACCTCCCTGGCACAGCCCGGGGCCACTTTCTCTCATCCTGGCAGGTATTAACTGCGAGAAGAGCCCAGCCCCTAGAATTGGAAGCTTTGGCTGTTTGGGGGCTTTAGAGGTTGCAGAGCTCTGAACAGGCTCCTACTTGGAATTGCTTTGGCAAGAGAAATAATGGTGGAAGGAAGTATCACATTTTCAAAAGTAAAATTCAGATGCAGCACAGCTACAGTGGCTTTGATTTGAATCACAAAGATTCTGAGATGAAAACAGAGCTTTGAAGTTTGAGGGAAATGTTAAAATTTGCTCTCCTGTTTCTCCACCAGCGTGACTTTGTCTGGATGTCCAGACTTGAAAGCAGTTATTGACACACACAAATCTCCTTTCAAGTGGGTGATCAGCACTGGGGCTGTGCTCTTCTGCTAAGCAGATTGGAATATAGCTTTTAAAAAATGACCACACATGAAAGGCTGTTTTCCCCCTTCAAACCCATCCTGAACAAAGTGAAGCTGTTCCATCTCATAAAGACAGATGATTGACATTATATAGTGCATGAAATTTTCCTTTTCAGAATCATGACATTTTTTAATAAAAGTGGAGATAATGCTGGGAGCTAGTAATTACACTATATCCACCCCCAACAAAAAAAGATCCATTGGGGGAAGAAATGAAACAATATGTCTTTACAGAGAATGCAATTAAATAAAGCCAGATTAGAGGAAGCACTGAGGGTAAGCGACATGCCTTATTATCTCCAATGTGTAAATTTAATTTTCTTTTTTCCTCATAATTCTTCYTTCCCCAGCATTTTTTTCCTCACTCCATGGAGATCAACTTGCAACAGCTTCATTTTCCTATTGATCTATTTAATATTTTTCCATTGTGCATAATAAACCACCAAACAGGATTTGCTATCAATGCGTGAGCAGCCTTTCCGTCTCAGAAAAGAAAGAGATAATATTGTTGCAAAAATGTTCTCCCTGGGGTAGATGATGACATTAACATTTTTGTTAGGGAAGGAGTGGCTCAAAATTAAATCTTGAAATTACCAGTATTTATCAGAGCCACTCACAGAAGTGGAGGGGAAAGGTGAAATGGCTGAGTAAATATCATCTTCTCTGCATCTCTAAAGGCGATGCTAAAAAGGCATTAAAATAAGGATAGGAAGAGTCCCCTCAGGAATATTTATCAGAGGTGCTTCATCTCGATGACAAATCTAAGACAAGACATGCATGGCAATATCTGTTGATGTGAAGAGCTTGTTAATAGCAGGTTTGGTTTTCTAAAAGTGAGATTTTTGTCCCCGGGACAAAGCAAAACTGGTTTTGTAAAGGCAAGGATGTGTTGTAGATTAGTTCTGCACAACTGGACAAGGAAAGGAGTGGCACCATCTGCTAAAGAAACCACTGGGAGGTTAGAATTCTGTGAGTGCCTTTTCTTGGTCAAAAGGCATTTGTGAGCAAATAGGGTTTGTGTAAGTGGGGGTGTGTAAGGAATTATGGTCACATCTGATGCAGGTTGTAGGAAGGTTGGTAGATTCTGTCTCATTTTATTCAAAGATCTGCATGTCTGTTATCATTTTGGAGCGCTTACAAACACAAAGAAGACCTTGACTCTAAGCATTTGTAATTTAAAAAKGATCAGTGGATCAAAACTCGCTGTTGCTGAAAGAATGAAATGTTTTGAATGATGAGTCCCTCTGAGACTGTGGCAACCTGAGCGTGGGCAATTTGTGAAAGGGGAAATCWCTGGCTGTGAGCTCCTCCCTGATTGGTATTTGATATTATTGTCCTTGAAGAAGGTCCTGCCCTGAAGCAGTGATGATGAAAGGTGATGACTTCTTGCCATTAACGTCCTTGTATCATAAAAATGTCTGAGTTCATTGCCATGGAGTCAATAATGGCAGCAAAACAGCACCAATTTCATGTGCTCCAGTTGCACAAGGGGCATTTCCCTGCTGCTCAGTTGGTGCAGGAATTGTTTGGGTGCAGGGAGTTGTGCTAATTATGGATGCTGCACACTGAGGAATGCTGGTTGTGAATCTGGGCCWGGAGAGGAGCAGACAAGACTTTATAAATGAGATTCGTTTAGGCAGCATGTCATCAAATGACCTGATAAGTAGGGCCTCATCTGGGTAATGATTAGGTTTTATGTACTATTACAAGGATTGATTTCCTAGAAAGGCAATGAGCAAAAAAAAAAAAAAAAAAAAAAAAAAAAANAAAACAAAAAACCATATCTACAGCAGATTTTATCTGGCTGAGCAAATTACCTGACAAGATAGGCAGGCCCAAACCAGGATTTAATTCCTGAAAGGGCAAGATTTTGACACTTTATCCAAAATGCTCTGTGTCCTATACTGTGAATCAGTACACTTATTTTGAATAAGTTATTTTGAGAGGAAAATAATATCAGTTTCAACAGAAGTATCTGACTGCCCAGCTAAAGGGATTTCTTACACACTGGGACAAGTGTGGAAATGGTCTTGGAGAGGCTTTATTGGAGGTTTTTAGAATGTAATCTTATGCTTGTGAAACCCAAAGCAAAAATTTCACTGGAAGTAATTCTTTATGAAGYGGTGATTTTTTATTGAAGTGGTGTGGGCCTTCACTTACAGCCTCAGGAAGGTTTCCATGAAGGTATGAATTGAGTGTTATCATAATTCAGGTATTTTGGATGTAGAAATTTATTTCGGTATAGGAGAGCCACAGAGTTGTTACTAATCTGCTTTCACTTTCTTCAACTCCATAACAGAGTAAGCAGAAATTTCCTTGRGTTTTTTCTGGTTGCTTTTAATTTTAGTTCCAGAGCCAGAGAAAAACAGGCACTGTTTCCTTTAAATTGACTTAGACACAGTTTATCAACTTTTTTCTCTCATGTTGGCCCCTCCATTACAAAAAAAACCACCTAAAATATTAGTGTAAAAAAGAGCTGAGTGAGAATCAACTACTCTCTGCACTTGAGATTAGTAAAAGAAAACACCCATAGATTTTCATTCAGCTCAAATTAGAGCAAAATGGGACATCCTTCAGATCCCACCCTTTAATGGGTGTTAATGGAAGGCTGGACCTTGGTTTTGTCTTCAGGAATCCTGAAGAAAAAATTTCAGTTGGATATAAATGTGAATCCCATGCAGAAAACCCCATATGAAAAATATTCAACTGGCTGCTGCATGGCTGCTCTCGGATCCAAAAATAAGGAGTTTTTCATTGAGGCAGCTCCTGGRAGCCCAGAGTTTCTTTTTACGTTGTTTTATTTTGGAAGATATGCATACATGAGCTCTGGGGTTTGTAGATTTRTGGCTGGGCTTGGCAGAATTACACAAGGCATTATTTCAGCAGTGGAGATGTTGTGATGAATCACATTCCTAAAAACTTCTGGGCAGTCTCTGTAAAGCAAAAGCCAGATCTGAGCCTGGGGGTTGTCTTTCAATGCATCCATGTAAATAGGGGCTTTAGAAATTAAATCTTACTCCTGAATTATTCATGTGGGATAGGGGACTTTTAGTTCCACTGCTGCTGACCTCTCCATCTTGGTCTCCTATCAGGTGATAATKAGCATGGACTCTATGATTCACAGAAGGCTGATCAATATATTCTTATTAAGAAACTTATTGCTCTTTTATAGACAGCTATGATACAGTTATACTGGACTGGTCCTTTAATTAAAACACCATCACCATTGGTTARTTAAAAACCACCCTTTGGTAAACAAATCTCCATAACACATTCTACATGTTCACAATATCAGCTGTAGCAAGYTAAGAATTGTTTCTCTTTCTTGTCTCTGATCTTCTCACAGCCTTTCCCAGGATGATGCCTGGGAAATTTGTCTGTTTCTGTGGCCAGAGAGCTGCTGCCACAGTCTCCCTCTTTCATTTCCCTGTTTTCCCCCCTAAATGTACCAAATAACAGGACTGTTTGTGAGCAGGGTGATTTCCTCCCCATTTCCCACACCAGGTTCTCCCCTCTGTAACTGGAGTTCATCACAACCAGCYGAGCTCTGTGACACATTTTATTTTTATGTGAATTATATATATGACACATTTTATGGTCCWGGGCATCCCCCCTGGAGGCAGAGGGATTTCCCATCACAGGCAGGGATTCCTGAGCAGTTTTATGGGATTTTTCTGACTGCTGAGGCTGCAGGGTGTGCTGACACAGAGGGAAGCTCCCTGTTGTGAGTGCTTTCCCTCAGCTGTGGTGTTGACTTCAATCCTCCCAGCAGGAGGGGAAACCCGAGGCATGAACACAGGATTGTGCTCCCTGAGCTGTAGAGGTGGGGTAGAGGTTTGAACTCTGTGGCTGGAGATGGAGGAAAAAGGGGAGCAAAGTTTTAGGCTTGAAAATCGTTGTGGTTTGGTTATTTTAATTTTTTTTTTATTCTAACCCATCATTTGATCCAAACTCTTTCATGGTAGCAAGGGCCATTTCTGTTAAATTCAGTAACATTTTATTCRTGTTAAAAGCCTTAATTCAATCAATACACATTGAATGGTTGGTAATAAAGTTTTTCAAAAGCTCCAGAATAGGAGCTCAGTGCCTGAATTTCTCTTTCTGTTGGATTCAGTATTGATTTGCCATATCATTTGCCTCAGTTCAATTTGAGTTCTGGAAAGGCAGCCTTGTGTTATGATAGTGTTCTTTTGTCTTTTTTTATTTTTTTCCTTGCAAAAAGCTGAAACARGCATGATTAATTTGAAAGGATGCGATTTATTTCAACTTAGCAGATGTATTCGAGACCACTTGTAAAACAACTTCGAGGCCTTGAACATAAATGGCTGTTACAAAGATTCTTTGTATTTAAAATAGGAGCCTAGACAGATATTAATAATGAAAAAGGCCAATAAATGACCTTTTCTTCACTTTTATAGAGTAAATGCAGTATTGAATTTTTCATCTGTTGTTTTCTTTTGAAATGTGAAAGATCACAAGAATGAAAGCAGGTGAATTAGATTGTATTCTCCACAGACACAACCTTGATGCTGTAGCAGTGTTTGGATACAAGAGAATTATTTTTTCATTTATTCTGTATATTTTCTTGATCTCCATGCAGTATTATTGCTCYACATTTTCATGATCTAATTTTATTCATTTCTACAAATTTAATAACATTTGTTTTGTTGTTTTGTTGTTTTCTCTGAGTTTTTTGTGCCTGGAAGGCTGAAACCTTCTGAAGGACCAGGAGTTAACCTCAGCCTGTGCCTGTGGTGTGCTGGAGGGCTGCACCAGGGGCTGATGCTGATTTCCCTGCCCCTCCTGCAAGCCAAGAGTGCAAATCCCTGCCACTTTTACTAGTTAACATATTGATTGATTGAGTGATTGATCGAGTGATTGATTTTAAAGGTTCACCTCCTGAATTTCAGGAGCATGGTGGTCCATGTTTAGAATGGTCCTTTGGTGGCCCCAGGAGCAGGAGCTCAGCCTGGAGAGCTGGGCTTGGGCACGGTGCTGGTGTCAGCATCACTGCAGGAATGTGGAATGGCACGAGGGGACAATTTCTTGGTTGTTTGAAATTTAAACCTTGTGTCTTTGATGGTGTCTGGGCTGGGGAAGTGGAACAAAGCAGAGAAATTAAACAGGAAAAAATCAGGGAGAAGCAATAGAGCCTTCAGGTCTTGTGGTTGTCTCAGCATCTTGTAGGACTCACTTGGCTCTCAGACTCTGCTCTCCATTTATTCTGCACTCAAAGGAAAAAAGCCTCTAGTCCTGGCTGGGAAAAGCCTTAGGAAGAKCTACAGCCTAAATAACAGGATGCAAAGTACTTACTGCAGTTGAATATGCATGTTCATGAATCTGAACCCAAATGAAGCCAATGAAATTATTCCCTAAGCTTTTGAGTTTTCATTTTTGGTTGATTTTTCTTTCTCATACCTAAGACTGCATAGTAGCTTCCCGAATTTTAATGGATGAATTCCAGTATCTCTGTTTACAGCAGCTGATTACATTCCCTGCTGAAAGCTCCACTGTCAGGGATAAGTCTGCAGAGACCAGAATTTGCAAATTTATCGCCTCTCTTTTTATTTGTAGGTAAAATATTCTCCAGTGATTCATCTCATCACTGGAGAATGCTTTTCCAAACAAATTGCATTGCTTCCTAAAATTTAATTCCTATTTCATATTCCTATTGTTTGCTTAGTTTATATCCTTTGTGAAATGGCTTTGGGCAGGTTTCTTACAACTTTATAACTATGATGGCTCTGATATCACTCCTGCATTTCCATCAGGGTGAGTGTTTTGCATTTCCTGTGCTTCCCTGTGGGTGGAATCCAAGGATGGGATTCCATGTGCTGTCATGCACATTGCATTTGTTGGAAGATGTTCTCAGGAAGCCAAGACTTGAGCACTGCACGTGGTACTGAGATAGAAGCAGAGTGGATTTATCTGGTTTTGTGTTAAGCCTCGCTCCAAGCACAACTTGAACTCGTTGAAATTCAGCTGATTCAGCTCATYTAAAGCATCTGGGAGATGCTGGAAGACAAGAGGTCTCATTTTAAGAGTTGTGGTTTTATTTATATTACTGTGGTGTTTGGAGCTCCAGTCACAGACCTTGTGTTCTAAGGCACTTCAAAGAGAGACCAAAAAGGACCTTCTTGCTTCAGAAAGTTTCAAGTTTTTTTATCAGGAGAGTGTAGTACAGTGCACAAGAGGCCCCATGAAGTGATTCCAGCCAGCATGAGCTCTGCAGCTTCACAGCTGTGAAGTATTTTAATGAAAGCTCTGYATGCACACAGATATGTTGTGCTTAGAGACTGAGACTGGCTTTTGTTTCTTTACAACTTCAACAAGACTCTATCCTTGAAAAGGAGGGAGATTAAAAAAAAATCATTAATTTTGGGGGTATCAGCTCGAAAGGAAAGCTCATTTCTCTTGGTTGCACTTAAAATTTGTCTAGTCAAGAAAGAAAGTGTTTCTATTGTATTATGCTTTRTCAAATCTCTGGTTTTCCTGATTACAAACGCTGTGCATGGTTCTGAATATCAGCAAAGTTCTGTTGTGATATTTATCCTAGGGTAACCAGGGCTGTGATGTTTATCCTGGGGTAAGCAGGGCTGTGATATTTGTCCTGGGGTACCAGCCCCGAGCTGCTGCTGCAGTGTGACCCAGAGCTGGGGAGGCTGAGCCCTGCAGCAGCCTCAGCTCTGAGCTCCCACAGCCCTGGGAGCAGCTCCAGGGGTTTGCCTGTTCCAGGTGAAGCCCTCCTCCCCCTGCCATCAGAAATAAATTASCAGACCCCACAGAGCCCTCCCAGCACCTCACTGGAAAAACAAAGCTCTCCATTCTCTGTTAGTTCCTGCTGCTTTGAACTTTAAAAAAGATGTAAGCGAGTCCATGCCGGTGATGAACGGCCTGGTGCCTGCTTTATGATGAGTGAATTATTGGAGGAGAACAAAGTGGTGGGAGGATTCCCAGCAGACCTTGTCCAAACGACTGCCCTTCTGTTTTCCTGTGGTACTGAGCTGTTTGCTGTGGGTGGGAGCTGCCCCTTCTAATTAAAAATTATGAGAGGAAGCGCTGCTGTTATTTCAGAATATGGGAAGTGGTTTTTTTCATGAAGCCAAGACCTCCTTTTAATTGAAGGGATGGGRTAATGATTTGCAAAAGTGTTCAAGGATTCATTGAGAATATATTGCCYAGGTCTTGTGGAAAGGTTAATGCACATAAAACACGTTAATGCCCCCTGTGTTTATTTGGCTTTCTGTATTAGGATTAATCCTATTAGCTCTGCAGAGGTAAGTGGGAAAGCATATGGAGAATTGGTGTCTCAGCTGGAATCAAATGAGTTTATGAGTGTTTGTAGTCTCAGCAATGGGACTTTCAGTTCTACTGTGCCTTGTTTATACTGTCCCATCTGTAAAGAGAAGGCAGAGACAGAGAGGGAGCCTTTGCCTGTCTGTGGTGCAGCTGCTGAGAGCTCCTGGTGCTGTGCCCTGGACCCTGGGTTTGGGTTGGCTGTGGGGAATGTTTGTGGTGAGTTACAAACTTTCATGACTCTGACCAAAAGAAAAAAAGAAAAGATCTTTAAGCTCACAGCAGCCAATTCTGTCACTTYTCCCTCCATTCACTTAAAGCTGCAAGCTGAAAGTGTGCTCTAACAGCAGCATTAGCATACTGCTCCACGCTCTGCTATCTCATACATAATCAATCCACTTAGGCACCAATAGCAGAAATGAAAAAGCAAAAGCTTTGACTCCAGCGATGCCAGCCCCAGCTGTAATCACATMAAGGCAGTGATTTGTGCCAATATTGGTATTCCCCACCTTGCCCAGAGTGAACTCCCTTCACTTGGAATCACACTCTCCCTGCTACACCAGCAGCAATTGAATGCCCAAATGTTTTGTCAGCAGTGCAGCTGCAAAGAAACCGATTGGGAAGGGCTGGGAGTGCTTCCCCCTCTGATGGAACTTCATCAGCCATCAGAAAAATGAACCCCAAGCCCCAAMCCCACCCTCCTGAGTGCAGCTGCTGTGTCACAGAGACAAAAGGAGCCCTGGGGGACGCTGTGCCTCTTGGCAGGACATCACTGGGAGGACACAACTGTTTGGGGACACCAGCCAACATTGTGACATTTCCTTTTGCTGGGAGCATCTGCTCTCGAGGTGCTACCCAGCCTGCATGTGCTGTTTTCTGTGTGACTTGGAGTGGCTCGGCAGATTCTTGGGATCTGAGCCAAGTTTTTCAAAGTTTAAATCAGATAAGTTAAGAGTGCAAGGCTAAAATGTTGACATCAATTCCTCAGGCAACACCTTTGATATTATTATGCTTGCTGGAGTGTGGAATGGCAGTGGGAGAAAAGGGCTCTGCATATTTTCATTGTTCTTGGAGTTAAGCTGAACAGAGAGGGTCCAAAGTGTCTTTTTTTGGGATTACTTCTAAGAAGAAAAGACTGAAATGAACAAAATCGGTAGCTGTTTACAGCTTTCCATGTTATTATGGTCATTTTGATGCCTAAGAAAATGGTGATGTTGTTTATTCACAGCATTTGTCTTCAAGTATTCATGTTTTTTGATGAGATATCCCAATGGGGAACTAATACTCTTATGAGGAGCAATTTAAAACCTCAAGAACAACTAGAAATCGAGCCCCACAGTACAGATGTGTTGCTACACTTTAGTGGGACTAGAAAATAGCTCCAAGGATCTGTATTGTGATCTAGCTGGAAGCAAGCCACTGCCTTGTGTGCTGGGTAATTGAACCTGCCAGTCCCAGCATCCCAACCAGGGTGCCTGACCCAAATGCAGCTTCTGTGGCCTCAGTGGGGTGGAGAAGGTTCTGTGTTCTGAGGAGTTTTGGGGCTAATGAAGCCCTTACCTCAGCATTTTGGTTTGCAGCTCTTCTTTTGTGAGGGAAATGCATTTCTGAAAAGTTCCACCGCAGCATCAGTGCTGCAAGATCTGTTGGGGATGAAAAGATGCTGGGGTGTGTGTGGTTCCAGGTGCAGGAACTCTTTGCTGWCTAACAAGAAGCTGGGAAAARGGGGGAACAGGAGGGTGGTGATAGCACCCTGCTATTCAGTCATTCATTCATTMATTCATTCATTCATGCATTCTGTGTTCTTGTGAGATTGTCCCCGAGGAGGGAGGAGCTGCAGGAAGGCCAAAGGACTGATCTGTCATTGCCCTCCTTGCACTGCCATCTATTGCTGTCTTTTTCCAGCATGAAAGGGAAGCATTCACAGTTATTTTTCCATATAAAAACTGCACTACAACAACAATGATACTAAGAGAATCATTCAGGTGTCTGGATCTGCTGCCTGTGTGCTGCAAACAAAGCAGGCAGAGCTCTCCTGCTTGAGGAGCAGGATGAAACCACTCCAGGGGTTTGTACTGGATGAAAATTTGGATAAGAACTCACAGCAACTGCTAATTCTTGATAGTTTCTCAATAATGTGTTGTGGAGAGAGCCATGGAGCACGAGGCATTTTGCATCCAGGAGGATTCAGGCTGTGTTTTATTGCTGGTGCTGTCGTGCCTGCTCTGTGTCCAGCTGCCTCTGGCACAGTGGCCCCTCAGGTCCCTGCAATGCTCCTGTTTGTCCTGGCACAGGAGGCACTTGGTGCAGCTTATCTCACCTGGAGGAGCGTCCTGAGCACCACAGCAAGCAATGCTCTGTGGCACCCACGTGTCTGCCCTGTGTTTGCAGGCAGAGCTGCTAATTGCAGAGAAGTCCTTCAGGGCTGCTTTGATTTTCAGTTGTGCTCACCCCAGCCCTCCAGAATTTTTCAAGGCAAACAAGAGCTGACAGTATTTTACATTTATTCTTTGCACTTGTTAATCTAAATGGCATTAGGGAAGTGCTTTATCTGATGTTCTCCTTCTGGTGGAGCAGCTTCCATGTGTGCTTTTGGCAGGCAAAGCTGCTCCAGCTAGCAGGAAACCTGCAGGTGCTATCAGAGGATGTTTTTATCCAGCTCTTGACTGATATCCAGGGGTTTAATGCAGAGATCCTTCCCTGTGCACCATGTGGTTGTGGCTCTGGGGGAGAGAACACTGCCAGGGATGAGAGGCTGGAGGGAGAAGGTTCTGTGTTTATTCTGCACCCTCATCCTCATTTCAGCATTCAGCAGGGCCTCAGAGGGGGCACTGGCCCGAAGAAAATCTTCAGAATAGTCATTAAATTGTGAGGTAGGTGCTCTCTCCAGCCTGCACCTCCCTCTAAGAGCCTTTTCCAGGGATCTCCTCTTCTCCTTGTGCCCGTTGCATTGAAAAGGAACAATATTTTTGTGCAACAATAAAACCAAGCGTAGGACTGAACAACAGCRTTGGCAAATAGCACTGCTGGACATGGAACTCCTGAACAAAGGCTCACAGGTTATCCTGGGGGTGGAGAACAGGGAGGGAGCTGTTTGCCTGGCACAGGCACCCCTGATGGCCTCTGTGCTTCCCAAGCAGGATGGGTTTTGCCCAGCAGGGCTGTGCCTGGACAGGGAGGGCAGCACCCAGGCTGCAAAAGCTGCAGCTGCCTCAGGCCACAGCACCCAAAGACACAGCAGCTGCCCCTGAGTGTTTTAATTTAGGTTGTTAATGACTGAACGAGGTTTTGTGGTAGCTCCAAAGCCTTCAGGTCTCTCCACCGTGTGAAACGCCCAAGTTCCCCGAGCTGGGGTTGGAATTGGTGGCATGGGGAGAGCACAGCCGCGTTTGGCACTGGTGGGATCCAGGCAGATTGGATCGAATCCTTGGTGGAACCCTTGGGAARGCGCCTTTCAGGACAGCCCGTGGCTGTGAGAGAGCTGGGGCTGTGCTGGAGCAGCCCCTGTGCCTGAGCTGGGGCTGTGTGCTCGGGGCAGCCCCTCTGCCCTCCCTGCTGGGGTCCTGTGCTGGGCACCCCCCCMGGGATCCTGCTGCTTTTGGCACATGGGGAGATTCCAGAGGGATCCCACCCAGGACAGGGCTTGGAGCGCCCTGGCACAGGGGAAGGTGTCCCTGCCCATGACAGGGGGTGGGAGCTGTAAGTCCCTTAACATCCTTTCCAGCACAAACCATTCTGGGTCTCTATGGCTGCTTTTTATCAATCTGTGCCAAACAGATATAATAGGAATTACAAAATAAGTGTGATGGCAACAGCTCCACGGACAAGTGATTATCACCTGATCTGCCCATAACTGCTTCACAACACTTATGCCCTGGGTTTTGCATAAATTTTGTAATCAGATAATAATTTGAGCTCTACAAAGCTGTTTCTGATACACCTGAAGAGTCTGGCAGTTTGTGATTTCCTACAGCATTAAACCGTAGAAACAAATTGGTGTTTAATGTAGATTTTAGTTTTATTAGCTTCCCTCCACACTTCAAGAAACAAGTGTATTGACTACCATAAATCAGGAGTTTGAGACCTAAAATTATATCTTTTCTCTAGGAAAGAAATAAAAGACAATTTCTTGCAGAGTGGAGCTGGAAGAAAATGAGGGAAATAAATGTGAGAATCTTCAAGTGTGTGGGAAAGATTCAGAGCATTAATGATGCTGCTCTTCCTGGAGACACCCTGGTGCAACCCCCCTCTCCYTCTGCACAGTCTCCACTGCAGCTCTTAAATGTTGTGTGTGCTCTCCAGCCCAAAGGGCTTCCAGGGGTGGAGCTTTCTGTGCCAATGATAACATCATTATTCTTCCTGATTTTTGGGAAAAGTTGAGCAAAAAACCTTTGTGCAACAGCCCCGGACTGGTATCATTAATCAGTGATCATTTCAAGGTATTAATTAAAGCACTGGGCTTTTTGCCTAGAAAACAAACTGCAAGGCAGTTTTTTGCACCAATAAAGTAAGTGGTTTCCATTAAAGGCAATTAGCAGAGACACAAAAGCAGGCAAGAGCTCCATCTGATTCATCAACCCCATAAACAAGGTGCTCCCACCAGATCTTCAGCCTTAGATGAAAAAAAGARGGTTTATGGATGCCTCTATTATCTGTATCATCTGTTATGGAAATCTGGAGGTGCTTTTCCTGTTGCAGTTTAGATATTTGCTGGGTTTTTTTCCCTGCATTCCAGTTGCATGCCATAAAAAAAAAAGCCCTTGGTGTTGTTTATTCRGAGTTTCTAAAAACACTTTCATGATGTGAATAGAGAGGGGATTTTAAGGAAATGCAGAGCTCACAGTTAAACAATCCCACTGAAGTCCCTTTGGTGCTATTAGAGAGGAACTGCTGCTCATTTTAATGGTGTTCASCAAACTAACAAACCTGGCTTTCTTCTAAAGCAAGTTGTGGCAGCACTTTTTGTCAGCCAAGCCTCCAAAGGCCTTTAGAGATCTGTTTGAATTCAATTATTTTCTTCTGGATTAGGAAGAACTAACACCCAATAGCTCAGAGGTTGTTTCAAACAGGATTTTATTTGGTTTCTAAGTGTTTGTCCAGTTCTCYTGGATAAAATAGATGCTCCAGCTTAAAAGAAARAAGAAAAAAAAGCAGAAACTTGAGAGATGGGGGGAAAACCAGGGGTGAGGATGRTGTTTCTGTTCTCCCACCCTGTACCCTGATGTGCATCTCCATCCTCCATGGAAACCKGGGCACAGAGGGACAGCACTGGATTGCAGAACATTTTATCCAGCCTGTTTTATCCAGGTTCCAGGCAGCTGGGAAGGTGTTCCTTTGAGCCTAACCTTTCCCTGCTCCCCAGGTGACTCCCCTGGAGGCTSACCCGATGTGTCCTCAGGCAGACACTGAGCTGCACTCACAGAGGAAAGCCAGGCAGGAAGGGAGGGTGCTGTGGGATGCTTTTTGCCTTTGGGCAGCCCTGTGCATGAGCTACTGCAGAATAACTTATGTTAAAAAGCAAATTAGCTGCGCTGAGAAGTGAACAGGATCCTCAGGCGGGGCTGGAACTCAGCATTTCCCCAAGAGCAGCAGAAGGGGCAGGTCTGAAACTCAGACTCAGCCCTGGGATTTATCTGGAGAGCTTTGGTGCACAGGAGCAGCCAAATTCCACAGGTGCCCTGGGTTTGGTCTTTAATCTCCCGCTTTCCTTCTTGAACATCAGCTTCTCTGCACGTGTTGGAAGTGCTCCCACCTAGCCAGGGCTGAACTGGCCAGTGCTGGCTCCCTGACACTCCTAATTAGATCTAAATTAGCATGGCTGTGATTTAGCACTCTGCTCCCTCTCYGTGGCTGCCTATCGATTTACTGGATGCGATTCTGCAGCTCCTCACTGACACTCTGCACTGGGTGAGGAGCACTGGAACCACCACCTGCAACCCAAGCAGTGTCCAGGGGGTCCTTTTTGGCTGCTCAGGTTTTGCCCTGGCCCTGAAGGGACCAGGAAAGCCCTTGTGAAGGTCTTTGGGCAGCCCCCAGGTGCCATGGTTGGCTCACGGTGCACAGCGGTTTGCAAAAGCTCTGGGATCCTTCAAAGAAAGCCAGAAGGATTTGAACTCTGAACAGGGCTGTGGGGTTGGAACAGGGCTGAGGGGTTGGAACAGGGCTATGGGATTGCCCTGGGGCTGTGGGGTTGCACTGGAAACAGGTCCTGGGTGCTCTGTCCCAGCAGCTGGGGGCAGGAGGGGGATGCAGCCCCTGAGACCTGCCAAGAACCCTTTYCTTGGGGGCTGTGACAGAGCAGTGAGTGTCCCCAAGGCAGTGGGGACAGTAGCTTGGGATGTGAGACTGAATTAGAGCTGGTTTAGGGGTGAGCTTGGCAGTGCTGGGTTAATGCTGGGCTCAACCACAGAATCACAGAATGAGGAGGTTGGAAGAGACCTCTGAGATCCTCGAGTCCAACTCATGCCCTGACACCTCAACTAGACTCTAGCACCCAGTGCCATGTCCAGCCTTTTTCAAACACCTCCAGAGATGGTGATTCCACCACCTCCCTGGGAAGAGCATTCCAGTGCTTTATTATTCTTTTGCTGAAGAACTTTTTTCCTAATATCCAACCTGTACCTTCCCTGAGGTAGCTGGAGACTGTGTCCTCTAAAACCAAACCATTCTGTGACCCACTGACCACGAAAGAAGAGTTTGTGCTTTGTGCAACGGGCCCAAAGCAGACTCAGTCCTTTATTTGGTGTCATTCTGCACCTTCCAGCAAGCCACAGGTCTGGCTTCAAGCCCTGCTGGCCCAGAACAACCCCTCAGGGCTCTCTGTGGCCCTGCAGCAATACCAAAGGTCCATGGTACTCGTTCTTAAGGGGTCATTTTTCTTCTAACAAGATTGACTTCCCACAAAATGAAGCTGGGTATTTCTCATTATTGGAAAATGACTGCTGTGTTCAGGATGAATCATCTCAGCCCTTATCTGACAGGTGCCAATCATTTATTTGTCCTTGTTCACACGAAGCAGAGAGGGAGCCAAGGCAGTGATTTGTCTCTTTCAAAAGAGGAAACATCTGCCTGAGCCTCATTTCCCTCAGACCCCGGGGCTGCTGCTGGTGATCCTCCCAATGAAGCTGGGGGAAAATTTGGATCCCTCTTCCCCAAACTCCAAGCAATTCTCATGCCTCATCTATTTTACTCAATTGTACATGTTCAAATCTCAGCCCATGGAGCTGAGGGGAGGAAGGGCAGGTTACAGGTGTGACAGAGCTGCTGGGACTCTGAAYGGGCTGAAAGATGCATTAGAATTTTGAGGATTTCCCTTAATTTATCACAATCTCCCTCATTATGTTTGCTCAGGGTAATTATCGTTGTGATTATTCAGTCAGTCTCATGGCAGATTTCTTCTTTTGCAGGATAAAATTGATGGGAGGGTTTTCTTGTCTTCAGGAGAAAAAAAAAATGGTTGGGTACAGCATGTCATATTGATTCCATAATGCATGGTTTGCCTTGTAGTCATTTTTTTTCCCTCTTGGTATCCAGTACATGCTGCAAGGATCTGATGTCAGTAAAATTGGCTGTCTGTCACAGAAGAGTTATTAGAGGGGGAGAAAAAAAGTAATTTTCTGATAATAAGATTAAATTTTAATGGAGAAAAGAAAATGAAGTCATGGGTAACAATGTAGGACATTTTTGGGGAAAAAACCACTGTTCAAAAATATTTAATAATAAATAACAGTATAAATAGGTGACTTCTCAAAGAGAGCAAATTCACTGAAATTATGTGTGGCAGGAGGGAAGGGGGATTGCAGAGCCAGAAACCCACCTGAGCATCTCCCAGTGAGTGGAATTTTCTCTTCCATCCCATTCCATTGACATTTGTGGAAGTGCCTTTCCAATACCAGGGAAATTTTATCCAGCAGGAAGTCTCAGRGTGTTCAATGAGAGCAAACCAGAACTGGGAGCTTTGTGCCGGGAGCTGGGGCTTTGACAAACATCGGCTTTATTTATAAATGGTTCTCTGGGACAATAGTGATGGCCCCTGCTTGGAAAAGTGTCTGAAATGAGCAGGATGTGCAGAGGTGAGCAATGCAGAGCCCCGCGGTCTCTGCAAGATCCCTCTCCAGATAAAGCTGCAGCAGACAATGGATCACTGCAGAGCTTCCCCAAGGAGCCCGGGATTTGCTCTCTAATCTCTTCCTCCAGCACTATTTTCTAGATGCTTCTTCCTCGCAAAATAGATTAATAAGTCCACAGCAGAGCTGCCTTTTGTGCCTCTGTCCCGTATTCAAAATACATTCGCTGACATGGGTGAGAAAATTGGAGTTAAATCATCCCTGTGCTACCATTAAGATTACTGCTGCATTTTGGGCGTTTTTAAAGCATCCCTCCCGTTCTTCCCTCCTCATCCCTGCTGGAAGGAGGTTTTTTTTTTGTTAAACTAAGGTTTTGCAATCTGTCTCAGGGCTTTAGAAAGCTGTAGATTACTTGCTGTCGGGATGTGAAGGCTGTGGCTGCAGAAGGAATTGCTTTTTTTAGGCGAACACAAACACTGGCCCTCTGTTCTGCTCTTTGTAGAAATTGTGTACAACAGACAGAAGCAGGGAGAGGAGCTCAGCGTGTCAGGAAGGTGACGGTGAAGGCAGCCAAAATGCAAATGGATGGCAAGAAATGGGAGTGAGATGCCCAAAATCACGCTGAGAGATCAAACAGGGACCAAAGCAGGCATGAGAAAGTGAAGTTGAGCCGAAGAACAAACAAACTGATTGGCAACAAGGAATTGCTTAGAAACACAAAGAAAATAACCCAGCCAAGAGCAGCGAGCCCCGATTCAGTGGAAGGCTGTTGAGGGYTGCTTTTTGCATGAATGAGAGGGGAAGTGGTAAAGTGGCTGCGTGGGTGGCTGGAGCTGGTGTGAAATGGTCCCTGGTGGCTGGAGCGGAGAGAGGAAATTATTGATGTTGTTTTGGTCTGCGGAGCTGGCAGAAATCCCTTTCCCTGTGAGAGGCATCTTTGCCCGGTGAGAGGGGATCTCTCTCTCCGGGGCAGAGCTCTCTGTGCTCGGTGGGGTGAGTGAAGGGGCTGACTTTGCACGGGGGTCGTGTAAATGCAGAGCCTGGGTGAAATTCAGGCAYCCATCATGCAGCTCAGTACTGCAGAACGCTCCAGGAGCATCCAAACACATTCCTGATGTGTGTGTGCCAGTCCTGGGCCTGGGCAGGGGATGCTGCTGCTGGGCTGATTGGGATGTGACTGTGACTGACACTTGGAATGGTGTGATGGTGTTGACAGGGATGAGGGAAGAGACGAGCATCTGACTCCATGTTTCACAAGGCTTGATTTATTATTTTATCACATATATTACATTAAAACTATACTAAAAGAATAGAAGAAAAGGYTTCATCAGAAGGCTAGCTAAGCTAAGAATAGACAGGAATGATAWCAAAGGTTTGTGGCTYGGGCCCTGTGTCCAAGCCAGCTGACTGTGATTGGCCATTAATTAGAAACAACCACATSAGMCCAATCCCAGATGCACCTGTTGCATYCCACAGCAGCAGATAACCATTGTTTGCATTTTGTTCCTGAGGCCTCTCAGCTTCTCAGGAGGAAAAGTCCTAAGGAAAGGATTTTTCCTGAAAGATGTCTGTGACAGAATGGAAATTAATTCCTTATCTCTCCCCACTGACTCCTTACAGAATTCCCCCTGGATTAGKGTGGGTACCACCAGACAGAGACTTKGCATTTGAGAGGTGTTTGCACATGGGGGGAAGGCTTCTGTTTGAGCAWATGTCTTTGATCAGTGCTTGGAGTTGTGTTTGCCTCTTCCCTGGCACTCCCCAGCCTGTCCTGCCCATAGGCAGCTTCCTCCTTGTCTTCCAAAGGTGTCTGAGGCTGTAAGAAATGCAAAATGAAGTAAATCTGAGGCAAGCAAAATAACAAAGTTTGGTGTTACCCACATCAAGTTACCATTCACTCAGAGGAGGCTGGAGAATGATGTGGAAGTAGTTAATTTTAAAAATAATTAAAAAGTCCTGAGGGAGGAAAAAGTAAGATTAACTCYTTTCCTTTAAAGAAGGAGAGGAGCTGCATAATCATTCTTTAAATGTAGGTCCCTCTTTATACTCTTGCTTACTGTGAACTTTCTTCTGAAGGTTTTCTTTGGGCTAAAAAGAGAATTTTTGCTTCTGTGCTACTTCCCTGCACAGGTTCTGAAAGACCTTTCTAGTTTCCTTGAGCACAAAATATCAGAAGTTTTTATTAATAGAAACATTTGGGAGCATCCAGCAAGTATAGGTCTTGTTTTGAAACACTTTTAGAACGATATCTTTACTATTTCTATGCCTGGTAACAAAATTCCAAATGGACTGAAGCACTTCAAAGCTTGTAGTGCATCCCCCTGGACGCTGCAATTTTGCTCAGAGATGTCTCTAAATCCAGTGGCCTCCATGGTGCTTTTGGTTCTTTGGTGAYGAGCTCCAGCAGGATAAAAACTCCCCAGAAGATCCCTGAAGGACTTGGCTTCTRTGCAGGTCTCCAGTTCAGCATCTCTTCTCGTGTCAGCATTTAAATGGCTCAAAATTCCTGATCATTCTTAAAGGCAGGAGGGGCCTGCTTTGCTTCACTGCAATGCTCATTTTTTCTGTAGCTCTGTCAGTTCTGAAATATTTACAAAGCAATTCACATCTGCTTTGGCTGCTATCAATCAATAGCTGATGAGAGAGAGATCACTGTGCCGATTTATGAAGAACTAATTGCAGGGTAATTAGGATTTCTTGGATTTTTCACCTGTGCTTGTACTGCCTGCAGTTTAAAAAACATCCCCTGGCTCTTAATTTTTAGTACACAGGAGAAGAAAAGGSTTAGAAAAAAGATATGAGCAACCCATGGGGCTTCCTGCTATGTTTTGTTTTCTGTTTTGCAACGTTATATTTGTGTTTTCACACCTCTCCTGGGYGCTCAAGTTATGCTGTTCCAAGGAAAATGCCATAAAAATGGCTCAAAGGAGCAGTGACTGAAAACTGGGCTGTGACAGTYCCTRTCCCAGGGCTGGGGTAGCTGAATAGAGAGAAGGGTGAGCTAAGCCCCCGTGGGGCTCTCTGTGGGTGTCTCRGGTAATTCYCAGTGCTAAATGAGAATTTCTCAGTGCTAAATGAGAATTTCTCAGTGCTAAAATGAGCCCTGATTTAGGGCCTCCCATCAGCTCCATGTGCACACCTGGGCAGGTAAATTCAGCTCCTGGAGCTTTCCCAGCTGGGCTGCTCCTGCTCAGATGTCTGTGTGGTAAAGCCCGGCTTTGTGCTGGGCCCTGTCTCTGGGTGCTGCTGGTGCCTTTTGTGTCTYGTGCAGGTGCTCAGCTCTGACCCTGACCCTAAAGCTGAGCCCAGCCCCACCTCCCTGCGGCTGGACACCCAGCTGGGATTGGGAATTGCAGAGGGACACCAGCTCCAGAACTGCCTCCTCAGCCAGGCACAGCGRGACCTGCTGGCTCAGACAAGGGGACAACAAACATTTCACAGCAGAAATTAACTCTTTGTGCTGGCAAGTGACCAAAACACCCATCAGCAAGTCTGATGGCTGCATTCCCATATAAAGCAGCGAATCACCAGGATTCTGGTTGTTCTCCATGGGCTTGCCTGACACTGGAGCTGTTTCCATTGACGTCAGCTATCTCCGGATCAGCCCCAAAGTGCCTTTTCCCAGGTATTCCAGTCTACAAGCTGCCATTCAGGCTGTGATTAGCCACCCCAACTGCATGCTGATTTTTCCTGCTTTGTAATCGGATTACTGTAATATTAGCAAATAAAAGCAGGAGCTGAACAACAATGAGGCTCCAACACAAAATGAGCAGAGAGGGAAGTGAACATCAGCAGGCAGGAGATTTAAAAATATAAAAATGCTAAAGTGATTTGTTTCTTCCTTCCAGCTGGAGCACTGTGTAAAGCCACGTTCACACATCACAAGTCTCATGGCACAGCTTCTGTGTGAGCAAGGCAGGAAACTCAGGAGCCAGGGGAAGKTAGACTTGATGGGCTGTAATTTCAACTTCATGCACAAAGAGGGAAGATYTCTCTGTTTTTTCCTCTTTATGTATTGACATTTTTGTATGCACACGTTCTTGATTTATCCAGAAGATAATATCATTTGCCAGTTTCATTTGTGGCTTTAAACTGAAAAAGGGCAGGTTTAGCTTGGATATTAGGGAAAAAAATTCCTCCCTGTGAGGGTGGGCAGCCCTGGCACAGGTGCCCAGAGCAGCTGGGGCTGCCCCTGGATCCCTGGCAGTGCCCAAGGCCAGKTTGGACAYTGGGSYKGGAGMAGCCTGGGACAGTGGAAGGTGTCCCTGCCATGGCAGGGGAGCACTGAATGGGATTTAAGTTCCTTTCCAAATCATTCCATGATTCTGTGAAAATTCTCTTGATTAACCTGCCCTGGAATACCCTCTTCTGTGAGAGAAAAGATTTSACAGGCCTGGAGTTTCCATCTCTACAGCTGTTCATGCTCACACAAGCATCCTTAAAATGGATAAAAGAACCCTCAAAAGTGAATGARAGTATTTTGTGATAAGAAGCAGATTATGAAATGGGATTTAACATTTGGCAGCAGTTTTTGGCTGCTCTTTCCCTCTGTGGGATCAGTCAGAGCTGACCACTAAAGGCAAAGACACCAAAATTATCATTTTGCCCCAAAATCTGGCACTCTAATGGGAGTGACCTAAAACCTCTTGCTTTAAGTGTGGCTGGGACTTTCCTGCTCATAAATTGACAATCTTGGAGCAAAGCTGCTGAGATTGTGCTTTTGAGCCATGGGCTCCCTAGAGACCTGCTCCTTCCACCATGGGCATGAACGATGGTGCTGGCAAATTCCTCCCATTTTTTGTGGGGAGCAGAGAGCTTCCCATTCAGAATTCCTGAATTAAACTGGCCGTATTTACAGCCTTGAAAACAATAGCATATACCCAAAAGGAGGAAATCTGCCTGTGTGTCCCTTTCTCAGGCCATGTCACCATTCAGGGGTGTTGGTTTTAGCAATCTCCTCACATCACTTTATTCAAAACTCCTTTCCTATTTCTGCTGAACAAAACTTCAGCAGAACTGAAGAGGGTTGAGAGCTGCAGAGTTCTGATGGATTATCAGAGATGGACCAGGAGGGAAAAGCAGGAGAAATCCTAAACCCTTTACCTGGAGCTGCCATACAGATCAGTGTGGCTGCACAAACTGAGATTTTTGTTAACCTTATGGGCACTGAGTAATTTTACAGGTTATTTTACCMAAATCCTGTGTATTAGTTATTAAAATCTCTCTGGTTGAGGTTGGTTTGGTCTCTCTCTGGTGGAGATTATTCTCCAGAGGCAACAGAAGGTAACAGATCACTTAGATGGGGTCTGGCATTATAATCTCTTAAATGAGATAACTGGAAAGAATATTGATCCCACATTGTAAACTTATTGTGGCCTGTTGAGTAGGGAGCCCTGCAAAGCTGTAATTTAGTTGGAGAATTCTCCAAAACCACTATAATTTCTTTTCTGTTCCTGATGAGCTTAATAGAAATATTTCCACCCTGGACTGGGCAGACTGGTGGTTTACAGGCCATCAGTCCTGGTTTTGTTTTAGATTTCTAGATGATAAAACATAAGGCTTCCAATATTTTTCTATTATAATATTGTATATAAAATATATACATTATATATATAAACTTTACAGCAGCAGTTGCAGTTTTCTCCGTTACGATGAACTTCTGATATTTAAATTTGAGGAGGTTTCAAGCATTTTCCTCCAGAAGAATCTTTCCTGTGGTGTTGTGAGTGCTGGGTTACTGTTTATACACTAAACCCACTGTGTAGTTAATTTCCTTGAAATTAAATTTTAAAGAATTTGGTTTATTAGTCTTGTTTTTTAATGTAATGATATTTTATAGAATAAGAGATAATTTATCACCACTGTGGCAAATTATTTTGTCTCCCCACTCTGTGCAGAGAGCTCACCATCCCCTAATATGAAGCTCAGACCCACACACTAAAGCAGCACAGAATGTGAAAAATATAAAATATAAAGAGAAGCAGAGAAAAGAATAATCAAAACAAWTCTTATCTCATTTGCTACTCCWGTGTTTGTGAACATGTAGAATGTGTTAGAAAATTATTTACCTAAAATAATTTCATAATTAAATTCTACTAAAAATTATTTTGCTTCCTTAACCAATCACCAAAAACTGTAGTCTGGCTGTCAGCAGACAGTCACAAGTTTTCTTTAATATTTTTCAATAATTAAATATTTTCCAATTTTATTATATT
>JACDOX010000045.1:329244-389110 GCA_014549065.1 Cardinalis cardinalis | reverse complement strand
AACTGCAGAAATGGGAGTCAAACTTGGTGGGAAGCAGCAATAAAGGGCAAATAAACCCAAGATGGGAGATACTCACCTATTTATTCAGCTTGGGTAGTTCCCAGAGCTGAAGATAAGATATACAGCTGGAATGAAGTGAGAACCCTCTTGTGGATTTACCAAGGAAATTTAAATCTTACCTGGGCTAGGAACTGAAAATCAGGAGCTTGATTGTTGATGTAGACTCATGATTGTTATATAGACTCATCTAAAAAAAACCCAACCGAACAAAAAACCGTGTTTGATTTGGTCTAAATTAAGGAAGCTCTTTTTGAGGGGAAATTTGCCTAAATGGCAGTCAGGGTGCTCCACAAGGAGCTGAGCTCAGCAGCCTCCTGACAGGACAAATATGGACCAYGGCACTTCAGCCTTCTGTTAGCATTGAAGCAGGTRGTTGGTATCACAGTGTACTACTCACCAGTAATGAAGGTCTTGTGAAATAGATGCTGCTAGGCAGAATATTTAGAGAAAATGAAGGTTTGGTGAGAGCCTGCTAAATTAACAAATATTCATAATTTGTTTTTCCCCACTGCCACTAATGTTCCATCGGCTGGTTATAAATATCCAGGTAATAATAATTTCCTGCATCKGAGGAGGGAGTAATTAGCAGCCTGAAGGCAGCTTGCAGGACTCAGCATAATGGGAGCTGGCTCCCAGGCCAGGAGGGCCAGCGTGGAAGGGATTGTTCCTGGAGAACAGAGGGAATGACRTCCCAGTGGGATCCACACTCAGGCAGTGCCCCAAACATTTGTGAGGTGGGAATTACCCCAGTGCGTGTGTTTAGCAATAAGATTATCCATCTACTATTAATCTTGTTATTTTGGGWCGTTAATGCACTGTCAGAGAATCTTTCCAGCTAACTCAAAAAATACCAAGTAAATTCTAGGCAAGGAGCAAGTTGTGGGTGTTCTGTAGCTCTGACATTTTCCCTGGTCTCTGGCATTTTGTCCATTTCTATATATCATCACCATGACTACAGTGGGAATGTCTAAGAGAACTCCAGGATAAATCTGACAGCACCTCCTTAGAAGTACTTAAAATCATGTAATTAAGTAAGAAAATGCAGCTGATTGAGGAGGTTAGAGCTGCCTCACGGAAGATTACAGCACATTTCATGATTAACAATCAGAACATTCTTTTCCAAACCTCTGCCTAATTTAGCAGACTAAGGTTTCAGCTGAGGCTCTGCTCTTAATGCTGCAAGGAGGGAGGGAGAAGGGTAATTTCCCACCATTTTCACTGCTTTCCTGGTGTTTACTCCAGTGTCACTCTTCGTGCTAATTTTGCTGCCTGGGTTAACTGGCTTAACAGAAGTAGTGAAAAGGCAAAAAGGTCAATGCTGCTGATCACAGCTCTGTAATTCCCTTCAGTCCCTTGGCAGTTGATAATTAGGATGGAGGAACAGGATGAAAACAAATCATTTCAGTGACAAAAACTTTGCACCCATCAGTWAATGTGCCAAAATGAATCTTTTCTCTACAATTATAGGTTGGTTTCAGAGATAAACTTGTGTTTATTTCCTGGGAAAGACATTTCTGTGGGACTCTGCAGGTAAACTGTTGGAGAGAAAGAAAAGTGCTTCATGCATGGAATACAGGGGTGTTATTTAGAGTTTTAAATAGAAAATGTCGTTTTGGTATGAGAACAATCTAAATGGACAGGGATCTCAGAGAATGGATCARAGGTGTGAATCACTGGAGGGAGGTGACAGCAGGAAGAGGATCCTGAGGGACAATTCCTGGGTTAAACTGTGCAGGAGTTTGCTTGGGAACCCTGCGGGGTTTGAGGCTGCTCTCGGTGGGAGGACAATGCTCAGCTCCATTTCCCTGTGCCCTGCACAGACATTCACAGGTGGCAGCGTTGGGGAATTCTGCAGTCTGGTGGCAAAATGGGGTTTTTCAGATGCCTAATGTCACACTGTGGCAGGAGGATGAAAGGCCCTTAAACAGAACTTAGCTCTGGGCCAGGTGTTTTATCTCCCCTCTGTCAGTATTTGATGTATTATTGTCCATGGAGTTCTGGCCACGTCCCCTAGGCTTTGTTGCCTTAAAAAAAAAATACAATATAGATATATGTAAATGAATATGTAAATTGCCACCTATTTGYTTGGCAGCCTTCAAAAACCTTTGCTCATTTTGCCTTCCATGGTAGCTGAGTCCATGTCAACCTCCACGTTTTTCTGGGAAAGTTGTTGAACTTTTCCTCCATCACTTGGTCGAGTGCCCATGTCATGAATTACAGAAAAAGGAAATATTCCTGTTTAATTCCTTTCTGTAAACCCCCACTAAAAATGAGGGTTTTTCTTTTTTGCTAAATATGTTATTTACAAGTGTGTTAAAGGTTGGAGAGAAACTGGAAGTGCTGCATAGAAGGTTTAAAATAGAAGGAACTTCTTATTTTCTATGAATATTATTTCACAAAATAAATACCAACTGCATGCAAGGGCAGGAGCCCTGAGAATRAGGAGTCAACACATGCAGCCATGGAATTGGGAATTTTTTTGCACTCAGATCCTTTGAGGGAATAGTTTTTTTTAATCTTAAAATTTGTGGTGAATACTGATTTCAATTGCATCTCCTTTTTTATATATTATGCAGAGTTTTTGCAATATTTTTAAGATATTTTTGCTCTCACATMGAAAGTAGTAATTGGAGCAATCATGGGGAAAAGCAGCAAGTTTTTCCCCCACAATACAGTACAGATTTCAGTTTCCAAGTCCTTTAAATGAGTAATGCACTGTGCTTGCATTTTTATTCTCCTATTGCAAAATTCAGTGTGATTTTTGGAGGGAATTAAAATTACAAAGCACATCCCTGATAGTAGAGGCCTGGTTTGAGTGTAAATACAGTTGGAACTGTCCTGTGCCTATGTCTGCATGTCCCAGGTGGGGAAAAACTGATGATGAATCTGACTTTTTTTCCTTAAAAACTCTTGGGGAAGCGCCAGCACAGATATCATTATTAGCATATGTTAAAACAGAGCGAAAAATGCTCTTTACACAAGAGCTGCCTCTGGAGTGATCAAATATCTCCATTGCTGCAGGTCAGAATGTGCAAATTAACAGGAATATTCAAGTATGGAACCACTGCCAGGGAATGACAAAAGGTTTCCAGCAAACAGGGGCTGGGTGGTGTTTTCTTATCCTGGCTGCATGACAGGATGATGTGCAGTCCACAGGAATTATTGACTCCAAGGAGAAGAACATGAAGCAGGCATTTAAAATTCGAGTCTGTAATTAACTTACCTCGAAATGATCTTGGAGGATTTATACTGCCAAGGGTTGTGGGGCTGAAAAGCTGAGATTTTCCCACTGAGCAGGCATGGCTCAGGTGCAGAGTTAATCTGAAGGGGAAAACACTTCAGTGTTTGGAATTCATGGTGCTTGTAAGAAAATAAAGGAAAAGAAGCTGGAAACGGGGCATGTGACAGACATTATCKAACTCTGTGTGTGCTGAGAGGGGGAGAGGAATCAGAATTGTTGTCAAGTTAGAGCAGCAAATTGAGAATTTTGCAGAAAGTTCCTCGCTGTGAACAAGCCTGCACCTTTGAGATAAAAATAGGTAGAGCTGTGGATGTAACTCCAAATTATGTAAGCTCCTTTAATGCAAGGATTTCAGCCCTTTTTCAGGCAGAGAAGCTTGATGCTTATAACAAGTTTTGATATTGGGTTGGTGCTGTTTAGGTTGTTCTGTGACTCTGCTCCCTTTTATGATCCGGTCTTTAATTTCAGCATATTTGTCCTTTTCCATCCMTGCAGCCAAATGCCAGAAAATCTGAATGTACCCTGCTTGTCCTACAAGAGGGAGCTGCTTCCACCCAACAGCATGGTGGGGCTGGAATTGAATGATCTTTAAAGTCCATTCCAACATCAAAAATGCCATATTTCTGTGAAGAGATGCTTTGCTTGCTCAAGGCATTAATGCAAATAAGAAAAAAGAACTTTAACAACATATTTTGTTCTTGCTCAGGGCATCTCCTTTGTGTGAACGTTTGYATCCCCCCCTGTACCTGAGAAGTGCTGGGTGGAAATTGGCTATTCAAGAATATGTGAAAAGCTATAACTTTGCATGGTTTTCCCCTACAATAACCCCATTTTCCCTCTGGAAAACAAATTATCTTCAAGCTCTACCTTCATTTCAGACCACTGAAGATGCATGAACTTGTAATGTTTTTCCCAGTGTTGCCTTTTTAGCTGATATTATCTCAGAGTGTTGTAAAAATCTCAAGAATATATTTTCAGATTGGAAAATTGCAGCACTCTGTTTCAGATGTGTTGAARTGTTGTGTTCCAGCACCAGTAAATGGCTCTTTGCAGTTTTTTAAACAAGATGTGAATCCTGACATATTTCTGGTACTTCTGTTTTGATTAGTCAGAATTACCCAACAACAACAACCAAAAAAAATATTCTGCCAGGGAGTTTCTGGTTGTCCTGTTCTGCTTTTTTTTAAAGTGTAATTTTTCATCCATCTGGCTGCTGCCAGCCTTATCCTTGGATTTGTGCATCTCCTACAAGAGTGACTGATTTGAAGCATTTTTATTTTCAGCCCAGCTGCCCTGCAGTTCCTGGGTCAATTGGTGAGAAATGCCATTCCTGACCTAGAGGTGTGGCTCTCAGAGAATTGCCTGGGGATCACAGAGGGAGGGAATGTGATTTAAAGCTATTTTTAGGCTTCCAGGTGTACTTTGCTGAGTGAAAGTTASAATAACCCTGAATATGGTGATTCCATATTCATCATGCTTCATCCTTCTTCTCTTTCTTTCSAAATATTTGGGAGGGGATGGATGGGCACAGTCATTTCAGAGAATCCCAGAAGCTTTGGGTTGGGAGGGACCTTAAATCCRCCGAGTGCCAGCCCTGCCATGGCAGGGACACCTCCCACTGTCCCAGGCTGCTCCAAACCCCATCCAGCCCGGCCTTGGGCACTGCCAGGGATCCAGGGGCAGCCCCAGCCCTATCCCTCTGTGGGATTTTATTTATGGCAAAGTGAACCCTGAGATCAAATCAAGCTGTCGTCACAGCCGGTGTATGCAAACTTTGCTAGAAACCTGAGCCCCACATCATCCTCCTCATTTAATTTGATATTYTCCAGATTTGCATCTTAGTTATCTTCTGAATTGTTTCCTCAGGTACTTCCTTAATCAGTATTGCTACAGGTAGTGCTGGAATGGGGATGAAATAACTCTTGTGGAATAGGTGAGAAACTTTGAATTTGGGGCGCCTGTTTCACTCCCAATTTTATTCACAACAGTTCATGGAATTCTTTTGGGTTTTTCTAATTGTTCCCAGCAAGTTGCCAGTGTGCATTTGTGGAAGGAGTAGGTGACATAGCACTTTCCAGAAAAAACGTGTGCACTTGGACACTTGCTCAAACGAAGCTTCTGAAAATGTCCAAAAATCCAAATTTATTGAAAGTCAGGGTCAGAACTGAGAACCAGCAACCCGACAGTGTTTCCATGGCCTTTGCTACAGCAGGAATGGGAAGATGAGGGATGAGTTAATCAGCCAGTTGCTAATTTCTCTTTAATCAATAACATCCTTAATAAGTCCATGTTATCAAAGGCTAAAGCATAAATTGCTCTGCTGCCTCCCATTACTGCTCACAGCAATCAGYGCTCACGCTATTAATAAAATAGATCTAAATTTCATTATCATCACTTGAAACGAGCTCGTGTTCACCTCTGGCTTGAGCTCTTTCATTGCCCTCAATTGTCACAGCAATGGGGACCCTCTCCAAGGCCTCCCCACTGGGATTTGATTTTGGGCTGGGAGGGGAATTTAATTGATGCTTTCCTGATCCCCAGACTTGCCTCACCCACCTGGCTCACACGTGAATTTCCAATTCAATTTCACCCTCAAACGGGAGCAGCCACAAATCCAAAYGCCTTGCTGAAGCTGCACGAAGTGAATTATGTGGATAACAATATTTCATCAGGCTTGGAAAGTGCCTGTGTTTTGTCCAAAGCAGTAAAACTGTGTAAATGAATCTCTAAGTCACTGTAATATTCATGACTTGGATCTCATCCTTTAAAAGCAGGGGGACAGAGGAGGGAATTGCCTCTTACCTTRGTGAAATTCTTTTATTTAAGCCTGCAAATAATATTTAAGAAAAAAATAAAATCCTTCACAGGTTTAAGTAATTTCAAATATTTTATGTCAAAGCTGGTGAGGGCCTGTTCTCTCTTCCCTTCTGCTCCTCAGAATTGCTTTTCTTCATGGGTTTCATTCAAACCTTGGCATTATTTTGGCCTCAGTGGGCTTTGGGCCATTGTTTGGGGTCTCTTGCAACCTCTGGTCATTTGTGCCACAGTCCTGGCTGTGGCTCCCATCCCTCTTTTTCTGTCTTTGTTGTCCTTTAATTCCTGCTGCTCCATCCAGCTGGCTCCATTTGCTCCCATTAGTGCTACAATTCCTCCCTACCTCAAGCAGCTTTGGAGGATAAGCCTAAGAAACAGGCTGAACACAAAAATGAAAACAAAATAATCAAATAAACTCACCTCCACAATATTTTAAAGCATTTTTGTCTATTCTTTAATTATATTTTGGTTAACAAATCACTAAGMAGCTCCCTCAGTTACGTCTGTCTTGCTCCATGAGTAACATTGTGGAATAAATAAGAGTAAGGTTTCCTTTAAACGTTTCAAAGCCTTGCATCATCAATAATAATTTTTTCCTGCTTTCTCTCAGCAGCCCTAAATTCAATAAGGCTTTAGTGGGAGCCAGTCTGACCAGCACGTGATGCTTTATCAGAGACATCTCAGCTCTCTGTGCATCCCTTGCCCAAAGCATCTCCTGAAGTAGTTTTGGGTTGAGGTTTACAGAATGCAGTTTCTTATATTTTCTAGGAATTCCTATCAATGTTTTTGTGATATTTTATGGAAAKATTTCACCTCTAAATTCCCAGGTTTCTCACATCACTGAGTGCTGTGATGTAACAGTAGCAGAGACTTTTGAATGTTTGATGCAAATTCTAGGGTCCTAATGGGCAAAAAGTGATGTTACTAATAATTGTTAAATGCCAGATATTTTCGGCTCCTGCATTGTGAACTTCCATTGGCAGCTGTGGAAATGCAGATGTGCTCAGCCCAGGTTTATTTCTGTCAGTTCACTCACCAAACAACCTTAGGGCATAGATGAGTGTTCAAATATGGTCTAGGGGATGTCATTCCAAATCTGGAATTTGTGGTGGGAATCCTGCTGTCAGACAAGAAATTGGGTGTTTCCCTGCASAATCCTGCCATTCTGACCAATTTTTAAAAAGTTACAGCTTTTAATTTCCACATTTTTTACTTATTGAATTTCAAGCTCTTTGCATTTCCTCCCTTAAGAAGACGTTAGTTTCATAACTTCTAATTTGTTTTCTTATCCAAGCAGGTCTGTTGAACATCTGTTTGGCATTTCATTTTTAATATTTCCATAAACTGCAAGTGTGGGTAAATTGCAGGGTGTGATGTTGATGGCTTGCATTTATTGCAGGTGGGATGTGGGGAAGTGGAGGGCTCATCAGCAAGGGAATTTGTGTCTATGATTTTGTATCCCAAAGCATTGAAACACAACATTTAAGACTGCCAGCTGTTGGTTTAGATGGAACATTTCCTACATGACTCAGGAGTGTTTCTGACTGCTGTTTGTGTTCTGGGCTGGAGCATTGGCAGAGATGGGGGGAGAAGGAAGGGGAGGAGGAAGAGCTGCTGCTGTGGCAAGGGATGGATAATGGCGTGTTATCAGGAGCTTGGGGTTGAAATCTGAGCCAAGGAATAACTGGGATWCCTCTGATTTCAGGCCTGGAGTCAGTGTGGATGGGTGCAGAGAGAACCCAGCACAGAGGGTGTTGTTTACCCTTCAAGTTCCACTTTCAGACCCAATCCCAATGATTTTACCTTGGCTTTTGTCTCTTGGCACTAATACCCACTGTCAAAGGGAACTTTGTCTTTTAAACAAAAAAGTGGGACATAATTTCAGGAGATGAAAAGGGCATGGAGGGTCAGCACTGGCTTTGTCCATGGGATGGATGGATGGATGGATGGATGGATCAGTGGATGGATCAATGGATGGATGGATCAGTGGATGGATCAATGGATGGATGGATCAGTGGATGGATCAATGGATGATGGATGGATATATTGTAGCTGAGATGGTCACAATACAAAGCAACACCATTTTCAAAAGGCTTCAAACCTATTTTTATTACAGCATGCATGCTTTTTATACATTCTTAGATAACTCTTTAGTTTACTCATTGGTCACAAGAGACAAACAAAGTGCTCATTGGAACAGGCAGTTGCAGGTTTCTCTTATTTCTGCTTCTTTCTTTCTTGGTTTATATGCCAATGACCTTGGTAGAAAATTCTTTCAGGGGTAAACATGGATCCTCTTATCAAACTTCTCTCTGGCTCACAGAAGTTGCTGTAAAACCTCTTCCAAATGGATGGATGGGTGGATGGATGGATGGATGGATGGATGGATGGATGGATGGATGGATGGATGGATGGATGGATGGATGGATGGATGGATGGATGGATGGATGTCCCATTCTCCTCATGGCATCATTGTTGTAGCAGGACATCAGCATATTCCTGCACTGAGGGGTTTAAGCTAAAATGAGCTGCAAAGTGCTGCAAATCTGTACTGAATTCATCTTTGAGGCGATACAGAAATGATCTAGAGCTCCTTGAARCCATTGAAAATGCTGCCTTTGGCTTCAGCAGATTTGGCTGAGACCCTGAGAGCTGGAGGAGCTCAGCTCCTTTGTGTGGTTATCTTAACAAGTAAAGCTGATACAAGAGAACCTGCCGGTGTTGGAGATGGAAGGTGCTATTTAAACAGARAAAGAATCTCCTTTCTCTTTGCCTTTTAGGCTCTGATTTCTGATGGTCACTATAGCAACAGGAAGCACAGAGATGAAGAACTGGAAAACATGCACTTCACTATGACAAGTTCAATTTACAGCCAGCTCAGCAAGGTAACAAATCTGTGTCATCTTTAATGAGAAGCTGTGCACAGGTAACAGAGSGGCAGAGGTTGGGATGTGCTCCGAGGTGGGGAAACCTGAGTTTGACTACATGCTAATGACTTTTCCTCATTAAAGACCTCAGGATGAGTGAAACGTTGTGATGGAGCCTGGACATCTGTTAAAATGGCTCGAATTGGACAGGGAGAACTTAAATTTTACATTTTGGGGTTTTAACTTGGCATTTTGGATGCTCTGGGTGTGTCAGCAGCGGGGCTGGGGCTCTGGGCTGCAGCAGGGGCTGGGCTCACRCTCCGTGTCAGGGGATCCCAGAGGCATCAGGGCATTTCAAAAAGCAATTCACTTGTACAAACARCTAATCTGTGAGAACGTGGCCCAGAGGCAGCTCTTGCTCCGGAGACAAAGGCATTTAAATCTTCCACCCTGGAGTGCTGGGGCAGCTGTGAACTCCCAGTGCTGGGAGCAGGACAGGCCTTCCCAAGCAAAATGATAAAATCTGCCTTCAATATATTTTGTATCTATCACAACTGGATTTTTTGGGCTGTTTATACCATGAGCTGTCGTGGSCTTTGTTGGAGAATGGTTCTGCTCACAGAAAATCAGACGTGTGGGTTGCAAGGGGGGCACAGGATCCGTGTCTGTGAGTGTGGGGTTCTGGTTATTGTGTCTCACCCAACATAATTTTATTCTTGTGGTTTTTTGCTTTGTGTTTCTTTCCCCTCTCCTGCCAACAGCCTGATTTTCTCTTTGCTGATTAGGCCATTCTGTGCATTTTTGACTGTTCTCTCCAGCACATCTCTCCTGCCTGTCCAACCCCCTCTTCCATGGGCTCCCTGCTGTGATATGAGCACTACAGATCAAGAGGACAATCAGCTGGAGAACAATATGACAGCAGGTGGGGATTATTCTCTCCCTTCTGATGTGACTCAAATATGTGTCAGTCACCAAACAAAACCCTCTTTCAGTTTAGAGGCAAAAATAGATTAGTACATGGGTAAATCAGCAACAATAGATTTTTTTTTTTCTCTCCACAAATCTGCATTTTTTTCCCCCTAATGCTGCTTTTATGCATCTGACTTTTAGCAGCTGTGATTTCTGTTCCTGGTGAATGTACATGGACTTTATTCAGCTAGATCAAGCACTTTTGTGTCAGTAATTACTGTGATGGAACAGTTCAGCACTGGGCAAGGTTGTGCATGCTGTTAATATTGTGCCTTACTGGTAGGACTGTGCTTGTGCAGAGTCTTTACAGGCTAAGGAGTATAATCAGAAGATAAAGTGGATTCTGTGTGAACACAAAAAGGGTTTAAAAGGTTTGCAGGAAAGCAAGCTTGCCTTCAAACCATCAGTCCAGCAGATGTGAGAACCTGGGTGCACTGGATCAGCCCAAGCTCGTGTATAACCTCTCTCCTGCTGTCTCAGCACTGCYAAAACTGAGCAGCACTGAGCTCTCTGGGGCTGAGGGAACTCTCTCTGGGGGTCACAAGATGCACAGTGTGCATCTGGGCTTGGATGTTGGAGGAGGGAGGAGGCAGCAGCATCCCAGCATCCCATAGATCCCAAAAATCCCATCATCCCATACATCCCAACATCCCATAGATCTCCAAAATCCCAGTGTCCCATACATCCCAAAAATCTCAGCATCCCATAGATCCCAGTGTCCCAACATCCTGCCATCCCATACATCCCAAAAGTCCCATCATCCCATACATCCCCAAAATCTCCAAAATCCCAGCATCTCCAAAATCCCAGCATCCCATACATCCTATACATCCCAAAAATCCCAGCATCCCAGCAAACCGTACATTCCACCATCCCATCATCCATCCCATCCATCCCATCCATCCCATCCATCCCATCCATCCCATACATCCCACCGTCCCATACATCCCATCATCCCATACATCTCACACATCCCAGCATCCCATACATCCCATCATCCCATACATCCCATCATCCCATACATCCCATACATCCCCTACATCCCAGCATCCCAGCATCCCAGCCCAGTGTCAGGTGCTGCTGTGCCCGTGGATATTGCCCTCCTTTATCTGCCCTGTGTATCTCAGTGCCTTTGCATTCCCATGCCTTGTTTGTCCATGGAAGTGTTGCTGTTTCACCCGAACTCTGCTCTGCTCTTTCTGCCGTGTCTCTGCAGCCTGCTCTTCCCCTGTGTTTGGGTTCGTGCCCCTTCTCAGGAGCACTGCTGGTGTCACCTCCCTGTCCCACGCACTGGAGCTGCCAAGCTGCTTCTGACTCTGCCTGACTTTGCCACCTYGACTCTGCTTACTCACATTTTCCACTCCATCACACTCAGATTCCTCATTCTCCCTTTTATTTCTTTCCAAAATTCTTCTCTTTCCTATTTTAGCCACAGAAATTTTCACGTCTCCTGCTTCCYTTTTGTTCCTTTTCATCAGTGCTGCTGCCTTTCTCTCCCAGAAGCTTCAGTKCCTGCTCAGAAATGCTCCCCTTGCCCTTTGAATTAATAGTTTGATTTCCTTCCTCCTCTCTAGCCCATGCCCTGGTGAATATTTGTTGATTTTACCTTACCTAATGAGCATTTGATGTACTTAAATAATCACTGGAGCACTGGTTGGGACCCCATGTGTCCCTTTTCCTGGATGAATGCTCTGAAGAGGGGCCAGATGACGATGACTAAAAAAAAAAAAGTAAAATAAATTCACTCTAGGCAGCAGAACAAATCTTTAGCTGTCCTCTCCAAAGTGGAACAGCTTCAGCACAGCCTGCAGGCTGGCAGCCAGGGCTGTCTTTTGGGAAACAGGAGATATTTTGAGCCCAGCAGCAGAGAGAACAGAACCCAAATTGCTGAGCTATTAGCTGAAGGCAGCTCTGCTGTAACGCACCACTGATCTCCCTCCCTCCTTTTGTCTCTCAAGAAAAGGTCTTGGCTCTGTGCTGTGAGGAGCTGGCGCAGTCCTGTGTGTCCTGAAGGGATCAGTGAGCTCCCTGCACTCTGCATCCCCCCTTTCATCCCCTCTCCTGCTCAGGGCTGGCTGCTGGCCCAGCAGCAGCTCCCTGGTCACACTTTGGGTCCCAGCTGGCCCAAGCCAGCCTGGTGTCCATGGGGACCATCAGGGGGCAGGTCCATTCCTGGATCCAGCCCAGGGAGGATGCTGAGCTCAGGGTTGGTTTTAGGGCAGGTCCATCCTAGATCCAGCCCAGGGAGGATGCTGAGCTCAGGGTTGGTTTTAAGGCAGGTCCATCCTGGATCCAGCCCAGGGAGGATGCTGAGCTCAGGGTTGGTTTTAAGGCAGGTCCATCCTGGATCCAGCCCGGGGAGGATGCTGAGCTCAGGGTTGGTTTTAGGGCAGGTCCATCCTGGATCCAGCCCAGGGAGGATGCTGAGCTCAGGGTTGGTTCCAGGGCAGGCTCAGTGCTTTCTGCACCTCGTGGCTTTGGGTTTGGATGGTTCTGGCACAGCAGGGATGTTCCTGGTGGCTCCCAGCACCTGGAGCACTGGGCTGGGCATCCCAAGGCTTGTCCATGTTCCAKCCTGTGGCATTCACATTCCCTGAACAGARAGAGAGAGMTAATTCTCTCTCCCAAGTKTTTCCCTGGAGAAGCACAGAGAGAAGAAGARGAGAAAACAATTCTTACCCCTATTCTCTGCKCCATGTAAAAACATGTTGTTTTTACACATGTAGAATGTGTTAGGAAGATTGTTCACCTGAAGGGGTTTGGTAATTGAATTCTAGTGATAGAAGTTGTTTATATTAATTAACCAATCACTTGAAGCTGTGTCCTGGCTGTAGCACACAGTCACAGGTTTTTCTTTAGCATGTAATTTAGTATAGTATAGTATCTCTTTAATAYAGTAKAGTATAATGTAATATAATATAGTTCTAATAAAGCAATTGTTCAGCCTTCTGAATCAATAGAGTCAGATATCAATCATTTCCTTTGTCAGGGATGCCCTGCCTTCAATCCCAGCCCCATCAGTGCCCAGGACTGGCAGTGCTGCCTCTCCCTGCCCCCCCGGCCCTGGGACAGCTCTGTGCTCTTTGCCACTGTCCCCTTCCCCTGTCAGGACCAAACTTTCCATCTCCTTTCCATCTCCTTTCCATCTCCTTTCCATCTCCTTTCCATCTCCTTTCCATCTCCTTCCCATCTGCCGAGGCAGACCCCAGCAGTGGGTTGGGGGTTAAGGCAGCAGCTCCTGGAGGGGGGAAATCCACATTCCTCTATCAATGTCTGCCCCGCTTTTATCTCTGCTTGACATTTTCTCTTTCCCCATTGTGATCCTCAGCCTAAAATAATTGAAAAGCAATATAAAGTGTCTTATTTATCTTTGTTCAAGATAGCAGCTTGTTCTACCCTTAAATTCTCYGAGGACTCGGGGGCAGATTTTTTCCAAGCCCTGCTTTATTTTTGGGYGAGCAGTACAAAGTTTTCTAATGTCTATAAAACTTGGGATTGCTTTCTGCCCACTCCAAATGGGTGATCRTGCAGCCCTCCAATCTTTCACTTCTTTATGGGGTTATCATCTTGTGCCTCTCCAATTTTAAGGATTTTTAAAGTGCTGCTTCTCTGCTGTACTTTCATTTTGCCAAGATCTCACATCTTGTTTGCTGCAGGTTCAGGACTTGGCAGACCTTGTCTTTCCGCCATAACTTTTTGGGATCAAAGCAGCTTTGTCTTTAAAAATGCAATTGGTATTGAATTATTTTATTTTTATTAAGAGTGTTGAAAAAATAATCATCCCAGCAATAATCTAAATGGAACATTCCAGCTCAGTTATGTAAATATTTTAAATTTTTGTCTCATTTTAGGTAGAAAGAATCCAAAATGTCTAATTCTTATGGAATGAGGACAGCTTTTAGGTATTCATTCCTGAAAAAACACATTACTAATTAATTGTGTGTTTTACTTTCCTTGATCTTTTTTTTTATATCAGCAACAGGTTAACAATAATCTGTGACATATTTTGGTTGCTCTTGAACCTTGTCTTCTAGTTTTAGCAAGATACTTAAAATCATATATATACACACATATCTATCTATCTATATCTATCTATCTATCTATATCTATCTATCTATCTATATCTGTATCTATCTATATCTATATCTATATCTATATCTATATCTATATCTATATCTATATCAAACTATATAACTATATATATATAATTATATAACTATATAAATATATATATGTATGTATATATATATATATATAAAGTATACATTAGTATTTTGTGTCTGTAATTACAGCTTTATGATATTTACCAAACTAAGTTRCCTTCTTACTAAAAATGAGACAAAGAATTTGGGGTCTCATGCCTCAAGGTTCGTGTTGTTTGTGTTTTTGTTTTTTTTTTTTTTTGTTAGGCCCTAAAAATGTGTGTATGCTTCTGATCCCTTATAGGCTGCTGTTTTTGCTATTTTTCTTTACAATTTTTATTTGGAGATGGCTGAACAGGATCCTTGCCCCATAAAGTGCATGTAAGATAGAGAAGTTGAACAGGAGCTGAGGAGCTGTGAAGTGGAATGGTGAAATGGTGAGGTTTGTTAATCCCAAATAAAAACCCTTAGCTGTTCAGGGAGAAGACAACTGTGTAAAATCAATCATTCAATCAACCACAGCCCCACGTGCTCTGCTGGCACCACTTAATGCAGCCATAAAATTAACAGCTCAAATAATGAGCACGTCAGCTCCAGAGGGGGAGGCAGAGCAGGAACGGGGCTGGYGGAGGAAGCTCAGCACAACGTGAGCGTCCAGCCTTGAGCTGCTGGGAATTGGGTCTTGGACTGGTCTGCACAGTGCTGGGATGGGAATTCTGTGGTTTCTGGAGCTGTGGAGATGGAGTGAGCTCTAMAGAAATGTCCAAGGGAAGGGTTGGAGGTCCCTGAGCAAAGCAGGAGGTGCAGAGCCAAGTCCTTGCAGATGCTCCATGGTGAGGTGTGGTCCCTGTCCTGTGTGGAGCAAGGATGGGTTTGGTGAGGGAAAAGCAATGGGCATGTAGGGTCTGCCCCTTCATCTGGCTGCTCCGTGCTCTGTGTCATGAAAACAGTTCAAAACCAGCTCAAAAAGGCCTCAGGTTCAAGAAGAGAACAAAAAGTACCTTGGCTACTCTTGTTGGCATGAGTTCGTGCAAGGGGAGATGAAAAGCCACGAGGTTTGGCAGGAAGAGGGTGCAGTGATTTAAAGCAAGGGCTTAAAAAAGAGGAGGGGGAAGAAGGGAGGGAGGGCTTTTGGCAGAAAATCGGTGGATTTGGTCAAAGTGTAGATAGCAGTGGGCATGAGCAAGGAGAGGTGGGGATCACCCTTGGTGACACCTCTTTGGAGCAGGGGAGCYTGTCATAATGTCCACAGGGTTGTGCTGCCAATTTCCATAATGCAAATCTGAGCCATGTGATACCTTGCACATTCTCACTGTGTTCTCTGTCTCCGGTGATCTGGTGAGGAACTCAGGATCATTTTAAAGCACATTTCTAAGTCTCCTAATAAGCAAAAACCTGAATGAGGCAGTCTAAAGCCAGGAGGCGAAGACATTGAAAASCTTTTAGCTAAAATCCTTCATAATTCGGGGGTTTCATTAATGTTTTTTTTTAAATTCTTCTCTCAAGTATTTAATTTCACCCTTTGGTCTTCCTACAGCCATCATGTTTTAGCCATGCAGCATCCATTTGCCTGTAATTACAGTCGTGTCATTCAGCTTTCAAACACCCCCTCAGACACTCTTATGGCAAGTGGAATTTTAAATATAAAGCGAGAGTTAATCAGCAGCCAGATTGAAGCATTGCAGAAAGACAGAGAAGCTGCTTGAAATTCCTAAGAACTCTGGTGGCTGTTTTATGTGTGTTTTAAACCACGCTGAGCTTGATGACCTTGTAATGATGAAGTCTGAAGGGAAACAGGGACTGAATGATCACTTCTGAGCCTGATGCTTTTGGCAGAGCCTGATGCTCTGTGCACGGTCACAGAAAAAAAAAAAAAAAGCTGTTTTCAAAGGTCAGGACGTGGATTTGGCACCGGGCCCAGCTACCTAAAAACATCTGCAGAGCTGCTGTGGGGCTGCTGCTGAGCAGCAGGAGGTGGGGATCCAGATGTGCTCATTAGCAGCTGCTTCCCCCAGTGCCTGCGTTTCCCAGAGCTGCGCCATGCCCAGCACTCCGGGCTGTCCCAGGGGTGACATCAGCACAAATCCAGTGTCACTGGCTGGGCAGAGCTGCAGGAACCGAAGCTGGTGGTGGGGGTGTTGTGTCAGGGAACAGAGTCCCACATCCTCAGGGACTCAGACTCCAGAACAGGCAGGTCCCAGCTCCTGAGTGTTTCACCTGCCCTTGCTCAGAGCACAGGACATCCAGCACTGCTCAAGGGGCAGAGCAAMGGGGCACTGGGGGAGCTCAATCCCAAAATCCAGCCCTTGCTTCTGGCACCTTTGGTTGCCCCAGGGCCCTGCCCCAGGAGGAAGGGCTCCTTTACCCCGGGCTGCAGTGCCAGCCTCGACCTTTCCTGGCRTCTCCCGTGGCCTGGCAGGGTCCAGCTCTTCCCCTGGAGCTGCCAGACCTGCCTGATGGCACCAGGCTGGCTCCAGGCTCTGTGCCATGCTCAGGGGCTGCCAGCTCCCAGGTGTGTGCCTCCAGGCTGTGCTGTCCCTCCTGCTGCTGATGCCTCCGGATTTCAGCTTTTCTGTTTTCCATCTATCTGTAACCCTGCAGTTCTTYAGTGTGTAACTCCAAACCCCACACACAGTGGGAGCTGCTGCTTCCCCATTTGGGGCAGACACAGCAATTCCTCTCTAAAGTGAGTTGGGGAAGCAAACTTGGGGTCAATGACTTCATTAGCTGAAGCTGGAATTGGCAGATTCACCCCCAATATGCAAATGGACYRAACTYATAAAAGTGTGAAAACTCATGACCCACTGTTCATTTTTGGGTGTAGTCTCTGGGGGGCTTTGTCTGCCCTAAATATACCTGAAGGCCCTTCAATAAATAGAAGAGCTTTTTTTTGTTCCCTTAATTCTGTCTGACCTCTGGTTTTTGGTAGCCTCAAAGGCATCACTGCCAACTCCTCCACCCCAACCCCTCCACTCCAAACAGCTGCAGGCTCCTAAGACCAGTGCAGGGAAAGCCCTGATCCCTCAGTGCCTGCCCCTGGACCCCGCAGGAGCAGGTATTTGGGCAGGGGGATGATTGCTCCGTGGTGAGGCAGAGCTGGCAGCAGAGCTGGCAGCATCCCAGGGAACAAGTGAGGGCAGGGAATTGGGAGCAGAGCCCCCCCAGCTGCCAGCAACGTGCCTGGAGGGAGAGCAGCTGCTCCAGTGGGCAGCCAGTGCCTCCAGGGAAGGAGTCCAAGTCCCAGACAGCCTCTGGGAAAGGCAAAGATGCTTCACCTTGAAGCCTTGTCCTTGGAGATGCTGGCTGCTCCCTGGTCTTGAAATGAAACAACCTGGTTTTTCTGTTTTTCAAAAGAGAGYTGAAATATTTTGGATACTTGATTATATAATTAGCTTTTAGCTGCTCTGAATACCGTGGTTTAATTATTCTGAGTTCCACTGTTAAATAATTAGAGCTGTCTTGTTTACTAGGAAATGTTCTGTTTGTTGCTCCAGGGTGATTTGTTTTATATTAATTTAAGTACCCAGGGCAAGTAGCATTTAAGTGTCCCAAATGCCAGCAAAGAACTGGGTTGGTTTGTTTTGCCTCTGGGCAGGTTTGAGATGTTCCCAGGATGGGCATAACTAACAAACTGTCTCTTGGTTTAAGATCCTTCTCTTTCCCAAAACCAAATCTTTCTTCTGGTTTGGTTTTTTTTTTTCTTTTTTGTAACGTTTTCTCTGCAATTCTGTGTTGCCTGAATTGTACTTGGAGTTGCTTCCAAGCTGAGATTGGCATAAAAACTTTGGCTTTGCCCCTGCACCACTTGGATAACTTGGGATGAGACTCTTCCCCCTCGGGACATGCGCTGTCAGCTCTTCCAGCGCTTCATTGAGTTGACAATTTCTTTGTGCTTTGGGATCACCATTGCAGCCCCAGCTGGTCTGAAACACTTGGAGAAAACTTGTAGGGAAAAGAGGAGGATAAAGGGAAKGTCAAGACTCAAACTGTAAGGATTACAATAATTCCTTATGAAGGCTGTGGGTGAGAGGAAGGTCTGGTGAGCTGATTGTTGACCAGCACCCCCAGGTCCTTTCCCAGAGGACARTCACAGCCATTAAAATATGAGTGTGCTTTGGAGAGACCAGGTTTTGTCACCCAGCCAGCTCTAACTGAGGCTCTCTGTTGACAAAACCTGTAAAAATAAACTTTATCTTTTATCTTAGATGAGGAGGAAAACAAAGCAAGACGAGGAGTTGTCTGAAGAAAAGCCTCTGTCCCTCATTTATAAATGTCTGTGCAGAAAACAGGGGAGAATAAAGCAGCCACCCTGCTCAGGTCAGGGGCTAGGCTTTATACCAGGTGCAATAAATGAACCAAAGGCAGAATATTGACATATTTTCAGGAACAAACCCATTGCAATGCCAGGTGAGACCTCCCTTCCCTGACAGTGGTCAGCAGCAGTGGCTTCTGAGAAAAACAGGGAAATCTATAGAGGATTTATATTTTTCTCCTCCAACATGGAAATTTATGTGYCACCTATTCATTTGGGGTTTTTCCAAGCCTCTGCAGTATCTATTTGATGCCTGGCAAGGGGGAGGAGTGCGTGTCCTGTGAGGCTTGGCAGGCAATTTGGAGTTCTATAGGCAATGCGCTCGCTCTGTTATTTTTAGCCTGTTATTACTGGGCTGCTCTGGATTATTTAATGTGTGATACCGACACCCAGAATCCTCCCCCTGCAGGCTGGACTGGCTGGRAGGAGCAGCCAGAGGAGAAGAGCATCACCCATCTCTCTGCCTTTTGCTGGGCCTGATGTTACAGAATCACAGAATCMCTGGGTTGGGAGAGACCTTCCAGACCATCGAGTCCAAGCCAGCCCCAACAGCTCAACTCAACCCTGGCACCCAGTGCCACATCCAGGCTTTGTTAAACACACCCAGGGATGGGGACTCCACCACCTCCCTGGGCAGAACATTCCAGAACTTTATCACTCTTTCTGTAAAAAACTTTCTCCTGCTCTCCAACCTGTATTTCCCTTGGTGCAGCTTGAGGCTGTGTGCTCTGGTTGTGTCAGTGCTGCTGGAGAAAGAGCCCAGCCCCAGCTGAGCACAGGCACCTTTCAGGAGCTGTAGATAAGGTTACTTAACCTTTTTGCAAAAATACCTGTCTGAAATAAGATCTTCACTTGTTGAAAGCAATGTGGACTCGTTAAATAATTTCAAACAAACGGGACTTGAAAATTAAGCCTTTAAATGCTAGTTATATAGAAGAATTTAAAAGTTTAAAGATGCAGATAGTCACCTCGTAGGGTTTTAATTCTGGGTGCTTCTGTCAGTATTAGAATATATCTGTGATAAAGTTCTGGAATGGCTGCCCAGGGAGCTGGTGGAGTCCCCATCCCTGGGGGTGTTTAACAAAGCCTGGATGTGGCACTGGGTGCCAGGGCTGAGTTGAGGTGTTGAGGCTGGGTTGGACTCAATCTTGAAGGTTTCTTCCAACCTTGTCATTCTGTGATTCTCTGATTCTAATCACTCTGAAAAGACACTAAATTTGAATTTATTTGAATGAAATTTGTTTGAATTTTCTTAGGACTCTCCAGTGCCAATGGATCCATCCYTGGAGGGCTGCTATGGGCAGAGGGGGATGCAGCTGGGGGATGCTCRTGGTGGAGGAGCCCCACAGGGCCCTGACCCTGCCAAGGTGGGACCTGCTCCTGGACAAAGGTTTGAGTTTGGTGCCAGGAGAAGGATTCACCCTTGAGAGGGGGAAAAGCTCAGGTAGAAAAAACCCAGATTTTGGGTAGTTTTACATCTTTTCTGGTAGTTTTACATCTTTTCTGACCTGCGGGCTAGGTGAAGGCTCTGTCTGACTKCAGGCTATAAACTTCTGCTCAGTTRTGCCTGTGAATTGCCATGAATTGTTACCCACACTAAGTAGAGAGAAATGTGACTTTTTTATTGTTGTTTATTTTTTAATCAACCCTGTGTAAACCTGTGCACCCATSTGTCATCAGAGACCCTCTTCCTTTTGCCCGTAGTGACATTTCTGCTGCCAGCCTGAAGACWGACTGTCCCGGGCTGGCATTTTTCCAGTGTCAGTTTTTCTTCTTGTCAGCTTTTCTCTTCTTTCTTTCCTTTTTTTCTTTTTCTTCTTTGATGACAGTGTTTCTCTGTTCAGGCTCATTCTGTGCTAGACTCTTCCCCACCACAGCCCCCATGCTGGGATTTGGCTGCACGTGCTGAGGAGAGATAGCAAAGCCTGCTTGCAAGGGGCTTTGAATGCTCAAACACACGGGAGATGTCTGCTAGCAAAGGAAATGTTTAACTGCACRGAAATCTACACTTCAGTGGATTTATGGAAATAAATTTGACTGCTAGTCAGGCCTGGAAGGTGTAATAGTGTGCTGGAAGGGGAGGTTTGTCAGAGGGGAAGTCATGAAATGGCTGTGCAGGAGAAGGGAGAGCAGGACACAAGACATGGATTTGGGGCTTTGTTTTGTTGTGCATTCATCCATCAGGCTCTGGACTCGTTATTTTTCCCTGTCTCACACGAATAGCAGCGTTTKCTCCTGGCCTGGCAGCCCCAATCCCCAGCTCTGTGCCACTTCTGCCTGGACCAGGAGCTTGAGCTGTGCTTGCACATCCTGAGCTCCTCCTCCTGCTGTGCYCCTGGGACACGGAACACATCCACACAGAGGATCTGTTGCCTGAGCAAGTGCTGGATGTGGGAAGCTTTCAGGCTCTTTTCAGTGCACAGGGCTGGAGTGTGTGTGGCTYTCCTGCAGCTCCAGTCTGCCATGTCCTGGCACAGGGCACGGGCTTTGCAGCATCTGTGTTGAGGAGGAGGAGAAACTGCTGTGCTCCCCCAGCAGAGCCCACTGAYGGTCAGGACGGCAGCTAGGAATGATCACAAGGCACCCAGGGAAAGGGAGGGTGGGAGCACCTTCCAGCTGTGAGGATCTGAACATCTCTGGGAGCTGAGTTCTGTACCCGTGCCAGGCACGGCAGCGAGCGGGCTGACAGCCGGAGCCGGGGCTGCGCCGTGGGCTGGCAGCACAYCCATCCACTCACACCAAAAAAACCTGGCTTGGCCATTTGCTTCAGACCTTCCTGACTTCGCTTTACTCCCCAGGGCAGCCTGCAGGGATCCAGCCCTGCCTGAGCAGCTGCCTTGGCAGGGTTTGTGCTTTCCTGCGCTCAGCTTTCAGCCCAGCTCCAGCCCCGTGCTGGGGGGAAGCTGCAGGCAGGAGCTGCCCCAGTGACACTGAGATGTTTTCTAGGAAAAGCACTGTGAAAAGTGCTAGCAGCTTCAGTGCATGAAATTCAGTGTATATTGTCCTAAACAACGAGGGTTTGTCGATCTTTGCTTGGGCACATCATGGAATTTATGGGGTGTAAAACAATCTCAGAACTGACAGTGCAGAGAGCAGAGAACATTGTTGTGCATCTGGAAATGCAAAGCAATGGGAGAGTTTTGTGCTGGGAGAGGGGTTGTGCTGTCAATCCCTTCCCCAGCTGAAAGCAGAATTGTGGCACAGAGTGACAATCATGAAATCATCACAGAATGGGTTGGGTTGGGAAGGACCTTAAAGTTCATCCCATTTCCATGGCAGGGACACCTCCCACTGTCCCAGGTGCTCCCAGCCTTGTCCAGCCTGGCCTTGGGCACTGCCAGGGATCCAGGGGCAGCCCCAGCTGCTCTGGGCACCTGTGCCAGGGCCTCAGCACCCTCATGGTAACGAATTCCTTCCTAAAATCTGATCTAAATCTCTTTCCCAGTGCTCCAAGTGGAGCAGCCTGGTCAGTGGCRGTGAATCTTCCAGTGGATGATGCCCTTTAATTGAGTTCAAATGCTTAATCACATCTATGGAAATACCAGTAAACAAAACAGAACTGCAGTAATCAGAGGTGGCAGCAGCAGCTCTTGCCTTTTCAGATGCTCTCCTRGCTTGGTAATTGAGGGGAGAAAATCAATTATAAGCTGATGGAGATGATTTGAGTGTGGCCTTTGGTGGATGAGGTCTCTGCTGCAGGTGCTCTGGACAGTGGGAATTTCTCTGTATTGTCTTTGTTCAGTTGATCAAGCAATGATYCCTCCTAGTAGTGCATGGATAACCTTTTTTAAAACAACATGAGCAATAAAATATTTGAAGTCTGGCAATTTAGGGAGAAATGGGACTGTTTAATCCAGGCAATGAGAACTGGCAGCAGCATACTGAAACACTGGACTGGTATTTTCCTGMAGGTAAGGCTGTAGATAAGAACAAAGATAAATTTGTGACTGTTGCAGTAAAATCCCATTTCTCTGGAAGACTTTGTTACACTCTCAGAGCAATAACTCAGCAGAGATTGAGAACCCCCAGCCCCAGCAGAGGGGAATGGGTGCAGGCAGGACCAGGAAGAAGGGGGGGATGTGGCAGAATGGAAATGCCTGATTTGGGAATGCCTGTGGGGTAATGATGTGAACATTTTGCCATTAATAGAGAATTCAAAGACCATTGCTGGAGGAAAGAAACTTAAAATAGCCCAAACAGGTGAAATTAGCAACAGCAGGGGAAGCAGCAGAGATTTCCAAAGCAGGCACTTGGGAAGCAGGGACAATAAAACTCAGTAAACAAAATGCAAAGCTGTTTGGAAGGTGGGTATGCTCTTGAGAGGTGTTTCCACAGTGGAAAGGCTCATTCTGCATCTGTTTGTGCATTTCAGATGGCCCAGGGCAAGATTTAGAGGAGGGTTTAAGTGTTGCAGCTTTGTTGAGTGCAGCAGAATTTAGGAAGCTCATCCTCACCTTGAGCCTGCTGGGTGCAGGGGAAGAGWTCTCTTTGATTAATTACCTGTAATTGTCGTTAAAGGAATGAGCAGATCTCATGTTTTCCTTGGCTGTGCTGCAGAACACCTCCAGTCTTCYGCTCTCAGTGGCAGAGAGTCTGGAATATGGAAATATTCCATTTATTGTTCAGTGTTACCTCTCCTTCAGCACTCCCTGCAGGAGCTTTTCCTGAGGGAAATTTCAGCCCAGAGTTTTATTTTCTCAGAATGCTCCATTGCTGCAAGGATTTACCTTGCAGAAGAAGCTATGAACAGCTTTTTTCAGCTTTCGGTAGTCAGTAGGTTCCCACATGCAGATCTTAAATGAAAATAAATTATTCTAGTAAAAGATCCTGTCAGAAATTAAGTTGGTGTTAAATGTGGATGAATTATTATCTTTTTTATCCTTGTTTATGCTACGTAGGGAGGAGACTACCAACCAAATGTGCAAATCACATGTTTTCCATGCATATATTTTTCATGATGAGCTTTAGCTGCTGCTCCCTTTTATAGGGTGAACGCYCTCATCTCTTCTCCACCCCAATATCTGCAGTTGTGTTTGATTTCCCAGGGCCAAGCCTATCCCAGACCTTGCAACCCTCAGTCAGGCAGAACAGAGTCTGAATTCCTGACCTATCCCATCCATTCCACTGGGGCAGTGCTATAAGAAAAGTTGGCATTTTCCCTGTCCATCTAATTACTTTGTGTAAAAAATACCTTTTTTTTTTTTTTTAATTAATCCACTGAATCCAGGTTATGGATGGGTCCAGTGAAGTTCCCAGCAATTCTGGCTGTAAATCTTACTTCACCTACAGCCAGAAATCCACACTTGCTTTTTTTTTTTTTTACAGTTCCATTACTTGTTGTTATGATGTTAAGAATTAGTTCAGTTGCTTGAGAATGATGTCCTTAAATTGTGGTTTTGGCGCTGGTTCTGAGCTCTTTATTTCTGTGGCTGAGGAGTTTCCCCAGCTGTAACCAATGCTTTTCCTGAGCCCAGAGCTGAGTGCTGCAGAATGCAGCCCCATATTTCTGAGGCAGGCTCTGGAGTGGTGACATTGCTGCAGGAGCTGCCTGGCAGCTGTCAGGCTGATATTGATGGCACAATCTATGGAGGGCTCTGCTGGAAATGCTGGAATTGATGTGTTTGTGACCAAGGGTTGGAGCCCTGGCTGCCAGGGGGTTCAGCACTGCTCCGAGCAGCAATTCTCCAGCATCCCCATTTATTTCTCCCACTCTCATGTTTGGCTTACCCACCCCTCAGCCTGATTTGGGTAATCTGACTAAACCCAGATTCCTGGGCGGAGGAGAGCCTGTGCTGGTGCTGCTGCTGGTTTCTGATGCTGTGCCAAAGGATGTTTCAAAATGGCTTCAAATTAGTGTCCTCAAGCAATTTAATCYTTCCCATTGTAGCACCAGCTGTATCTGGTGTCTTGGCATGGACTCTGGAGTGGGCAGAGCTGAGGGGCTGCAGGGAAGTGGTGGTGTCTTGGTGGAGTGGCAGGAAGGGGAGATCTGGGTGGGACACAACACACTGACCCCATCTCAAGAGCTCTGGAGGGTGGATTGGTGGGGCTGATGCCTTTTTCTCTGGTCCTAGAATCACAAACCAGACAGAGTTAGGGTGATAAAAAGGGGTTACCTTTATATAAAGATCCTTAGGTGCACAATTGGTCAGGTGGAAAATGCCAAAGATGCACAGGCTGGGTAAGGTGTMTAAAATTTTTATAGATTTTGCAAATTAGCRTATCTGACAAGAGCATTGATGCCTTTTGGGGCTACCTAAAACCAGAGGCCAGACAGAATTAAGGCAATAAAAAGCTGTTCTATTTATTGAAGGGCCCAATTTTGGGCAGACAAAGGCCCCCAGGGGCTACACCCAAAAATGGATGATGAGTCAGGGTTTTTTATACTTTTATAAGTTTGGTCCGTTTGCATATTGGGGGTGAACCTGCCAATTCCAGCTTCAGGTAATGAAGTCATTGACCCCAGGTTTGCTCCCCCAACTCACTTTAGTTCCCATCTCTGGGCCCTGAGGCAGTGAGGTGTCCTTGATTGCCAGGCCTGGAGAGGAATTGCTGTGTCTGCCCCAAATGGGGAAGCAGCAGCTCACACTGTGTGTGGGGTTTGGAGTTACACACTAAAGAACTGCAGGGTTACAGATAGATGGAAAACAGAAAAGCTGAAATCCTGAGGCATCACAATTAGCGCCCAGGCAGCCTTGGCACAGCCGAGCAGGGGAGGTGACAGCTCTGCTGGCTGTCCCTGCCCCTGGGGCTGGCACCAGGCTGGCCAGGAGGATCGTGGCACATTGCCACCATGCCCTGCTCCTGCAGAGCTCCATGCCAGCCGGGCTCCTCACCACAGTGGGACTGGGGCCAACAGGAGCAGGAATTTGTGCAGATTGAACAGGATGTGCCTTCCCAAACCCAGCAGTGCTGAGGCTGAGCTCTCCTGGCTGCGTGTGCAGCCCCTGGCACTGCCCCAAAGYTGCATCTCTCACTCCATGCCACCATCTGTTGGGAAGGGCACTGGCTCCTTTTGCATGCCCTCAAGCCTAATTTGCACATGAAAAATAGTGACCCAGCTGCCCATATGCTCCTGCAGGTGAGACTCTGCCTTGGAGCTTCTGAAAACAAWGCCACAAGTGCTGGTGGCTCTCCAAAAGCTGTGCCCTGATTGTGCCACCTCAGTGCTGGGACTGTGGAGCACTCCTGGTTCTGGGAATGCTGCTGCAGGCCCTACACAGCATCATTGTGATCCCAAATGTTCTGGGAATGCTGCTGCAGGCCCTACACAGCATCATTGTGATCCCAAACGTTCTGGGAATGCTGCTGCAGGCCCTACACAGCATCATTGTGATCCCAAATGTTCTGGGAATGCTGCTGCAGACCCTACACAGCATCATTGTGATCCCAAATGTTCTGAGAATGCTGCTGCAGACCCTACACAGCATCATCCTGATCCCAAATGTTCTGGGAATGATGCTGCAGACCCTACACAGCATCATTGTGATCCCAAATGTTCTGGGAATGCTGCTGCAGCCAGATCAGCATCACTGTGATCCCAAATGCTAAGGAAATGCTGCTGCAGCCAGCCTGGCCCTACCCAGCATCACCCCAGCCCCAAAAGTGTGATTGGTGTTGAAAGCAGTGTCAGTCAAAGTGGGTGGTTTCTGCAATATTGTGATCTGCTTGGAAATTACCTKCTCCTAACTCAGAAGGGAGCAAAAGAAGGGACAGAAAATTGCCTTTGTGCTGGATTTAATATTTACATCTCAGACTTTGCCAAATAGGTTTGTTATTTATAGCAGGAGCAGCAGGAATATTCATCAGTTGCCATGGACATATTAAGCTCACCAAGTACAAGAGTGGAGCACAATCTGCACTGGAGTAATTTTAAAAAGCTTTCATGCCGAGCRAAATAGTTTGTATTAAATTTAAGAGTTAAATGCTGGGTTCCTCCAGTGCTGTTTCTGGGGTTTCAGATATAAAAATGGAAATGCTTTATTGGAAATTTAATGGGAAGAGCAGTGCTGTACACAGGAACCCTAAAGAACTCCCTGTCAGCAGGCAGCGTTCAGGATCACAATTTACTGGGCTTAAARAGCAGAATATGCAATGAGGGTGCCCAGAATCCCATTAATAGGGATATATTTTTGATGAGTTGAAATAYTAAATGTAAAATAACATTTTGTAATTTAAATGGAAGCATATTTAGGGGCTGGGCACTGCCTTATTGCTGTTGGCATCTGTATTTGAAGTGTTGGTTGGTGTTTCTGACCTGGGGCAGTAATCACACACGACCAAATCCTCCTGCTCTGCTTTTGGGCAAGCAACCCTCATTTCTGAAATTCCAGGCTTCCAAAMCATTGCTGGAGATGCAGGTTTTTCTTTCTTGGGCTAATTTAGGGAGAGAAAAGACAGAGAAATTATCCAAGGCCTTGTAGTCAGAGCCYGTGCAAGGGGTTAAACCTCAGCAGATATTTGCTGGTTCTGCACTGAACCTGCCCTTCCCCAGCCCAAAGAACAAATCCAGCAGTAAAAGAACAGCTGAAAGCTGTCAGGCTTTAATACCCACAGATAAGGTCATTCCTTAGGGGAGACCTGCTCAAATGCATAATAATGTAACCAGGAACTGTAAAAGACACCGAGATATATTAAAAGATAAAATAAAGCAGACTGAAGTTCAAACGTAGAGAAATCTAAGCTTTATGTGGTGAAAGGTAAAATATTCTCACAGATAAGTGGAGGCTCTTGAGAGAGGAAGTGTTTGAAAGGCCTGGGAGGCTGGAGAAATCCTTGGGGATGAGAATTTGAGGGCTTACATGATCCAGATAATGCAGGAGGAGGGTTGGGAGGGGGCTGTGGGAGGCTGAACCCACCTGCCACAGTGCTCAGGGGGTCTGGAAGCACAGCAGGGACTGGAGCATCACTCTGGAAGCACAGCATGGACTGGAGCATCACTCTGGAAGCACAGCATGGACGGGAGCATCACTCTGGAAGCACAGCATGGACGGGAGCATCACTCTGGAAGCACAGCATGGATGGGAGCATCACTCTGGAAGCACAGCATGGACTGGAGCATCACTCTGGAAGCACAGCATGGATGGGAGCATCACTCTGGAAGCACAGCAGGGACAGGAGCATCACTCTGGCCAGCTGGGGAGCAGCAGGTACCTGGGGAGGACACCCAGGTACAGAGCAATGACCCTAAAAGCCAAGGAGTACAGAATAATCACCCTAAAAGCCTCACTCGTGGTGTGGCACAAGCACTGGAGGCCAAGGCTGTCTCCAGGGCTCTGGGATTTTCTTCTCCATTGTAGTTTGCAGKTTTTTTGTGTTAGAACTGAGAGAGTCTGAATTGGATTGTGGGTRTCTGTTTTGAAGGGATTCCTCTCCTAAGCCTCTTTGGCTTAATGTTGGCACTTTTTTGTTGTTGCTTTTTGTCTTTAACTTGCAGTTTTTTTAATGCAGCATCATCCTGGTAAATCCTCTCAGTGGGGCTCTAGGCTGGGCTGGCAGCTCCAGCTCAGCACACACGTTTGATGAGGTGTCAATATTCYGTCTGCCCTGGAAAGGAGCCTGCTGCTGCCTGGGTTTAAACCCCTTCCCACCACACACCTGAGGGGCAGCCCAGGGCTGGATTCTCCTGCATTCTGGGGGGTTCAGTGCAAGGTGTGCCCTTGGACAGCATTTTCCACCTGGAATTTGTGCAGGGACCAAGAAACTGGTGGTAGGATAGGGCTCAGCATCACTGGCTCTTGGGGGGATGGTGAGGGGCAGTTTGGGGAGAATCCTCTGGWTTCTGGGAGAGCTGAAGGCTGCCAGGATGCCTCAGCACCAGGATTAGAGCAGGTTATGCTTTGGSAGTGTAGCACAGGAAGGATTCAAGGATCAGTTTTGCCAATGAAATTACCTGCACTTGGTCCAACACYGTGGAATTTTGATATTTCTGTGGTTGAAGACACAGAAGTGATTATGAGCTGGCCTGGGGGAAAAYGAGCTTGTTGAAAGTGATATTGCAAATGGAATTGCAGAGTTGGGAGTGTCACACCTTGTTAATCAAACTTTTGGTCCTTGTTGATTAAACTTTTGGTCCTTTTTGATCAAAATTTTGGTCCTTGTTAATTAAACTTTTGGTCCTGGCTAAGTGGTGCCCTGGTCCTTGCAGGTTGCTCATATTCCTCTCCAAACCCTTCCCTGCTGCCAAAACAGCCTGGAACTGTCCCAGACATCTTTTATGGAAAATCCTTTCCTTAGGATTTTTCCTCCTGAGAAGCTGAGAGGCCTCAGGAACAAAATGTAAGTAATGGTTACCTGCTGCTGTGGAATGCAACAGGTGCATCTGGGATTGGCTCATGTTGGTTGTTTCTAATTAATGGCCAATCACGGTCCAGCTGGCTCGGACAGAAAGTCCAAGCCACAAACCTTTGTTATCATTCTTTTTCTATTCTTAGCCAGCCTTCTGATGAAATCCTTTCTTCTATTCTTTTAGTATAGTTTTAATGTAATATATATCATAAAATAATAAATCAGCCTTGTGAAACATGGAGTCAGATCCTCATCTCTTCCCTCAACCTGAACCCCCGTGAACACGGTCACATGGAACCAAACTGGTTTCCCTTTTCTTTCTCAAACAGACCAAGACAAACTGTAGATATTTTATAGTTTTAGCATGCATTGTTGTGCTCAATGGGCAGTTGTTATTTCCTTGCAGCAATACCCTGGAATGAGCAGCCTTTCACTGCTGCTGGGCTCCCTTCCCTCCCATACAATGAGAGAGGGAGGGATTGCTTCCCTGAGGTAGACATGAAATCCCACACTGAGCTCTTCAATGTGTTTTTCTTACAAATAAAACAAATATGAAGAAGAATGGGGGGGAAAAAAGAAATCAATGTTTCAGTTGTTGAGTTTTGTATTTTCTCAGCGAGTTTTTCATCTGCCATCTTTCAARTGTGCAAAATGAAAGTAGAGGGAGAACTGTGGGTGTAAAAAACCTACTTATAACATTCAGCATGTCTTGATTCTTCAAATACTATTCCTCCTCCCCGAAGTGCAGGGCAAAGGGGCTGAATTAACTCTCCAGATTATTAGGAAAAAATGATAAAGCACAGTGCAAATGATCCCTCCTAGGTGTGCTCGCTGCATTTCCTGAACACCTCCTGCTGCCCCTCAGGGCCTCTTTGTGCAGCAGAGAACTCCAGCAGGACCAGTTCTSCTCCTTGGATTCTGTCTTTAGCTATTCTCCCCAAATATGAGTACATTTTGTCTAGACAGCTCACTTTTGACTCTAATTTTAGAGTTCACCTGATTTCAGCCATCCTGCCATATTAAGCATGTCTTTCTGAAGGCTGGGAAATCCCAGCTGTGTGTGATTTAGTMAGAATGGCTCTTGTTTAAGCAGGAACGATCTGAATTGAGAAAAAAGAAATATTTATGAAACCTCTCTGGAAGTAGGAAAGTCATCAATGAGGTTTGTGTGTGTTCACTGTTTCCATTTTGTATTCAAAAGGCTTAGCCCCAGCTACTGCAGAAAAGTTGGGGAATTACCACTTGCAGATAAATCTTGTGCCTAAATTGTACTTCTTGGCTGCTAATTTTGCTAATTAAAATATCTCTCACCCATGCACGGCCTCAGACAGACTTAAGATAGGAGCATCACTGTCTGTAATTTAATGAGGAGCTGTACATGATCCTCAGGTTCTTGCCTCTGCTGGATTTTATCCCTGGGCTGAGGATGTGCTGGGTGGATTTGGACAATAATCCACATTTTTGTGGAAGGGTTTGGTGGTGCCATCCCTGAGCCGCAGGGAGCAGTGACAACAGGGCAAGGTCAATGGTTTGAAATTAAAAGAAGGTAGATTTAAACTGGGTTTAAGGAAGAATTGTTTTGCAGTGAGGGTTGTGAGGCACTGGAGCAGTTTCCCAGGATGGTGGTGGATGCCCCATCCCTGGACATGTGGAAGATGAGGTTGGGCAGCACAACCTGGTCTGGTTGGAGCTGTCCCTGCCCATGGCACAGGGGTTGGACTCGGTGGCCATTAAAGTTCCTTCCCAGCCCAAACCAAGAATCTCTGGCTCTGGTTCATCCTTTGGAGCTGCCAGCACCAAAACGTGCAGAGCTCTGCTTGCCCAGCCTGGAGCCTCAGAATAATGGTTTTTGTGGGAGTTCCCATCAGATTCCTGCTGGCTTGTCTCCTGAGGGAGGAGAGCTGGACCCTGCTCCTGTGCAGGATCTGTTCTCCTTGGGACACTCTGGGACACCCCTTCTCCTACTGGGAGGACGTAGAAAAGTGTTTTATCTACATCTATCTATCTATCTATCTATCTATCTATCTATCTATCTATCTACCTACCTACCTGTTGAGAATGGTTATGTGACAGGGGTCACATAGACATTTCTTGTTAGCTGAGCAAGAGTTGGAAAAATACCGAACCCAGCTATTCTGATTCTTTGCACCTGCAAGATAGCGTGTCCTTGGGCCTAGCTGGGTATGATAACAAGTAGACAGAGAGACATGAGAAAAAGGGAACGTTAGGCCTGAGAGAATGAAGAAGAGTTGTTATTATAGTATAACCAATAGACTGCTTAGCTTTAGAATATGCATGAGCTTATTACTGTTGTGTATAAAGTCTGGTGCTCAGACTAAATAAACTAAAGCTTTCTGAACACTCACATTGAGCGTAGAGTTTTCCCTGCCCAGACAAATGGCTAAACTGCAACATCCATCTATCTATCTATCTATCTATCTATCTATCTATCTATCTATCTATCTATCTACCTACCTACCTACCTACCTACCTATCTTTTTTCTACCTCCATGGAGGTAGAAAAATGTTTTATCTGCTTTCTCTCCTGGACCCCCACCCTCTCACCCTGGCTGGCCTGGGCACCAGGAAATGTTTTCTGCTCGTCCTCTGCATTCAAATGGGAGCCAGCATTCCCTGTGCACTAATGTGCATCATCAGTCTTTCAGAGATGCTGGATTTCTGTTTGATTCTTAATTATTATAATAGTTAAGGCACTTAACATGCTTTAGTGATTTACTCCATTTAATTGGATGTAGTGATTAGAATATCTTTTATATTGCCCTCGCTGCGGTTTTAATTTAAGATTATAATCTCATGGTTCTTTTCAGTCCTCTGGCTTTCATTTAGATGCTGCTTTTCTTTTCTGATTTCATTTTGTTTATTCGTTTTTCCTGCTGATTCAGTAAACATGCTGCTAGGATGATTTCTTGGGAAACCTGAGAGTGGTTATAAATTCTTTCATTCAGCGCAGACATTAATTAATTAAAAAAAGATATGAAAATGATGCATGAGCCTGTGCTCAGCCTCTGGAGTTGTCTGTTGCTTTTTGCAGTAATTTGCTAGAATTAAAAAAAAAAAAAGGAAAATAAAAGAAATTATTCTCTTGATGGGGAATATGAAATAAGGAGATGGAAAGGGGTAATGTGAGACACACACTGTGTGTTTGCCAGTGAGTGCCATTCCTGCCTTAGCAGGTTGTGACCCAGGGGCTGAGATTCTGGTATTGATCCCCAGAGGAGGAGCTGCTCTGGGGAAGGGAATTCAAATCTGAGGCTGAAGGTTCAGTCACCAGTGCCCTGTGCTGAGGACACCAGCACAGGCACTGGGGAGGAGAGGACAGGAGAGGRGGGAATGCTGACCAAGCTCATTCCRTGTGATTTGAGGAGCAAACAAGCATTTCTCTGCAGGCACAGTGGCAGATTCTCCAAATTAGTCTGGCACTTACAAAAGCATGTTCATTTTTCCTCTTGGTGCTGCACAAAATCACACAGATAATCCAGCTGGTTTGTYACTGTACAAATATATAATATCTGTATTTTTTTTTCCCAGCTCCAATGCCAAATTCCAGGAGTCTTCCATGGTTGTAGTGCTCCTGTCAGAGGGGAAGGGCCAGCACAGATTCATGAACAGAAACTTAGAGGACCAGCAGGAGAGGAGTGGCTGCTTTGTGAGAAATTCCCACTTGCAATTAGGCTGAGAAAGCTGAGACATCCATTTTAAGGGCTGCTCAGTGCTTGGGGCTTTGTCCAGCTGAAATCCATGGAGGTAGAAAAGTGTTTTATCTGCTTTCTCTCCTGGCAGCACAGATACTGCAGCAGGAGCAACAGGGCTTGCTCGAATCCTAACACAGAACTAAAATCACAAAACCCCCAATCCTTATCTTTAAAGCATCCCAGGGATCCTGCTCAAACAGAGTAAAGGATGAGTAAGGGCTCCTGGTCCTGCCCAGCAGTGGCCACTCCAAGAGGGGAAGTTCCTCATCCCCTGTGTCTCTCTGGCACCAGCAGTGCCCAGGGCTGGGGAGCAGCTGCAAACACAGGGCTCCTTTTTCTGCCAGGACACCTAATGAGGTGAGAGCCAGTGATCCACGCAGGGCTGAGGAGCAGCCTTTGATGAATTAGTGATTTAGCCTGGCTCATCACACTCGTGTGCCCTCCTGGACTGTGGGAATGCACCTTCCCAGCCCCAGCCCCTGCCGTTCATCCCTGAGAGCGGAGCTTTGTTCTGGGAGGGTTCCCAGTGAAATCAATTAGGTTYTGTGCAGATCAAGGTGCACCTCAACATGATTTCAGGTACCTGGGCCTGGCCCTGGGCCACCACAGCATCTGCTCTGACCGTGCTGGAGCATCCCAGTCACTGCCTTGCCATGAGACATCAAAGTAGCTCCAGTGCTTGGGGCTGCCAGCTGTCAGGCCTATGATACACATCCTAAAGCTCTTAAAGGGTTGTTATGAGAGCAAAAATATTAACAAATCGTTGGTTATTTAAAGGGAATCATTTAGGGCTCATCTGGCTAATGAGGAAGAAAAACCAGAGCTGAGCACTTGCTCTGAGTTGTAGGAGATGTCTGAGATCAGCTGTGGTGGGAAACTATCAGGGAGCACACCTCGTTAGCTCCCTTGTGGAAACTCCTTATCTGCCTCTTATTAGGCTTTCATTAATTAAAGCTCCAGAATCCAGTATTTTTTTTTGTTAGCTGTTCTCTCAGCATGAAATTCAGCTAATTCTTCTACTATTGGAAACAAAGCTCCCAGGATGAAGTTTATTCTTGCAATGTTCTTGCAGTTATTTATTTCATAGYGCTGTCATGCATGGATGAATTTATATGATGCTCTGATGACCTTTAGAAATTCTTCTGATTAAATGCTGTTCTACTTCATTATGACATTTCTGTACTTGTAGTACCCGATTTGATGTGTACAGCTTAATAACACAACTAGACATGAATGCTAATAACTTTACAATTCATTGCATTGCTATTTTTTAATGTAGATGAATTTTAAAACAAGTTTCTCTTGCTGCGGGCTTACATGAATCATATAAATTAGAAGGTAACAAAAGAACATATTAGCATTTGTTAGCCTGGATGCACAAATTTTGTAGTAACCATTTTAATATGTACTACAACTTTTCCAGCCTCGAGTTTAATATGTACTACAACTTTTCACCCTCGATTTTTCAACCAACATCATAATTGAATTGGTTTCCTTCTTGCCCAAGGATAATGATTTTACACTGATGGAATCATTATTAGATTCTAAGGATTATACTGATGATGCCTGTTTTACATAGAGGTAAAAAAAATTAAAATTATTCAACCATAAAACACTTTTCTACACAAAGGCTACTGTAAGTTGGAGATAAATGAATTAATTACTGTGTTTAGAGTTGTTGTTAATATCCAGCATCCATAACTGGAGCCAACTCCTTGCTGCAGCTCCGTGCAGGGGGTGTGGAGGATTTTTGAAAGCCTCAACSCAGGGCGTGCCCTTGAAGCGCTGCAGGTGGGAAGGGGCTGTGGTGGAGCTGCTGCTGGGCGAGCATGTGTTCATCCAGGCAGGAGAGGGCTCCTGCAGACCTGCAGGGCAGGCAGGAAGCTCCTCACCCACGGCAGCAGCCTCCAGCAGCAGCAGGAGAAGCAGAGGAGGGGTGGGAGAGGGGGAAGGAGGAGGCTTTGCTGAGGGTTTTGCTGGGAGGGAGCTGGGTGCTGGTTCTGGTGGGCTTTGGGAGAGCTGCCCGTGCTCCRCCTCACCTTGCTGAGGGGAAAAATGGCTTGAATTGGTCCAGAGCGGGTGAGACCCAGCTCACCTGCATCCATCACTTCTCCCKGAACATCCAAGCACTGCTTCTGGGATGGAGGGAGGGGAAAGCGAGCCAGGTTAAGCATAAATGATGAATTTCTGCTATCCTGAAACCCATCAACATTTCATGGGTAATTACACTTCAGGCTGCAGAAATAGCTGTTGAATTAATTGATTTTGCAGTTACATCCTGATGTGCTGAGTGGGTGTTGGTCTGCGTGGACGTGTCAAAATAACATCTTCAAAAGTCTCTGGGGTGAAAGACATTTACCTCTGTCTGTTGAGAAATCAGCAATTAGAATACAATATAAATATCTGAACAAGAGGAAGAAAAGCCTTTAAATGCATGAAGTGTTTTTTGCCATTTTTACCTGTCAAATATAAAAGTGCCTGGAACTGAAATTCAGCAAGTAGTCCTTTTCCTCTGGCTTTTTAAAGCTGGAGGTTAACCTCAATTAAAAAAAATATTTTAAAATAATGTTTTTTTAAGCATCTATTTAAAATAATTTTAAATCACAGGTGAGAGAGYAGTCACCATAACTCCAAGGGACTGAGCTTCTGCATGGCTTTAAAAAGCCTTTGTGCTTCATGAGTGCTGCTGGATGTCACTGCTGAGGTCAGGGAACATGATTGCTTCCYCTCACTTCAGCTTCAGTCACTTTTATTCACTCCAAAAATAAGAGCAAGGAGCTGTAAACTTGCCCTTACTCCACTAATTGTGTACAGAGTGATCAATATAGAAATCAAATGCTATGTCTGGGCTGCATTAAAGCGTTATCAAAGTCCTGTGCTCCTCAGCTCCTGTGACGGGGCTCCAGGAGCAGCACAGAGCTCCTGTTGTGCCTGGTTCAATAGTTTCCCTAAGCTGAGATGTAAACTTGTCTCTAAAAGAAAAAACAAGCTGACCTACAGGTAATAGAGCTGCATTGAATTCATCTCGAGCACATGTTAAATTTTCTTGACACCATTACCCTTTTCCTTAGGAAACTTCAGAGTGGTTTTGATTAATAATGAAAATAAGGAAAAACAACCTGTAAAAGCAAACCTGGAGAACTCAGTGGCCCATCTACTTTCAACCTTTTGCTCTTTGTATTCTCAGCAAAAGAAACAAAATCTCATCAAGCTTTCTTTTCAGCACTGCACAGGGCTTTAGACTATTTCCTATGCTCAGCTCTTTGGAACAACAAAACAAAATAATTAAGGTGTTTCCAGCAATGTTAAATCAAGTCGATAACAGGAGACGAGATCTCCAGATCCCAACCCAGGCTCTGCAAAGCACTTATTGAACAACCTGGGCTAAATTGTTTAACCTATTAGCTGCTGCTCCCCTGTCTTTAAAGTGAAGGCACACAAAACTTTCCCTGCCCTGGCATCCATCACTGGGGCTGTTGGTTTTTGTTTTGGGGGRTTTTGGAAACTCAGGGCCAGAAACRTCCCTGGAAAATCCTGGGGCTATTTCCAGCTGATTGAGGTTTTGACAGAGACCWAGGCACAGGTGAGACACCCTGAGCCTGAGCTGGGTGTGAATTCACTCCCTCCTTTTAGCTCGAGGTGTMAATCCCCTCCTGCCTGGCTGCTGGGAGCAGAGCAGCTCAGAGGGCACTGCCCCACAGCTCTGATCTCTGCTGCTTCCCCACCTTCATCAGCAGCATCAACTTKGGGGTTTTCTTGCTCCCCAGAGCTTGAATTAGTCTAAAAGTTGGCCAGATTTCTGTGGATCTCTGGAGGAAGAGTAAAATCTGTTGTTGCAGGAAAGGCTCATTATAGATGTGGTGTTTTGTTTCATAAGGGACCAGTTTGGGAGCATCTGTCACTGCTCTGTCACAGAAGGTGAAGAGTGGAGCTGCAGAGAAGCTTCAAGTTGAGTTTGGGGGATTGGGCATGATCAGGGACTTGCTGAAAACTTGCTGTAATTAAAGGGCTGCTGTCAGAGGCCAAGCAGGCAGAAAAATGTTCCTTCCTCAGCTGCTGTGCCCTCTGGTGAGTTCATCCTGACTTCCAGCCTTTGATGGAGAATTAAATTTGGAGTGGAAAAGGGGATGTCTCGTCTTGGGGATGCTGTGGTGACTTGTGAGGGTGCTCAGTGTGCACAGGCATGGAGGAAAGGAGCTGGGTCCCTGATCTCCCACCCAGTCCCCCAGATTACCCCAAAGGCTCTGCAGGGAGTGTGCTGTACCCCGGTGTCCRACTGGAACAGACCACTGAAGGAATCCTGGCCCCCAGGCTGGGAGAAGCCCTTCTCCTTGGCTCAGGTGACCCAGTGGGATCTGTGTGAGGGATGCCCAAAGGCAGGAGGTGCTCCTGAGGACTTGGGGCACAGCAGCTCCTGAGCTGGGTCAGGGCTGGGGTTGGGATGTGTGGGACTGCCAGGATCCTGAGCTCCCTCTGAGGAGCTGGGGGCAATGGCCACATTGCAGCAGTTTCTGCATCCTGCAGCTGCCTGCTGGGGCAGAGAGAGCCATCACCACCCAAATGCCCCAAACTGGGCAGAGCTGGCACTGGCTGCCCTCACGGAGTGACCGCAGAGATCTCCTGTCCCTCTCAGACCATGCCTTGGATAATTTGGGTGCATTCCGCTGGGCTTGGGGCCTCCCTCTTTGCAGAGAATAAGATTCTGCATTTTTAGGAGGAAAGATTCATTCTTCTGTTGTTTCCTTTCCACACATTTCCTTTGGTGCAAGTGTGAATGTTACCAAGTGTGGCTTGGAGTGTGGGAGCTCACATTTGGCTGAGCTGGTGCCTTTAGTGTACAGTGCACATAGCTTGGATGGATGCATTAATCATATTCCTATTGCCTTTGTTATGGTAATGGCAGAAACAGGCTCTTGGGGTTTTTTTTAATTAAAAAAAAAGAAAATGGGTTAGGGTTTTTTTTWAAATATGTGTTATATTTCAGCAGCTAATGAAGAGGAAATAATGATGACTGTGCACTGTAATGTGTATTAGAGCACTAATTAGACTGTAGCAGAACTGCTTACAGATATCTTTTAAACACCTGCCTGGTAATTCTCAGCCCCACGTGCTCCTCCATTCACCAGAGCAGGCGTGGTGGGAGGACTGAGGCAACACTGAATCATGAAACAGAGCACACATCAGCCCCCAGCTCTGCCTTTTGTTTGCCCTGCTCCCTATACCTGCAAGAAAAGGATCAGGTCACTGAGGGGCCCTTTGTGTGGGCTGGGATCTCTGTTGCCCATGGCAGGCATTGGGAAAGGAGTCAGATGCATTTTCTGCGTGCCTTGTGACCTCTCAAGGGCAATGTGGTGTCAGGACAAGAATTCCCAGGTCAGACTCTGGTTCTGCATGTCTGTGAGTCCAGAATGTTCTGTATTGGGCCTCCAGCATTCACTTTTCATTGATTTAGTTGTGAGTGTGTGTTTTTGAGACCATTAGAAACTCTAAATCTGGAAATAATGTTGGCCTTTGTTTTTAAAGCTGTTTTGAAGTTGTCTTTTACTGCCATAAGAAACCACAAATATTTTCACTCTGTTATCTTATTTGCTTTTACATTTCTGTCAATTATGTAAATAATTGAATTCTAAACATGAATTACAAATGTGCCCAAAATCAAGCAGACATCAGTGTGACCATGTTCACAGGGGTCCAAGGAYGAGGGAGGAGACGAGGATCTGACTCYATRTTTCASAAGGYTGATTTATTATTTTTTGATATATATTATATTAAAACTATACTAAAGGAATAGAAGAGAGGATTTCATCAGAAGGCTGGCTAAGAATAGAAAAAGAATGATAACAAAGGTTTKTGGCTCAGACAGAGTCTGAGCCAGCTGGGCTGTGATTGGCCATTAATTAGAAACAACCMCATGARACCARTCMCAGATGCACCTGTTGCATYCCACAGCAGCAGATAAYCATTGTTTRCATTTTGTTCCTGAGGCCTCTCAGCTTCTCATTTTTCATAGAAGATGTCTGTGACACATTAGAGTTCCCAACTCAGCCACACCTGTGATTCAGCTTGTTTCTCCCAACTCTTCCCAAAGGAAACCTTCCCTGAGTCCATGTTCAGGTGTTGGAGGATGTGGAGCTGTTGGTGCCTGAGATCTGAGCACAGCCCCAGTGAGGGTGCTACAGGTGAGCAACTCTCATTCAAAGCCTTTAATATTTTTTATCTTTGTAATGAAAGCTTTCAGCAGATGCACTAAACCCTGAGATAGTCACATGTTTAAATGGAGTATGACCACATTTTTCATGGGATAATGCATTTAAGTGTAACCAGCAGTATTTTCATTCATAGCTATGTCAGATTTTTTTCCCTGTAGTTTGAAATTTTTGTTGACTACCTGCAATTTCATAAAAGCCCATTTCAGGTGGTCATTGAGAGCTACAACTGATCTCATCCCCTCTGAGGAATCAGCTCTTACTTGCAGAGGTGCTGCTGCTTTATGTAACTTCTGCTCTGAACCCTGAATGCAGCAGTAACATTTAGGTAACTTAATGCAATTCCTRCAGAGTTGAAGAGGACAGAGCTGAAGAGGAGAAAAGTTCTGRGGAATTCAGCTGTCCTTGGTAGGATTGGAGTCCCAGAAGAGGAGAAGATAAAAGGACCAGGTAAGAGGTGAATGCAAGCAGCATCAGGTGCCATAGGCAGGTGTGAGGCAGAGAGAGAAAAGGAGAATCTCCTTTCCTCTTCCCCCCTTTTCAGCAGTGCCTGTCCAGGCTATGTGGCACAGGTACACATTTATACCTGCTGCAGTGGCGCTCTGGGAGGCAGACACGTGGAATTTCTCCAGGAGCTTTGGGGCTGGTGGCAGAGAAAATCCCTGAGATTTCACAGTGCCCAATATCGATTGTCCTGCAGGGATGCCCCAGGGACTGCAGACTGCCCTTGGGTGGGTGGTTTACAGGCAGAAAATAACAAAAAAWTTCCTCCAAAAATAAGACAAGGGACTTATTTGCATACAGCAAGTAGCTAAAAATGCCAGAACAAAGCCCCAGCAATTTTGGTCACGTTCCTCACTGGGATGAGCGACGCTCTCAGCACCAGCAGCGCTTGTGGAGGCAGCAGAGCAAAGCACAAGTGCATCCATGCAGGGGACCTGGGAGGGCAGCAGCCGAGTCTGGCAGAGCCCCAGGTGGCTGTTGTGCCTTGCTGAGGCAGCCTGGTGGCTCGGTGACCCAGCTGCCTGTCCCAGTGCCCGGGTGGCACAGGTGGCACCCAGCAGCCAGAGCCGAGCTTGCCTGCTGGGCAGGGACCTCCAGGGCTTCTGAGAAAGGCAAACTCACCTTCCAGTGATGCTGCTGGGGCTTCCCTTCAGCTCTGCGGGAGGGGAAGGTGAGGGGACTTGAAACGGGCCCTTTAAATGCCACTGTGTGCAGCTGTGCTGGGAAATCTGAGGGGGTTTTGCCTCCCCTCTCRCTGCTGGGTGGATGGGAGACAAGTCTGTGCCCACCTCTCCCTCCCTCGTGGCTTCAGAAGGCGTGTCCYCTCTCCAGAGGAGATGGAACCCTGTGCCACCTCACCAGCATGAGATAAATGACCCGTCCAGAAGAGCTGAACTAAAACCCCTCTGGAGGGTGTGCTCTGCTTTCTGGGGTCAGATCAGTCCCTGCAGGGGCCCTTCCCTCCCCAGTGCCTTTCAGGTGAATCCAAGGATCTTGGCTTGTATTGCTGTTTAATGCTCACCTGTTCTAAGACATGAGCCATGTCAATCTAATCACAAACCCAAACAAAGCAGCAGTCACTCCAGTCCTTTATCTATTGGCAGGCAACAGCAAGCCCTCATCTCTTCTCCACTCTGCATACACACAATTTTTCTGCAGCCTTCATCAGCACCAGGAATTCAACAGCTGAGACCAACATTTATCTCAGTAAATYCAGCATGTGTGTCTGCCCCTGCCCTGGCTATTCAAACACGCTGCACATCAGAGCTGCTCGTTTGGAAGGCGATGACAAGGGTCATCATTTTATTCTTTATCTCCCGCTCCTGGATGCCAAAGCAAGGCAGGAAACAGCATCCTGGGGTGCTCGGGGGTGTGGATGACATGCCATGCCTGGCTGTTCATCAGGGTGTCACAGGAGGATGAGGAGCAGCGGGAGGCAGAGCTGAGCATCCGTGCCTGGCTGGTGCCGGCCCTGCCAGCCCCTCCAGAAGCCAAAGGGCAGAATTGCCATGTCAGGTAGCAATACTTCAGCCTGGTCAAAAATCAGCTTAATTTCTGAAGACGAGACAGGTTGGAATTGAGTTTGAATGTCTCATACTTCCCTCAGGGCTGTGTTTTTGGGAAAGAGGCTCCGTTCGCCTGCTTTCCACTCACGCGGCATCTACGTGCCTRAAAGGATTCAGCTGTCAGAGCCTGACAAGCGCTGAAAAGCTCTTGTTAAGGTCACTGGTATCAGAGAAATGTCTCTCCTACAACATCCCAGTGAACCAGGGCCACTGGCACCGGGAGACAGGGGCTGATGTGGAGKCCCTGTGCTGCAGACAGGCCCGTGCCCTGCTGTCCCGGCACGGCGCCTGCTCCCGAGGAGAGCCGTGCAGCCCTGCTCCAGCTAAGTGCAGAAAAACCCCAGCTCTAAACATCCCTGACCTTTAAATTCAGGCTGCAGCRCACAGATCTGCTGCTAACCAGAAATCCAGGCTTGCTTTCATGTGCCTGAGCGTTCAGGGAATAGATGTAGCTTAACATGCAAATGCTGGGCTTCCTGCAGCACGCCGCTGCTTTTCAAGCTCTCTCGTTTCATGCTGTTACCTCCATCCCTGCTGTGTCTGTGAAAAGAGCCTCTCTGAGGAAAAGTTTCCCACAGACAAAAAACCTGACTGATGCTGTAAAAAAACCCAACAACCAGTGACTTACAGTTTAATTTCTGAATGCAGTGTCCATCTGCAGCCTGGCAGTCAGCAGCATCTCTGCTGATGGCCTGTGGAGAAACCAGTCCCTCACTCCCTCAGCTTTCTGGGTGTGTGTTTTATATATTTGTCCTCATGTTTAAGTGAAGAAGTCCTGAATTTKTGAGCCAGGAGTCCTGTCCTGCCATAGGTGTGCAGGGGAAGGTTTTCTCTCAGGAGCAGTGATGCTCCAGTGCCCTTTGATCATCTGAGCATCTCTGTGTCTGAGTTCCCGTGCTCACAAAATTCAGCGTTCTACACAGAGTGGGAAATAGATATCTCTTGTCCCAGGTAACGAGCCATAAGAGAGGGAAAATGGCCTCAAGTTGTGCCAGGGGAGGTTTAGATTGGATATTAGGAAGAATTTCTTCCATGAAAGGGTTGTTAAGCCCTGGAACAGGCTGCCCAGGGCAGTGGTGGGGTCAGCAACCCTGGAGGGATTTAACAGAGGTGTACATGTGGTGCCTGGGGACGTGGTTTAGTTGTGACCTTGGCAGTGCTGGGTTAATGGTTGGACTTGATGATCTTAAAAGTCTTTTCTCCCCTAAATGATTCTGTGGTTCTCTGTTCAATTGCTTTTTTTCCTTCTCACCACTGAAAAATGCCCTTCAAGCCCATGTACAGCAGCTGCTGGGCAGGCGGGACTCGCCAACAAATAATGTTTTCTTGGCACTTCAAATACCTTCCTTGAACCTTTCTTGAATCCTTACAGCAACACATGAGGCATTATTGACAGGTGAAATAGACAAAATGTTCAATATTTCTCTAATTCTCTTTTTATTCTCTTCTAATTTCAATCTTTTTCCCATTTTATGCCACTATCATATAAACCAACATTTTAAGCATATTGTCCCTCACAGTGTCTGCTTAAATTTATAACCTTGYCTGGTTGTTTTGGCCACAGGAGGCATCATGAATTCCATCAGCAATTGCTCTCCTTGGGAGCTGGTCCCAGCCCTGTGCTGCCCCAGTRAGGGCAATGAGTCAGGAGCAGCTTTGGGAATGGCAGGACTCACATGGCTGCACCTCAGCTGGGCTGGGACTGGAGAAAAGAGCACGTGGAATATTGGAAATTAATTGAAACYTCATAGAACTGGGGGAAAAAATTAGATTAAACCTGATTTTCAGCAATTCAGTCCTGAAGTTGTGGCTGTATGTAAGGGAGCCCATTAGCAGATGATTCAGGCCTAGAAATCAAACCATGGTCTCTGAAATTTGGGCTCCCATCCCAAATATGCAGCTGGGTGTTCATGCTCCCGAGGCGTAAGGGAGAATTCTGACCCATGAGGCTTCAAGAAATCCAAGAGCTATATGGTTGAAATCCCCTGAGGAGGGCCCTGACCCTGTCCCACACTTCCTAGCACAAACTCCAGTCAAGCAGGGAAGTGGCCCTGAGCTGCGGAATCTTCTCTTGAGCTCCAAGAGCAGCCGTGACTTCCTCAAGGACAAGGAGGTGCTGGGGCAATGCCTGGCTCTCAGGGGGCTTTTCTCAGGGTGTTCATGCTCACAGGSCAGCACTCTGACCCCTCAGTCACCTTTTCCATCTGAACAACCACCACGGGCCGCTCCTGAGCCCTGGCAGCACTCACCCAGCACAGATGGGCTCTGCCTCTGACAGCTCCAAGGCATCCCAGAGCTCTCCTCTTCTGAGGAAAGCCTTCCCCAAATGGCTCTCATTTAAAGCACGGCCTTTCTCCTTTCTTCCCAGGGGACAGCTAATTAAGAGCAGAAGGGACAGCTCTGCTCCCCCCAGGGCAGGCAAAAGTGGGTGGTATCAAAACATTTATGGTTTGGTTTGGTTCCAGCACATCAGAGAGATGATGAACTCAGTAGAAGAAATATCAGTAAATGTTTTGAACTCCCTATTTTGTCTGGGTTTACCAGAGCTGGCTAGAAAAGAGGTGGATTCTTGAGAAATATCTTGTGAAAAAATGTCTCTAATWTTTTTTACTGCAGTGGCCAGCCCCAGTTCAATCTGTGTTATCTCTCATCAGTTCTATTAATAGTCTGCTGCCCAAATTGGTGGTTGAAGCAAAGCTCTTGTCTTGCTTCCCAAGCTCTGCCTGCTCCAATCCAGTTGTTTCTGGCTGCCATTTCCCAGTCAGTTGTCTGTGGTGGGAAACTTTTCTTTTCCTCTTGGTGCATCAAAATGGCTCCAAGAGATTCTTGTCCTCCAGGCAGGAAACCCTGGAAACTCTGGATCTTTTCAATTAGCTGCATCACAAACTGATTTCCAGCCTTGTCCCCCTTCTCTTACATGAGCTATAAAATCCCTTCTCTCCTCCCCAGCTGAACTAAAAATGGCCAATTTTTAACCTGCTTTTTACAAGCATGTCTGCATGGTAGAAATGAGGAGTTCTGGCTTATCTTGTGTTATGTAAATATTTTTGTRCTTCCCAAACAAAGTTTTTCTTTCCCTTTGATCTGGTTTTCTTGTAGCCAGTTTAACCTCCAGAAAGAGTCAGGAGATTCACAGAGATTGCCACTGGCATTAGTCCTGAGGAAAACTGGAGAGAGAAAAGAAAACTCCAAATTACTGCTGTAAACAGCTCGTTCAGAAGTGGATGCTCACCAAAGGAAAACGTTGTCTTTCTGCATCCTTTTTAAGCAAATTTTTTGCTTAAAATAGCTGGGACCAATATAAAAATAGCATTTGCTTAGTGTGATACAAGATGAAAGTGGTGCTTTTCCCGGGAGGTGGCTGTGCCCCAGACTTGTGCTGCGGGCAGGATCTCAGAAYGACTGGAATTATTTTTATCCTTCCATACTTTTTGTGCCGAAAGTTTTCACTGATTGCTTTGGGCTGTGCTGCCAGGGGGGTGGAGCACTCCCAAAAGAAACTTTGATGGCAACTTCAAACTCCTACAAGAAGGGGCTGATTACAGTTTCACTGATTTCACAGCGTTATTTATTATTAGACTTATTTCACAGAGTTATCACACAGAGTTATATTTTCTAATCATAAAACTAGCACCAAAGTACTAGTACTAGAAGGAGGAAAAACAAAATGTGCATTTTTATCTCTAGRTAAAAATGTTTAATTCCACTTAAAAGTTGTTATAGAGAAGATGTAACAGTAAAGATTTTGGCAGTATTTTGGGTAGAATGACAGCAGAAGGTCTGGCTGAACTCCTGGTTCTGTGCCAGTGGCCAGGACTACCAGAATAGGTTTTATCTGGAGAAAATACATATAAATAAATAAATAAGATACATAATATAATATATATAATATCTCATATATATATATTGTTATATATATTGTATATAATATTACATACAATGTATTATATATAATATCTAGTAATACACATAAAATAAATAAATATATAAATAAATATAAATGATAAAATATAGAAATAAAAATAAAATTATAAAATATAAATACAAATAGTTATATATATACATATATTGTTTATATATATACATACATATATATATGTATATATACACATATATTGTTTATATATATGTATATATATAAACATTTATATATATAAACATATATTTTTATATATATATATTTATTTATTTATTTATTTATTTATTTATATTTATACAGGGCTTGCATATGTGATTTCCTGGATGTTTATCAGGCCTGCTGCTAGTACCTCCTTGAAGGAAAAGTGCATTTATTGTAAAAACCAACCAGCTGAAGGTGTTATTGAGGTCATGGCTGTGAAGGCAAGAGGAACCACAGCCCTGGGAGTGTCTGCCTGGAGCCTCCTGGTGCCACTGTGGAATCACAGCCAGCAGGAAAACTTGGCAGAGTTGCTGTGCCTCAGCCCTGCCCTGGCTCAGCAGGGCTGATTGATCAGCCCAGGGCTGCAGAAATTGGGGTGAGGGATTCATTAGCTGGGATCAGGCCCTCAGCACTGCTTGCTTGAAAATTGGTAATTAACGGTGCTTTATTTTTCAYGTTTCCAAGGCAACACAAACCCCCAGGACATTGTTTTCCAGACCATGAACTGATGCTTTTGGCTGCTGCAGAAGCTCCCCAATCTCATCTGAAGCTGCTGAAAAGGTACCAAAGCCATATTTTTTGTCATGATAGTCTATTTTCATCCTATATCCAAAAAGTAATGATGATCAGATGGTGCTGCTGAAATGATCTGCTCTCACTGCAGAACTCATTCAATCAGCAGAGAGCTCTGCTATTCAAATAGATAATTAGTGTTGTGACAAGGGTGACTGTAAATGCCTCAGTTTGGTGGCAATGTTAGGAAGTGTGACAAAAATTAAATTATTTGTCTGCCTTAAGCATGGCCCTCTTTGGATTGCTAATGAGGGAAATTCTTGGTAAACACATGTCCTGTTCAGAATCCTTTACAGGTGCTGGGAAAGTGATTTATTCTCTGTACCATCAGGGAGGGATTTCCCCTGTTTTCTCTGACTCTTTTTTGTGCTTTTACCTGATGTAAGATACCATTGCTTGTGTTCCAGCAGAAAAGAGAGATCCCCTAGGGACAGCAATCCCAAGGGACACCCTTCCYGCCCATCCAGACCCCACCTTGGGAAGGAGCTGTTTTGAGTTTAAATTGTCACGGGCTGAGTGAATGAACATCCTGAAGCTGCATCCTTTCACAGGCTCCAGTGTGATGCTTTTGATTGTTCCTTTTTCAGCCTCTGCCAGTGCCTTGATGTTCTCCCCCACAAGGGAATTAATGGCTGGGAAGGAATGGAGAGCACAGCACAAAGAGCAGGCATGGTCCAGGCCTCACAGGACTAATTATGCTCTTAAAGGGTAAGAAAATAATCTTGGGTACATTGGGAAGAAAGCGTCTCAGTAATGCTGCATGGGGTTACAGGCTTGTCTCCTATATTTGTGCATTTGAAAAAAAAAAGTTTCAAAGACACTTTTTGACCTCAAAAAGATCAGTGAGGAGTTCAAGAAAAGAAATTTAATTCCAAGTTGAGTTTATCATGTTTTCTTGACCCTTAAGGATGGAAAAAGCAAAGGAAGGATGCACAGGAAGGTCCTGTGAAATTCTAATACTAAAACACTCTCATGCACAAACTGTGAAGTCTGAAAACAGAGTTCAGACCCAGAGCAGGGTATGAATTCCAAMGAGGGCACTGCAGACACTGCAGCCCAGGCTCTGCAAGAGCAGCCAAAGGCAAGCTGAGAGAGGTGTCTTCATTGAAACACCAGGCAAAAGGAAAGGTGAGAGTCTCTTTATTGAAACACCAAACTCCTGGGGGCAGCTCTGTGGTGCAGCTGAGAGCCAGGACAGAGGACTGGCACCCACAGCCACTGGCACGAAGGGAAAAGCAGGGAAATGGATCCCAGATTAGTGCAGGGTTATTTGAGAGGGACAGTGGGCTGTATTTGTGGCAAATACTCGTGCACAGACACACTGGTGCCCTGAGGGCATCTCCAAGGACAGTCCCCTGSCTCTGGCAGCACCTGCCAGCAGGGCAAAGTGGCAGAGGTGGCACAGGACTGTCCTGGAGGGGATGCTCAGGGGTGGCAATGGTGTCCCACCCTCAGCCACCTCAGGAAACTCCTCCAAGCCAAGGTAAGACTTCAATAACTGCAACAGGGCTTGCTGAGGCTGCTGAGTTCACAGAATCACCAGGTTGGAAGAACCTTCAAGGCTATAGAGTCCAACCCAGCCCCAACACCTCAGCTAAAAGGTGCCTGTGCTCAGCTGGGGCTGGGCTCTTCCTCCAGCAGCACTGGCAGAACCACAGGAGAYGGTCTCRAGCTGCACCAAGGGAAATACAGGTTGGATATCAGGAAAAACWTTTTTACAGAAAGAGAATGAAGYTCTGGAACGTTCTGCYCAGGGAGGTGGTGGAGTCCCCATCCCTGGGTGTGTTTAACAAAGCCTGGATGKGGCACTGGGTGCCAGGGTTGGTGGTGGGGCTGGGTTGGACTCRATGATCTGGAAGGTCTCTCCYAACCCAGTGATTCTGTGRATTCWGTGAGTTCAGCCTGGGAAACGAGACACTCTGTCCTCTGGGCTGCTCCCTGCTCCTCAGAGCCCCGGGCTGTGAGCTGTGGCAGTGTCAGGAAATGCCTTTTCCCAGAGCTGCTGAAGGTGCTCCCCATCCATCCCTGGCAGCTCCCAGGTTCCAAGTGCCTCTCTCCATCCATCAGCCCTGATAAAGCTGCGGAAGGTGCACTCAGGGCTGTCTGTGCTGAACACATCCCCTTTTATTGATTTGCAGGAGTTCACAGCATTAGCATAAAACAATCGAGGCGGTTGTTTCCCCTAAGAGAGCCAGGGCCTGTTTACAAACTCATTTTATTTTCGCAATATTCCATTGTTATTTATTTCAGACAGAGCTGTCAGATGAATGCACTCCCTCATGCTGGACAGCTTGCTTTATTGCCTGTTATTAAGACATAACAGATATAACCTGACAGGCACTGCCCACATCTGCCTGCCACCACTGAAAGGCAAATTTTGTAGAAAATAGAGATCTCCAATATTTCTTTGGCCTGAAGTGATATTAGGTTTTAACTCATTTTTGTATTCATAGAGGATCCTGCATGTTTGTAACATATCYCACAGTAAACTGTTCAAAGGAAAAGTTGGGTTTTAAAGAAATTCTTACTCCAAGCACCTCTGAGAAATYCAGGCTTTAGAACACAGCTCTGATGTTGGATGGGGAATTGAAAAGAATGCAATTTTAAAAACTAYGACTGAAGCCTACCATTGTTCCTTATGAGATTTCAAATATTGGCTGCAACAAAGTGCTGGTTATTTGGGGAAGCCCAAGTCCAATGGAATGGCAGAACCACCTTCCCCACCACCTGCAGTTCTTGTTGTGTGAGTAATTCTAGTCACATTTTTCATTGTGATTTTTCTTCCTTTTATTTTTTTTTTTCACCCCAGGACTGAGTTGCTAATTTGGGATGGTCACAGGAGTTGCTCTGGAAATGCCTGCAAGAGGTAGGATTATCCCTTATTGCCTCTYCACCTTCTCCTCCTGCACTTTCCCAACGCCAGTTTGTTTTTTTTCAACTCACTGGAGAAACAAGACACTTCTATTAATGCAAACAACCCTGAGCTGCAKTAACATGATAGGAGGAAGAGAGATCAGTTTAAAGGAAGATTAATCTGGACACTGGGGGAGGCAGAGCAAGGCAGGAGTGTCCACTTACAACACTAGGAAAAAACTGATTTAAACMTGATTTACTCCAGAAAAATCACTCCAGTCTTGTGTATACACTTGTGATTTGTTGGAATCATTATTAACCCTTAGTGCAGCATCTGGATCAGCTCCCAGTTATGCAGGTAGAACCCACACTTCAAAAACTTAAAGTAAATAGTTGTGCTGTGCCTGTGTTCCCAAGAAAAATGTTTCAGTGCTGGAAAATCTCAGGTTCTACGGGAAGCTGCAGTGTGTAAGGAACAGGCAACTGCAGCAGCAAACAGGACCTGCAATTTAATGCTAAAAAGTGATACACTGAATAAATTATTTTAAAAAACTAACTCTTCTTCAGTGTAATTACAGTGGGGGTTTTTTTCCTGTTTAGGGAAGAGGAAACAGCCTGATTGGATAGATGGGAAATGAAGCCAGGGAAATGGAGGAGGATTTTTGCCCATCCTAATGCAAACCCAGGCAGAGGAGAAGCTCAGAAAGTTGAGCACAACCATTTTCAGATGTATTAAACCCCCAACGTGTGCAAATATGTAACAGGAACAAGCAATAACACTTTGAGATATTCTATTATCCCTCAATGTAATAAATATTTTATTAGAGCCATAGAAAAGAATGCATACAGATAACCATAGGATACACACACAACTGGAAGTTCAAGGATAAATTTCAACCTTTTCAATATGAAACAAGGTACTGGGTACATATCTCATGGAGATATAGAACTAGAAATCAAGTAATAATACAATGTAAGTGCATGAAAAATGGGCAGTACAGGAACCTGGACTAGAATTTTGTGAAACAAGAGAAAGAGTCACCCTTTGTTGCATGAAATAGAACTATTTATTCACTAGGAACACCTGGATTTCCATGTCCCACCCACCCCCTTGTTTGCAAGTGTCTGAAAACAACACTGGTCAGCCACATGGAAAAGCAACTAATTTTAAACTCATTTATAGCTCTCTATGTACAGTATATACAGCTCCTGCTTTCCTCAGCAGCACTTGGTCTCATCTGGAGCTCATCTGYCAGCTGAATGCATTTCAAGGTATTTTTTCCAAAGTGCTACCATAATTTTATTAATCCTGGTTCTCCCTTTGTACTTCTGTGTGTTGTAGTAATATTGTGAAATTTAAATCACCCAGTCTTTAAGAGGAGATGATGCTTTATGTCATGTGAAGAGGGATGCTGTGACCTCTCTAAAAGTGTCTAAAAGGCTGATTTGACTGGAGCCACAACTCCAAAAGTCAAATGGACCAGGCTGAATGTATCTTTAATTTACTGCCACGAAAGAAAGCAGATTCCTCTACAACAGCAAGTCTGAAGTGTTGTTATAGAATTTTTTGTTACCCTACTATTGCCATGAACTTCCCAGACTCACGTGACAGCAGCGGGGTGCAGCTGAGAGCCAGAGCAGGTGGAACAGTTCAGAACTGGTTCCAGAGCAGCAGGAAGGAGAGGTCTGACTGTAGGTCTGAATTCAGGGTGTCTGCAGTGCCATGAGCAGGAGAATTTGGGGCTGCAGCTCTGGGAGCCCCAGGGAGGGAGGGAAGGGGTGGCTGTCCCTGTTGCCAGGGCCATGGTGCCCCTGCCCCTCCCCAGGGCTGCCAGCTGGGCACCTCAGCCCCTGGGACACTGGCAGCAGGGCAAGCACAGCRCCCTCAGGGTGGGAGAGTTTGGCTGGGAGCAAAGAACCTGGTTAGGGAAGGCAAGGTGGGGAGATGAGGAGATGAACTTCAGAATTTACTGGGAAGCAGCACAAACCCRTCCCCAAATCACAGCCGGGAGATCATTTCTCAGGAGCAGCATGGAGGCCCTGCCTTTGCCCTGCTCCAGGTGGGATTTCTTTGAAGGAGATTTCTTTTGGGATTTCTTTCCACTTTGAGCAACTCCCACAAACGGCAGCAGGGAAATGATCCAAGCTCCAGGGGGCTGGCACTGCCTTGGGAGCAGCCACGTGTTGGTCGTGTTAAAYTCCAGCTGGTAACAGCCACAGCTCTGATTTCATCCCTTCCATGTCTAATGCTAYTTTAGCAATGCACAACAGACCCAGAACAATTCAGGGCTGCTGCAAAAATGTTGTTTCTCACTCTCCCTCATCGCCCTGACCTCACAGTGCCATCCCTCCCCCTCTCTCTTACGCTGTATCTGAAGTATGTAACATGTAAACTCCTTTGGTTCAAGTATTAAGGCATTTTAGATTCCTTTTTAAAGGATTTGCTAAACTTTACATGGTATTTTTTTACTTCAACTTACAGTGAAATATAAAGAATTTAAAAACACGTCAGGATAGAAGAAAAAACATGCATTAACCACTGCAGTTTTTTTAAAAAAAGCACTTTAGTAACCAATTTTTTTTTTTCCCCAGCAAATGCAAATATATCAGCACAACACAGAATTAAGGGTCAAGGAAAAGATTGTTGCTAAGAAGCTGGAGACACTGAAGATACTCAAGACTGATGGTCCAGAACCTCTTGCATCCATACCTGTGACAAAGGAAAAAATGAATTCAGGATTAAATGAAAGCAGAAGTATCTGCTGTGCCACATCATTACTCTTCCTAGATGCCAAGCAAAAATTACTGTAATTTTTTTCCTACAAGCACTAGAGATCTACAAAAATACAGGAAATATTTAAAAATTTCAGAGATGCTGTGATCATGAATGGTTTTAGTGCTCTGGTTTAGCTGACAAGGTGGTGTTTGGKCAAAGGTTGGACTCAATGATCTTGCAGGCCTTTCCCAGCCTTTATCAGGCTGGAGAGTAAACTCATCTGTGAGTTCACTTTCAAGGTAATAGTTTTTTATAAAAAAAAGGAGAAGAAGTAARAAATGTAACATTTTTAATACCAACTTAAATGGCAATTTACCATTTCAGCAGAATGGRGTTTGCCATGCATAAGGGCACGAAGATTTTAATTGCTTTCCTTTTATTATTTTATTACCCCACAACGTCTAAACATTAATTTTAGATTTCTTTTTCCCCCCCCCTCACCAAAGGAAGCAGAGACAAGCTGGGACAAAAAGTGGCAGAACCTACTGGCTAGTCTGGGGATGAGGATCTGCTGGCTGCTGCTGCCGTCCCCGCCCTCGGTGGTGGCTCTGACCTCGATGAGATAATCGTCCTGCAGCTGCAGCCACAGCTCGGCCGTGGTGCCCGCCGTGGTCAGCACCTCCAGCCCGCCCTGGCTGGTCCTGTACAGCACCTGCAACACAGCAAAGGGCCTCAGCACGCCCTGCCCGCCCCTGCCTCCCGCCAACAGGGCCATGGGATGAAGGAAAAGGGCTGGTTTTGGTTAACACCCCAGGGCGGAACGGGATTTAAGGGAAGAAGGGAATGTCAATCAATGCGCTCTCTTTTGAACATTGACTCAAAATGCTCAAAAATGTTTTTTGGAATGTTTCTCGTTCAAAAAAAGAATGAATTTTTCATTAATTTTCGAACATTTTTTCACCTTTCATTCCAGAATTAATTTCAAATGGCACAACGGCTGCTAATACATCCATACTGTATTATTATGAAATGTATATGTACATAAAAATGTATTTGTACATATAAAATGTATATGTACATAAAAATGTATTTGTACATATAACGTCACAGACATATTCTATGGAAAATCCTTTCCTTAGGATTTTTCCTCCTGAGAAGCTGAGAGGCCTCAGGAACAAAATGTAACCAATGGTTATCTGCTGCTGTGGAATGCAACAGGTGCATCTGGGATTGGCCCATGTTGGATGTTTGTAATTAATGGCCAATCACAGTCAGCTGGCTCAGACTCTGTCTGAGCCACAAGCCTTTGTTATCATTCCTTTCTTTTTCTATTCTTAGCCAGCCTTCTGAGGAAATCCTTTCTTCTATTATTTTAATACAGTTTTAATATAATATATATAATAAAATAATAAATCAGCCTTGTGAAACACAGATTCAGATCCTCATCTCTTCCCTCATCCTCAGACTCCTGTGAACAAAGTCACACATATAAAATGTATATGTACATAATATGTATAAAAATAATACATATTATGTATTATTTTTATTACAGTAATATGAAATAATAGGACACTGGAACAAACTTTAAACATGTACTTCTTGTCAATACAACTCGTTGGGTGACCAGATATTCAGCCTAAATCTTTTATTCAGGATTATATCATGTGGGGTCCAGCTGTACAGAGCCTAAAAGGAGCATCCTCAGCTGTTCTTTTATACAAATTTATATGACATTTTTAAACCCTTCTACATTTGTGTGCTGATCAGATTTAGAGCAGGTGCAACTGGGTAATTTCTGTCAGGGAAATGAGCATGGCCCACAGCAGGTAAGAGGAGAAAGGTTTAAAAGTATCAGTTTAATATATGTGATAATATATAATAAATACACCTGGCCAGCAATGGAATCTACATCCATCAGGCTAAATGTTTTTGGTTTCTTTCAATGTTTTGTCCATTTGGGTAAGTGCTATACATTTAAAATAAGAGTTATGGATGTGCTAAGTGTTTAAATGTTCTCAGATCCAGGTGTGGGTGGGATCCCAAGAACTGAGCAGTGCCAGGATGGGGAGGAAAGGGGATTGGAGGACATTAATGGTCAGACACTGTTAGAATACATATTTAAAATCCCTGGGAAGGAGACCCCAGTGAAATGTTTTAGGGGTGGGATTGTGCATGCTCTGAGCATGCAGACAGACAAGGAAACACCGGCCCTGGGCTGTCCCCAGCTCTGTCCCCACTGACCTTGTAGCCCGTGACCTCGGACTCGTTGTCCATGGCTCTGACCTCCTCCCAGCTCAGCACCACCCTGGAGTCTGTGACATTCCACACCACGTTTCCTGGAGGCTGGCTGGGTGCTTCAAACACACAACAAAAGCAAGACTTTAATTTAATCGGTATTGGTGACTGATTCACCTGCTCAGGTAATTGGCTGTCATTGCATTTGGGATGCAAAACCAGCTCCAGTGCAGGCTCCCCTCCCTGCACGTTATGGTTCAGAGGCTAAATGTGAAAAACAGAAGGAAGGAAAAAGCCAGAATGGCACATGARTGTTGTTTCTGAAGTTGAAGTATCTGTTGCTGGTCCTTCATTCAATACAGCCAGACAGAAGCATGTGCCTTAGGACATGGGTGATTAATTAGAACAAACTCTAAATGATGGTAACAGACAAATTCTAGGTTTAGTACAGTGCCAAGAATAAGAAAATTCTTCACAATAGATTTTTARACAAATTTAGTGTCAGTGAATATTCAAATTTACCTACTATGTTGATTTACTTCAAGGTGTTAGCTATGGAAAATATTTGCAGGTTTTTTTTGTCTGTTGGCTTTCAGCTGGAGCTGTGGCTCTGAACTGAGCCTGTGCCAGAAGTGGGCTTTGGCCACAGAAATCTGCTGGGATTTTTGGCTCATTAGCAACCCAAGCCTGTTATTTGCAAAGCAGCTGCATGCTCTGGGCTCTGCCCCTTTCTTGTACCTTGGAGCTGCCAAGCTCTCAGGGAAGTACAAACCTCCTCAAATACCTCAGGTTGCTTTCCCAGAAAACAGGTCCTGCAGTGACACAAATCAATGATTAAAATCTTTTCTAAATGCGTTAAGGAAAACAATTTACTGTTGCTGTCACCTAGTGGAGGCAACTGCTGCTTAGGTGGGCTGAGCTGTGCTTTGAGACTGGAGGTTCCAGCTTTAAGCACTGAGAGTGGTTTTGAACACTTGCATCCATGTCCTTACAGGGTTTTTCCTCTTTTTTCCCCCCTCCTCTTTTCAATTCTCTCACACAGGAAGTTCCCTGCCTTCTTTCCATAAGCAGTCAGATCAAAACCCACCTGATWATACTCAAAAAACAGAAAAAAAACCCTCTGAGAGTTAAAAGAATTATTCCAAAGTCAACCAACCACCCCCAGCTGTTTTCTTTGACTATTTGTCTTGTTCTGTGTWCTGAGGAAGGTTTAACCTGATGTTCTAATAATAACCACTCCCTGTAAATGTAAGAGGAGATTGTTTCACTCCTGAGAATGAAGTGTTACAGCATGTATGAATCGTTTTCACACTGGGATATTACAGCTGAATTTCAAAGGAAATGACTCATCCTTGAAATCCACAACAAAATATTAAGATGACACGTGGGAAAAAAATGAAGAGTAATTATCTATAAAAACTGTAAGCCTCTGTCTGAGGGATTCAGCAGCTCCATTTGCTGCAGACACCAAAATCTCCAGCAATCACCGGAGTTCAGAACTTCACTTGTGGCAGGTCCTGGTCCATCAATCACGTCAGGACGTGTCCAAGGAGCTGCAGGGATTTCTGAAAGCTGCTCTCAGGCAGGAGAATTTCTCAGAATTAAGAGCTGATGGACAGAACATTGGGTTTTACTTTAAGACTTTCGAAATAAGAAATAATTGTCACAACTTAGGCAAGTCTTCCCCACCCACTTGGCATTTTACACAGCAGTATTTAAACCTCCACTTGTAAACATGCATATTGCAAATTTTAAAGCAAAGGTATTTTAATTGTCAAAGGCTCACTTTCAGTTTGGAAATACCACTGCCAACAGAACTGAACTATTTGTATTCCTTGATATGGCAACAGTTTCTGAGATTTACCTGGCAGGTCCTGTGGGGGAATGCAAATCCTTCACAGTGAAAACCACACCAGTCACAAATATTCAAATTAAATTAMAAACCAGGATTGATTAAAAATTACACATTCAAATGAAAAATGAGTTTTTAGTGAAGTAGCACGGAGAATTATTTCTCTCAGCAATTCAACTAATTTATCAAAATCTTCAGACTGACATTACATGGCTTTGCTCTCCTTATTCACCAGAAAGATCCATGGACATAATGCAATTAATTTTCCTTTTTAATTATTCCAAACAGCAGCGTCTTGCCCAAGGGCCTGATCCAGACCCTGCTCACACCAGTGAGATCAGGGGCTTGTCCAGTTCTTGGTTACACACCCCAAAAGCAGGAGGCACAATAAAAAAGGAATTAAAATTCCGGACCTGACCAGCCTGGCACCACCTCTAGTGAGCAGCCACAAAGATGATTAATTAGAAAAAAATTCCTTTCTCCATGTCCTGTCCAGGCTGCAGGCAGTGARTCACTTCAGATCAGCCAGTTCATGGTAATTGTGCATATAATATATTTAAACTCAGGCAAATCTGAGTTGGTTTAGTCCTTGGTGACAGACTGACACTCATTCTTGCATAGAATAATTTCTGATAAACTAGCTTATTTCATAATATTAATGCTACAACTCTGCCTGCTCGGGGGACGTTAATGATTATTACAGGGAATTTGACCCTTCAGACAGATTTAATTGTCTGTTCTTGTGCCYCTGACAGAAACACTTCAAGACTGATGACCCTGATTCTGAGCTGTATTACAACGRAGGAGCACACTAAAAATATTTCCACTTGTAGAAAAATTAGTGCAGCCTTTGACAATCTGTTCTCCAGCTTAATTTTGCCTTTGCAGCAGCAGAGTGGCCTCTTGTGCAATTTGTTCAAGGGGAAACAGTGGACATGAAGGATTGCTTTGCATGAACTCCAGGAGGTTCATTGCATTTCAAACCCCATGCCCTAGAGAACTTATAAATATGTTATAGAACACTGAAAAATTCAATGAGTCTCTCTTTTTTTCCCCTTCTAAATAACAGAGATTTTTCTTTTCAATTTCTTCCAGTCATTAGCAGCATAACAGAGGTTCAGTGCAGAAATTACAGATCCTCCTTGGGCTCCCCTGGCACAGYTGGGTTTCACCCACCCTGCTCAAGAAGTGGTGGAAGCTCTGTGCTTGATTCATGCGACTGCACAGAAATTCAGCTCACTCATACTGTGGCTCCCAGGAATTCCACTGCTTCCCTTTCCCCTCCAATGTCACTGTCATATTTTCTGAAAAATCATCTTTGCCCAGGATTCTTCTCCTGGGAAGCTGAGAAGCCTCAGAGAGAAATGAAAACAATAATTATCTGATTTGCTTCTCCTGTGTTTTGYTGCTTTGGAATGTGGTGTGGAGACTCTTTACTAACTGGTGATTGTTTGATTGGTTTCATGTGAATTGTTTTTATTTAATGACCAATCCCAGTCCAGCTGTGTTGGACTCTGGAGAGGAGTCACGAGTTTCCATTATCATTATTGTTAAGCCTTCTGTCTTTATCTTTGCTCTATTCTTTGGTAAAATTTTAGTATAGCATTCTTTACTATACTATACTATACTATACTATACTATACTATACTATACTATACTATACTATACTATACTATACTATACTATACTATGAATAATATCACATTATATAATAAATAAAATAATATATAAATATAGAAAATTATAAAAATATAAATATATTAATATACACTATAGACATATTATTTAAGATATACATCTATTAATATAAAATATATATTAATTAATAAAATTATACTATTATATAATATATAAAAATATAATAAATATCATATCATAATAAATTAGCCTTCTAAGAAGATGGAGTCAGATTCAACCAYTCCTCCTTCGTCCTGGGGACCCTGCAAACTCAACCCTGATGTGCTGCCCCCATCTGTGCCTGAGTCCCCTCCCAGCTGAGGTACTCACGTGGCTTTTTGGTGGTGGCATTGACGGTGGCACTGAAGGGCCCTGCCCCAGCGCTGTTGTAGGCACGCACAGCTGTGTAATAATCCAGGTTGCTCCTCAACCCCGTAATTTTTATTGATGTCTCATTCCCTGCTGCTTTCACTCTGTTGGAAGATTCTTCTTTCTGGCCTTTATTCCAGTACCTAACCTAGGAGATAAAAACCAAAACCATTTAAATCTTGCATGGAATGGGCTGTTCACCCACAGCGTTGTACTCGAGTCTTTTAAGTGCTTTTTTTTTCCTCTTCTGCTGAAAAAGGTAGAAATACATTAAAGTTTCAGAAATATGTTTACTGTACTAAAAAAAATAAAAATACTCTTATCCATCTGCTTCTCACGCTTGCTGCTCTTTTCAGTGTGACTGCAGGAAAAAGACAATTGAAATATCAGTTCTTGCTTGAACTACAGAATGACAAGAGGAAAACTATTACTTCATTAACAAGGAAACAAGCTAAGCTCAGAAAAATGTACCTTACAAAGAAGTTTCTTTGAAAGTAAATGGAATTCTGAAAAAATGTTAGCTTGGAGTAATGTCACACACATGACTATCAGCACAAGCAGCAAAACACAACTTCATTCTGCTTTTTAACAAAGTTTTTTTAAAAAAGGTTTTTTTTAACAACGACAGAAAAAATTATCCTTCTTGTGGCTGTTGGTGGGGCAGGAAGAGCAAGATTTRGGGTGAATCTGTGTGGTTGTGCTGCAGCCTGCACGACCCTTTTGGCCCATGGCCCTTTACAAAGAGGAGTGGATTTTATTTCATAAACAGGGTTGATTCATTGAAATATTTTTTATTCCCACAGACTCACCTCATAGCCCAGCAGCCTTCCATTGCTCATCTTCCAGGGAATGGCTGTCCAGGACACCTGGATGGCTGAGGAGGACAGGCTGGTGGCAGACACTCCTGAGGGGGCCGTGCTGGGCTCTGGGTTGGGAAATCAACATGGGAGAGGTGATCGGGAATAAACAAATAAATCCTCTTCCCAACCCACTTCACTGCCCTGACTGCTGCTGGGTTGAACTGGGTGGAACTGATGCCTTCAGTTTTAGGTTTTATATTTTGTGTGTATCTGACTCTGAACTCCATATAGAGTGCCAGTTGCTCTCCTCACAGCTCAGGCACACACATCTATCCTTGTCCAGCCCCAGAACCAAGGACACCGCTGCAGCTTCAGCCCAAAAAGTGCAAACAGCAGGGRATGGAGGGGAGCAARCTGGGAGGGTGGGACTGCATCACCTGGAGCTGGAATTGGACAATGAACCCCAACATGGAAAYGGACCAAAACCGATACAAGTGTGAGAACTCGTGACCCTCATCCACCTTGGCTGGGCTCTTGTAGTGCTCAAGGCGTATCCTTTGAAGGCCTTTAATGAATCCCTGCTTTATTCCCGTAACTCTGCCCGTTCTCTGCTCCAGGGAGCCTCTCAGGAAGGGCTGGTGGAAGGGCTGGGGCAGCCCAGGGCTGTACCTTCCTCAGCTGAGAACACGGTGGCCACGGCGCTGAAGGGCCCCTCGCCCTTGTTGTTGTAGACGCCGACCTTGACCTCGTAGGGCGAGAAGGGCAGGATGCTCTCGTTCCTGAAGACGTATCTGGGGGTGTCAGGGGAGGTCACCACGGTCTGGATCCACGTCGTGGTGCCTGAGGGGCGGAAAGCCACCACGTACCCAAATCCTTCCCCGTTCTGCAGCTCCTCAGGGACGGGCTGGGACAGAACAACAGCTGTGAGGCACTGGGGACGCTGGGCAGGAGAAACTCAGGGACAGGACAACAGCTGTGAGGCACTGGGGAGCCTGGGCAGGAGAAACTCATCTCATCTCAGGGACAGAACAACAGCTGTGAGGCACTGGGGACGCTGGGCAGGAGAAACCCAGGGACAGGACAACAGCTGTGAGGCACTGGGGAGCCTGGGCAGGAGAAACCCAGGGACAGAACAACAGCTGTGAGGCACTGGGGACGCTGGGCAGGAGAAACCCAGGGACAGAACAACAGCTGTGAGGCACTGGGGACGCTGGGCAGGAGAAACTCAGGACATGATGCAGGTGCAGGCACTGCACTGGGCATCAAACCCTCAGCCAATTAATTCTGGTACAGAACAGCAAAATGCGCTCTCTACAAGCTGTGTTAAGGTTTGCATTTCAATAAGASGACAAATTTCAGGTATAATCTCTGGTTTTCACTAAGTATTATGCTTCAAGACGCTCTTCAGTAAATACAGCTTTTCTTTCATCAATCCACAGTTCATAAAAAATGAATGATTGCTTGGTCAGCTGTTAGAGAATCCAATACCACCTTCATAAAGTGAAACCTTCTTCTGATGTCATCATGATTAGATAACCACACAGAGTAGTCAATGCTAGGAACAGAATATTAACAGTTTTTAAATCATTAAAGAAGGGATACATAGTATAAATGGGAATTGGTGCATCCAGATTTAATGGTGGGAAAGCAAGAACTGCAAATCTGCACTGCAAAGCTCAGTTCTTTGGCTTAGCCCTCTTGCCCTGCCCTCCTGCCTCTTCTTTAGCATCAACATTTGTTTGAGAGCAGACGCAATCCCAGCCAAGCTGAATTCCCTGGGGATTTCCATCCAGCCCAGGGACACATGAGAGTTAAAGAACAAAGGCCAGTGTGCAGGGCTCACATCACACAGGGCCCAGAGCATGTGCACATCCCAGAGGAAATTCAGAGAAAAGAGAAAAGAAAAGAAGAGAAAAGAAGAGAAAAGAAAAGAAAAGAAAAGAAAAGAAAAGAAAAGAAAAGAAAAGAAAAGAAAAGAAAAGAAAAGAAAA
>JACDOX010000045.1:293632-314542 GCA_014549065.1 Cardinalis cardinalis | reverse complement strand
GTGCAGCTGAGCACCCAACAAGGCAAGCACAGAAGGTGAAAGCCACCAAAGCTCAAGGAACCCAGTTTCATGTTCAGCACCTGCCCAAGTGGATGTTCTGCTGAAGGGAGCAGATTTATCTGATCAATCTAATCAATCTAATCAATACCACATCAGGAGTCTCACTGAACCTCAGGGAACGGCAATGTTCCCAGTTCCAGGTGCCAATGTGTGTGAGATGACAGGAAATGACTCCTCCAGGGCTGCACACACAGGTTTTTAACCCCAGGGTGTCCCTGAGCCCCCCACAGGAGTGAGAGCAGCTGATGGAGCCAGCAGCACCTCCAAGCACACCAGGGGCTTTAATCCCATCCCTGCTCTTCCCCTCGTGAATAATTTATCCTGCTCTGCTTTAAATGAATGACTGGCCTGAAAATCCTCTGGCAGCAGATGACTCAACTCCTCAGCTCTGCAGACAAAAGCATCAGGTTGACAAAAACGTTTTATTTCAGTGACAGCAGCTGAGCRAGTTAAATCTGAGGTGCAATCTGAGGGGGTGTGGAGAGGGATAATGAGGTTTGTGTTTTAGTGRAAAAAGGAACATCTTACCTACAACCCTGAGCTCTGCACTCGAAGAGATGACACCATGCTTATTTTCAGCTATGCACTGGTATCTGCCAGAATCTGTCAGATTTAGATTTGATATTGTGAGTGCACCATTTTCAATTTGGATCCTTCCCTGAATATTAAGAAAAATATCTTTACTGATGATATATTTCCTGTGAAAAATTTAAAATAAGTAAGGAATAGAAATAGGACAGCATAAATACAATGAATAGGTTAAATGGAAAAGCATAATCATGAGAACAGTTCTAAAAGAAGTGACAGGACTGCAGCATGGTACAGCAATGGTGATCAGATATGGAGACTGATGCAGTGCATGAAGTAATTCTCCTAATTTGCCCACTTGCACTGAGGTCTGGCAATCTCAAATGCCCTTTATTTCTCCAGAAATACTGACAGAATCTACCAGCCCCCTCAGACAGACCGGAGYATCCAAACTGTGCAGATGGCACTGGCATTTCACACTATTTAAGAGATTTCACATGTGYCACTTGCTAATGAGCTCTCTGTAACACTGCAGAAAAAATTCCAGCAGCCATTAAACCAAAAGCACAAACTGAAGTGCTTGGAGCCAGCTCAGCTYCTCAAGCACCTGGGACTCCTCACCTTGCTGATTTTGGAAAGCTCAGTTACAGCAGAAGTGACTGATCTGAGTGGCAGAACTGAGACAAAAGGAACCGGGGTGAAAGACAAAGCCAAAGGAGCAGCARCTTTGGGGAACAGCTCTGGGGGAAACCAGAGACACAGAATGCACAAAATCCCAAACTGCCTGCCCAGAAGTGTTTTATAAGGGCTGCTTTTGCATCTGGCCCAAGCACAGGGTGGCTCCAGGACTGCTCAGCTCCTTCCCTGGCAGCTCCTGAGTGTGAGGGGCTCAGACAGACAGACTGACAGATAAACAGACAACAATCCCAAAGGGGGGAAAGCTGAGTGCCCAYGTCCTGATCTCCTCTGCAGCACCCCAAGCTGCTGCTCTTAGGGAAGATGTGTTCATGAGTGGAACGTGCTTGTGAAGGAGACCCTGCAGGAGGGATCAGCCAGGACCAGAGGACCCCTGACCCCTGCACACACAGAACCCCTCTGGTCCTGCCAGGGCTGGCTCCCAAAGAGCTCCCTCACTGTCTCCAGAGCAAGTCACAGCCAAAAGGCTGGACAGCAACACTCCAAACTGGAGGAACAGGAGACTGAACGATCCCAAGGTATTTTTGTACTTCTTGAGGTAAAAGGAGCCCACTGCCTCAGTGGCCCTGCATGACACAGCAACAATGCTCTTCAACCTCCAGAGGAGGTTCTGTGCTCCCTCACTTAGCCTGTCCACAAAGCACCACCACTCCTTTTAGCACTCTTACATCCAGCAGGGATGTAAGAAATGCTTTTCAGTGCTCTGCTCATTTTTCAGAACCATCCACTGAATTCACCTGAGCAGGCCCTTTCTGCCCCAGAATTCAGTGCTGAGCACAAGGCACTGGCCAAGGGCAGAAGTGCCTGCAGTTCATATTCCTGACAACCTGAAAGGGGCTGCTTTCCAAAACAGTGAGACTTAAAATCAATAAATAAGGGGCATCAGATCCTGTTCTGCATTTCTGACTTTTCCCCTTCTAAGTTCAACTTCTCTTCCCTGTTACCAAATGCATTAATTTCAATTAATTTACTGTGACAACTGCATTAAAGTAAGTATCTATGTCATGTTGCTGTTTGCATTCCATTCTTCGCAACAAGCAGTGGTAAACCCTTGAATCTTCAAGAGTTTTGTCAAGAAGTTGGAAAGTTATTTCTTACTACCTTAAATGAAATGCCAGCTGCAAATATAGTAAAAAAATTCAAGCTCTCCATCCCTTATTTATAGTTCTTTATTTATAACATTATTAAACTTCCTTCTCCAGWCATTCCTTTCATGTTTCTTTCTGTGGTTCTATTGTTTTTCAATCTGCTTTTAGCTGGAATTTTTTGTACAACATAATTTTTCTTTGCAGCTATTGAGGCTTCATCGGGACGCTCTCAAAAAACACAAACCCCAGCATCAAAACTTCTYTTGACTAACACCAGGAAACTGTGGACGGATGGATATTGTTAATTTTACACAGCACCACATTCTCCCAACAGAATGTTACCTCTATTGCCAGCTGCTCTCCATTCTTCAGCCACCTGTAGGAGGGTTTGGGCTTCCCACTGGCTCTGCAGTCCCAGTACAAGGTGTCCTCCACAGCAACCTCCACATCCTGGATGGGCTGCACCCAGTGAGGCTTTGCTGCAGTAAAACACACAACAAACACCCTGCAAACAYGAGCTACTGCTCCAGATCACAACCAGAGGGTCAGTGGGCACAGAACTCATCCATTTTCTGCACAAGCTCATCTGTACCAACACAGCTTCCCACCGGCTCTGCTCCGAGCCCCCTGATGAAACAAATCACTTATTATTCCTCTAATACATTTTTATTATGAGCACTAAGCCAGAAGAAAACTGAGAGTACAGATCACTGAAGCTGGACTGGTGAAACCAATATTAAAATCACAAATGATTAAACAACATCATTTTGCAATCGAGGCGAATGTAAGAGAAAGACATTAATGGCAAGACTGAAATTAAATAAGTGATGTGGCTAAATCATCAAATTAATGCTGAAGAGAATCCTTTAAGTCCTAAAAAAATAATGGTATGTCAGCCTTAGTGCTAAATACCATCTAAATTGCTTTCTAATGCAAGGCAGCACTTAACTGGATGAAAACATGGATATATGAGATTGTTTTTGAAAGTAGAAGTCTTGGCACAGCATTTGGGTAATGCAAACCAGTAGAATAAAGTCCATAAAAATCACTATTTTTTTAAGCCAAAATTTGAAGCAATAATACCAGACATCCTTCAGAATTGCCCAAAATGCAGTTAAAACTTTAAAGATATTTAAAACATCCATTACACTTTCCCAGGAAGTAGAAAACTCATTTGGCAAATAAACATCAGTGCATGAAAGACAACAGTAGTTTATTTTTATTCCTTTAGTGCTGTTTCACACATCAGTTCAACACTATCTTATAGGTAATTTGTGAATTTTCATTGAATTTATTTAATTTACTAGAAGGTTTATCATCTCAGCCTATGCTATTTCTCCAAGAAAAGATAAATTCTGGATATGGCCTATGGAAAATACCAGATGAAAGAGCAGGATGAAACTTGGCTGCAAACATTTAGCTAGAATTTTCCAGAGCCAATTTGCTTCTCTTAAGTCAGTAATTCAGGAAAATCTCCTACCACCCCCTCATGTGAAAACAGCAGGGAGAAAACAAGTCCCTGGTGATGTAGGAAAACATTGTTTACTACATGAGTTTAGGAAGGACAGAAGGTCAGAATAATTCCCATTGTACTTCCCACTACAATGGAGCTCAGCAGCAATTAACTCAGGCCAGGGAAATTAAAGATTTGCCCGTGGGCACGAGGGAAGTGGGCCCAGCTGAGAGCTGAACAGCACCAGCCCAGCCAGGTCTGGGCCAGGGCTGGCACTAATTCCATTTTAAAAGATTCCTTATTTCCCAGCATGGAATTTTCCTCTCAATCCCAGGCTCTGCAATGCAGTGAAAAGACCTCAACACRACCATGTACAGCACCAGGCTTTTATGATAATGATGATTAATCTGTTTATGATTTATGTACCCATATTTAGGGTTAACTTCTTACAGAAGAACTTGCTAAAATGTAAWCACTGAGGTTTGAACTACTAATAAATACTATACAATATACTACTATATACTAATATGCTATATTAGTATAGCATATTAGTATAYAGTAGTATATTGTATAGTATTTGATAATTACTATATCTATACAGTATTACATACATATATAAAAATATATATATAGTATATATAGTATACATATAGTATTTATCAAATATATATCTATATAGATATATATAGATAGTATATAATACTAAACCTGTATTTGATAAATACTCTCTCTATATATATTTATCACATATATAAATATATGATAAATACTAYACAACACAATATTTGCTGACAGTGAAACCCTCTGAATATTACTTTTTTTTCCCACATCCCAATGAGGATTAACACCTTTYGCAGACTTGGGGATAACTTATTTTTGCACCCTCTTTATCAAGGCCAGCTGCAAAAGACAGGATGACCTTGGTGTCACGTGGATGCACAATTTCACTGGTATTAACTGGGGTTAAATCCTCAAAATCCATGTTACAACACTGGAGCTCCAGCCAGCCCTTGCTTCCCCCCACACTGTCACTGGGAGAATTTGCCCCACCTGTGTCAAGGGAATGAAAGCTCAGGGCTCCATGTGATGAGCACTTTGCACACCTAAACATTTATGCAACATTCAGCAGTGCCTGAATTACTCACGGATCCATGCATGTGGAATATTTAACATCTGCTGCCCAGCTCCACTTGAAAGTAGGTTAAACTATTTTCAAGTCTAAAGATCTTGGATTCAATTCTACCAATTAAAAAATCATTGTCTATCTAATCTTGTTTTAGCACTGTGTGTCAGGCAGTCTCCATGGGAGGGTTTTCCAAGTTCCCACTCAACACAATAAAGCAGAAATGCACAGAGCAGCTTCCCAAGGCCCAGGGTGAGAAATTCCTGCTGCTTGTCTGTGCTGATGGGAGACTCCAGTCATCTCCTGGAGGAAGGCTCTGTTTCTCTTCCAATTCCTGATGGAGGAGTTGAGCAGGAAGAAAAGCACCATTTTCAACCTGTCTTAGAAAGAGAACAATTCCACCAAMCAGCTCAAAATTGAAAAGGCAGCTCAAGAGGGGCAATTCCAGCTGGGAACACTCTGACTCCTGGCCAGGACAAAGGTGCTTCAATGTGCAGAAATAAAGTCAGGTATCAGCAGCTCTGACACTGCTCTGACACCCTCCCGAAACAGGAGCAGGACTTGCCAAGCCCAGCTCTGCCCCTTTTTGTGGAGCTCTGCCTGAGGACACCTGAAGGACTCTGAATAAACAGCTTTATTCCTCTCAAGGTTTAGCAGATCTCACTGCCCTAAAGATCTGATTCCACCATCACYGCCACATCTGTGCTCCTAAAGGAAGACCTGCTAACAAAGCCTCATTTTCTCCTGGGATTTGTGAATTATTCGTGGGCTAACCAYGCACAGTGCATCACAACAYGTATTTTTATGYATTAYTTCCTTCAGAGTGAGAGAATCCAACAAAAATCTGGTTTTAATTCTGTAGGAATGGAGTGACGGGAAGGAATCTCCTGGAACTACTGCAGAGTTATTGTGAAACCTGGATCTTCCTGAGGAGAGGAGTCACTCCTTCCTAAAGCAATGAATAGGCAGGCAGCACATCCTTGCTGAGATTAAAAACAAATTTAAAAAATAGACATTGTCCTGTAAGATGAGAGGTTGGAAGTTAATTTTAAAGGAGTTCACAGTGCAGGGTTGGAGGCTGTGACAGGAATCTGTATTTTGGGATGATATTAAGAATTCTTGGGAACTTGCTGTGCAATCTTCATGAAAGATTCATCTGGAGCTCCCCCAGGACGAAATGCTTGTAGGTAAAGTGATTTTCTGAAGCAGGTTAGCCGTCAGCTCCATGGCCAGTCACCTGGAAAAGCACCAGCCTGGATTTTGCTTCAGTTGTTTTAGCCTAAAATATTCCTTGCAGTGCTCGTGGTCCCAGAGGCAAGGAGAGAACAAGTGTGTAACTTCATAAAGAGCATCCCAGGGAGAGGCCTCTCATCTTTTCTGGTGGTTATGATGACCCAGCCAGCTAAGCCTGCAGGAAACAACTGTTGCTCCATTACACTCCAGGCCTCCCCTGTAGGCCAAAAGGGAAGGAAGAACCATTTTTCCAGATTTTACAAAATCCTTTGTGATGTCCTGGGGGTTGATGTGAARGAAGACAGACTGCAGGGATGCTTTTGGCTGAAGAAGTGACACTTTCCAGAGGCTGGGCTGGGATTTGTGAATGATCTGTGGGCTAACCACGCACAGTGCATCACAACACRTATTTTTATGTATTATTTCCTTCAGGGTGAGAGAATCCGACAAAAATCTGGTTTTAATTCTGTAGGAATGGAGTGAAGGGGAGGCAGAACTTCAGGGCCACGACTCCTGCAGGGAGCCAAAGCCCCTGGGGAGCTCCTCCAGAACAGGGATTCACACAAGACGCTCCCTTCTTACACTTGCACTCTGACACTTCCACCAGGAAAGCTGGGCTGGAACTCTCTGAAACACCTCTGGGGAGCTCAGCAGCTGGGCAGGAAAATCAGAGCAGAAAGAACTTCCCAGAGCAGAAGAAGGCAAGTTGTGAAGCAAACGGGAGAAAAACCCACCCCCAAAAGTGTAACCTGCAGTTTTCCTGTCTCAGAGTCAGGCTCTGACACTCCCACTGATGCCTGCAGCAGGGATGAACTCTTATTTCACCTAAAAACCCCAAGGATTTCAACCACAAATCATTTTTGTTCTGCTGAAACAGCTGGGCCTGGAGAAGCAGCTGAGACATCTCTGAAAATGTCCATTTTTTGGCTCCCATTGGAAAATAAGAATGCCCTCAAGCAACAGGTAATTCCAAACCACTGGGAAAAGCTTTAGAATGTAAAGAAGAAAAATTATTTGTCTGGGCAGCAAGAAAATTATATTATTAGACAGCATTAACAGTTAAACTCTAGGTGATCAAACCCAGCAACTCATTGATATTATTCAGTCACTTGTAACTTTGCTGTTGATGTTTCGAAGACTTGCCAAGCACAAAAGTATGAGATGAAACCTTTAAACAGAGATATTCTCCCACATACATAAATAACAGTTTCAGTTTAGTTTTGCTGATRGATTATTTWWAAAAAACCCCAAAATAYACCAGTATTTCTTAACACACTAMAAAAATGAGGTAGATTCTACTGATTCCTGGGGGATTTTGTCTCTGTTATCACAGACCAGCACTGCAGAGCWAAAGGAGAACAGCAACAGAACTTCTTTCTCCTTGTCAAGCATTTTACCTTGGTACTGCCAAGCAGGACTGCTGGTATATCAGCATGGGCTAATTAAGAATATATTTCCTTCAATTATACCTTAAATTAATTGCTTTACATATCTTTACCGTGCTTCATGTTTAATTGCATCCTAAAAGACAAAAATACAATTGTTTCATCTCCTCTCATTTTTCTCTGCCATGAAACACCTCTGTGGATTCTTTTTTTTTCCCCCCTGTTATCTCTTTATGGGAAGCTAAAAGCGATGACAAACGAACAGGCTAATAAAGGGAAAGCAAATTATTTAAATCTTCAGGTTCTACATTCAATCAAAGTTGGATAATCTTCTCCTATTTTTAGCACAATCTGAGCTCTCCTGAGTAGAAAACTGGCATTTAACAAATGTTGGAACTGTAAAAAGGACAAAAAAACTGAACGTTTGATGTCAGGCTTTTCTTGATAAAATCCTTCAGGAGAGAAAAGGAAGATTAATAGTCTGTGAGTACTGTAATGAACCCAGAATATCTGGTTTAGAATATCTATTTTAATTATCAACTCCAACTATGGGTGGAGAGCTATATTTAAAACACACCATAATTATAATAAAACAGACTCATTTCATTTCTTTCAGGAGTTACAGATGTGAGAGATTTATAGGAATTCTTGGGAAGCTGACTGTGGACAGGAGTGAAGTTCTTCAAGGGCTTCGTGGCTCCAAGGATGTAATTCATTACTGGATGAAAAAGGAAGGCTTTTAACCAAACTCCTTATGAACTGGAAAACCTGATTTTCAGATTTTAAACTTTGCAGTTTCAGCTCATAAAACAAATCAGAATAGGAGTGTTTCACTTTGTACCAGAGCAATGAATATTTCAAGCTTTGGTTTAGGACCAGCTTTATGTTACATTTACAAAGAATCCTTAAAGTTTGCAAAGAAAGAAAAACCCATTTTTCAGGCATATGAACGATTTTTATCAATATTTTTTCTGCCTAAAGATTTCTTTTTCATATGATTTCACCACGACAACTTGCAAAACATTAACCCAAATCCTTCTCATACTGATTTTTTTTGGGCGACAGGCAGAAATGTGCTTTGTTCTGCCCAGAAGAAAATGAATGTTGCCACTATTGAAATAAAAAGACATTTGTACTTTGGTAATGTTTATATTTTTCTATGTCTGATAAGCAGACATGCCTTAAACTTCTAAATGWTCTAAGAGCAGCCACCATTCCCCAAAAACAGCAGATTTGTGGATTTTTGACAGCATTGGTATTKCTGGCAGATGGGTGATTTTTTACTCTATGTCTTCAGTTTACTGCATTAGTTTCCCCCAAATCCTCATCTGCTTTTAGAACAATTTCCTTAAATATTGATATTTTATTGGAAGGCTGAGTGGGATGTGGTTAGATTTCTTCACCAGACAGATTTCTGGGCTCTGGCACCAGATGAGGTGGCAACCCATCAGAAGACATTATCTTCAGTTATAAAACTTKGAATTATCAAAAGAAGTTATAAATGCTCTCATCCCGAATCCAGGCTTGTTAKAATTCTAACTGCAACAAAGCAAGCACCAAAATAAGAAAGATTACTTAAATCTATTTAATTCTGCAGAATGGGTTCCAYGAAGCAGAACAAATGAAATGAAACAGTTGGAGTGCCATTACTGCCATTGCAGCTCTCATTATTCTTCTTAAGATAAACATCCATATCAAGGATGGCTCCTAACATGGGCAGCTGCTCCTACTGGAATATGAGGGTTCAAATCCCTGTCTGGATTTGCACTGAAAAGGTTCACAATGATTCCATGTTACAGAACTGCAGCTGAGTTGCTTTAGTTCATTAGCAACATCCTTTATTTCAGCTCTGTGGCCCTTTAATGAGCAAAGAAGAATTTGGGYAGCAGGGCAGGAACCCCAGGAATGGCACAGCTGGAATTACAAGGACTGATGAACAAATCCACTCTATWTTATATCTGTTTTCTCTATCTATTYTTTATCTATTCTAATTTATATCTAATTTACAGTGATGCAGCTCACAACTGCCCCAATTTAACRCTGCCATAGGAATGCTGAGGCAAAATGATGAACAAACCCCAACTCTGGAACTTTCAAGCAAAAAATAAGGTCACTTAATAAAAACTTTTAGACTTTATTTAAAAATAAAATGCACAGTGCCAAGTTTGGCRTGGCAGAGGACACTGGCAGGTGAAGCAGCTTGGATTTATTGACCTATGTCAATCACAGGATTTCTCAAAAAGTCATAATTACAATCAGGGCATGGAAAATCTGTGCTGCTTCACGTCCCCTGCCCAAGCTGACCTTGAACATTTCCAACAACGGGGCCTTCAGTCAGCATAAACATTAATTTAGAAGCTGGCAAGGAGAGAAATTTCTCTTCCTCCTTATAAAATCTATTGTGCCTTAAAGTAAAATCTTCAAGGACCAAAATGTGTGTGCTGTACCAGCCAGCTCCCCRTGGAGAGGCAGTAAAGAACTTGCTCCCAGCTGCAGAGGAGCTGTGCTCTGTGCTTTATCCAACTCTAAACCCATCTCCTTGCTCAAATATTCCTCCATGAGGGAAACATTCCAAGGCAGAGTCAGAATCACTGTTTAAATTGCCATTGAAGTAAAGAAAATTATATTTGCTGAGATCTGGCTTTAACAAAAATTGTCAATTACCACTTTGTTGCAAATCCCTCTGGCTTTACACCACCACCAGTGTGCTTTGCTGRTACTCATTTCACTCTATAGCCTCAAATGCACAAGAGACTGCTTTTTTTCCAGCTATAAAATTTCATATTATTTCATTTCCTATACTGGATTATATCCTCCCATTTATTTACTCATTTTAAAATAAAATTGGCTGTTTTGAAAGCACAGGATTGAGAATATCCATCAGTAATCTTTTCTAAAAGCAAGACAAAATTTGTACTTCTCATAAATGGGAGGCCTAAATGATCCCCCAAATAAATCCAATTGACTGAAAATTGAAGGTTTCACCAATGGACCAAGAAGAAATGTTCTAAAAAAAAAAAAGTCTTTCCATCAGAGAAAAAAACCAAGCACAAGCACACTCTGCTTTCCTCTCAGCAATCCTTGTGAGCTTTTAAGCCATTTCTTGGAGACCTTACCAAGAAACTGCTGCAGAAATTCTCATTTTCTGGAAGCACTTAAAATGCCATGGACTTTTAAGCCCAAATGCCTAATGGAACTGCAGAAAGTGGAAATTCCAGAGTACCCCAGAGCAATTTGTGTTTCATGAGTAAAGAAAGAAGGGAGAGACAGACCAGAGGTTTCCTACCATAGTAAGTGAGACGTCCTCGTGCAATGTTTTTGCCCCTGGAGTTTTCAGTAATGCATTCATAGAGCCCTGCATCCTCCTGCTGGAAATTAGGGATTTCAATCATGCCATTGGATTTCCTCAGCTTTATTTTACTTGGAAATGGCAGCCCGTCAGTTCTTCTCCAGTTAATCTGAGGCACGGGGCTAAAGAGAGAGTAATGAGATTTTAAACAGTTTTGCTTAAAGCCCTTGATTGTCATAATGAGATACTTAAAGCAAACTAAATTCAGCAGTGACTTGCAGGCTGTGTTAAATGCAGTAACCACACTGTACATGACAGATGGTCAGACACTCAGGCACCTGATTTGCATTCCCTGCTGATTCCTATGCTGCATTTGTGGTCTCAAATTTGTCAGGAATAGCTCTGTGAACGCCCAATAATTGCAACATTTCTTGTAAATCAGCACTGGCTTCCCCAGAGGATGGGTGAGATTTACCAGTGGCTCCCACAGAGGAAGAATCCAGGCAAGTCTTTTGGAAATGCCATTCTCCAGCAGCCTTTAATTCTCTGATTTGCAAACTTCCCCTCCCCTCTCCAGGGAGCCAAAGCAACAGTGTGTGATCAAGTTATCAATCTGACATGGGCACCTGACAAACTGCCTGCAAACAAACCCCACACTGGTAAATAAATACATTTACAGAAACACAAATGCATTCTCAGATCATCTGTGAAAGAGAAAAGATATCAGCTGCGAGTGAAGCATCATTCAGAGCAGAAATGCATTTCAATCTTTATTTTTGGCCATAAAGAAAGAATAATATTATGAAAGCATCAAGTACATTTAAGGGGAAAATTCAGACAACACTCTCACAGGCTTCAGCACCATAYCCTTGCACAAAGAAAAGAGACTTAGCTCAAAGGTCATATGCAGAAACACACTGGAGTTAATTTGAAATGAAATGTGAATTCCTGTGCTGCCAACACACATCTTAACTCTAAACAAAATCAAAACACACTCCAAGAGTGTTTGCCCTCTCATTTCAAGGCAGGAGCTGTGATGACCAAAATCAGGGAAACACCAGAGCCCCACAGCTCTTGTGCAGGTGAACCCAAAGGTGCCTCAAGTTTCAGTGAAGATGAACACTTACTTTCCCAGTGCAAAGCACTCCAGCTTCACAGTGGAGCCTTTGGCTGCTGCCAGGGTCTCAGGGAACTGAACTTCTATTTTGGGCTCGTATTCCCCCATCACACCTGTGTGAGACAATTGACAAGGTCAAATTTTCAACGTGATTTTCAATGGGTTTTCTTTTTCTCTCTTGCAATTCAAGATTATTTCTCTGACTGTCTGCTTATAAAGGGAAGCACAGTGATAGAAGAGACAGAGTTAGGATGCAACAGATTTATCTTAGAAGAACGTTTGGACTGGGGAATTGGAAAAACAGAAACTTGCACAGACACTGAAGAGTTTGATCTGCAGCCTTGGGAGATGCTTGGATTGATRTAAAAATATAATATACAGACATTTAGCAGAAAAATCATCAAGTTATGTTTCTATAGTTGTAGGTGAGAATATGACTTAGGTGAGAAACTGTGCTGATAAAATKGTGAAGGGTTTATAATCTAAGGGTGGGGTTGTATGGAATAAACTAAGAGTTTAGAAGTTATGATAGAAGCAAGCACATGTATCCACATGTATCCACAGTGCAGCAGAAGTAAGTAAAAGGGATGGGTTAGAAACGCAAAATAAACCCTGTGGCAACTGYCTACTGGTTTAGAAAGTTCTGTACTGCCTTGTAAGAACTTTTGACTACTCTGAGCTATGGCTGAGTTCTTGCTCCTCTAAAACCTCACAGCCTCTGAGACCGATGTTTATCTGAGCAATAAATCATTCTTAACCCCACGGTGGCCCCATCCCTTCATTAMAAAGGTGACAATGACAGGACAACACAGCAGAATTTATGCTGCAAGAGCCAAGAACTGTGGGAATGGAGTGATGCTGGGATGCTCCCAGGCTCCTGGCAGTTCCTTGTTGCCCTGTTCTTCTAAAGTTCTTCCAAGCTCCTGATGTTCACATTTTTGTAATGGAGTGTAAATAATGATTGTTTTGCATTCTTTTCTGGAGGAGGACAGAATTGATGTACTRTTGCTATAGGACACGAAACAACACTGGTGRAGAAAAAAGGAGTTTATTATCTGACTCCAACATTTATAGATTTCCAAAAGTGACAGAGGATTGGAGGGTGACAGTGCCACCTCTCCAATGACACTGGACAACCCAACAGTCCATCWAATTTGTCCTCCWCCATAAGAGAATGCAAAACAATGAGTTACTTACAGAAAGTGTGTGAGAAAGTTTGATGCAAGAATGTCAACATCAGAAGGCTTAGAAAAACTTTAAAAACCAGGGTGACAATGGACTGCTGGTTTGACCAGTGTGGTTGGAGAGGTGGCAATTTCATCCTCCAATCCACGGTCACTTACGGAACTCTATAAATACCAAGGTCCAGAAATAAATACCCTTTTTTGCCTCGGACATCTGCTCATTCCGTGTTGTAGCCATGATATTTTCTGAAAAATCCTTTCCTTAGGATTTTTCGTCCTGAGAAGCTGAGAGGCCTCAGGAACAAAATGTAAACAATGGTTATCTGCTGCTGTGGAATGCAAGAGGTGCATCTGTGATTGGTCTCAGGTGGTTGTTTCTAATTAATGGCCAATCGCAGTCCAGCCAGCTCAGACTCTCTGTCCGAGACACAAGCCTTTGTTATCATTCATTCCTTTTCTCTTCTTAGCCAGCCTTCTGCTGACATCCTTCTTCCATTCTTTTTAGCATCGTTTTAATCAAATATATATGATAAAATAATAAATCGAGCCTTGTGAAACATGGAGTCAGATCCTCGTCTCYTCCCTCATCCTGGGACCCTGTGAACACAGCCACACCGCGTGTCCCTGGCAGCCGTCCCGTCCCGTTCCGTACCGTCCGTGCGCAGCACCAGGGGCGTGGGGGAGCCCAGCACGGGGCTCCTGCTGGCCCTGCTGGTCACCACGCAGCTGTAGTTGCCCACGTCGGAGGGCTCCACCTTGGCTATGTACAGGTGCCCTGTCTCCTGGGACACGAAGCGCCGGCTGTCCTCCTGCACGAACGAGGGGTACTCGTTGAAGATCCAGGCGAACGACAGGTCTGGGTGGGGGAAAACAACACAAGCAGAGCTGTTTGAAAGGACTTTTCCACCTTTTTTCCCTCCAAAGAGCACTTTATTGTTGTATTAGGCAGCACTGTTGTGGCATTCACATTCTCTGAAAAATCCCTTCGCCCAGGATTTTTCTCCTGGGAAGCTGAGAAGCCTCAGAGAAAAAGGAAAACAATTCCCATCGCATTTGCTTCTCCTGCGTTTTGCTCATCTGGAATGTGTTTGGAAATTGTTTACCCACAGGTGATTGCTTCCCTGGATTCTGGTGTGAATTATTTTCACTCTTTGGCCAATCAGGGCCAAGCTGTGTCAAGACTCTRAAGAGAGTCACAAGTTTTCATTATTATCCTTTTAGCATTCAGTAAATATCTTTTCCATATTCTTTAGTTTAGTTTAGTTTTCTTTAATATATTCTAGTATCATAAAATAATGAATTAGCCTTCTGAGAACATGGAGTCAGATTCATCATTCCTTCCTGCCACGGGGATCCCTGCAAATACAATACACTGCATTATTTACAGCACTGTACTGTGTAACAAACAGCCAACAACGAAGAAAAATACATTTTGAGAAGTACTAGAAACTAGAAAAAACCCCCATTTTTTTCCACCATTTCTGGGGTGGGGAAAAACACACGTGCAAAGGTGCTTGATAGGATTTTTCCACCTTTTTTCCCTTCAAAGACTACTTTATTGCTATATTTGACAGCACTGCATTATTTACAGTACTGTACTGTGTAACAAACAGAGCCAGTGACAGAGAAAAATACATTTTAAAAACTACCAGAAACTAGCAAAACTCCCCATTTTTTTTCTCACCATCTCCTCCAGCAAAAGAAAAAAAAGGGAAAAGAAATCCAGAATATTAGCAGGTTTGCTTAAATCTCCTCCTTTTTTCTTTTTTTTTAAATTTAATATGCACAGAAATAGGAGCAGACAGCAAAAATTAGAGCAAACTTTGCTAAAATGGAAAGATTATTCATTCAGTAGCTACTTAACTGCTCAGCCAGATGATTAGCAGGTAGAAACAGGACAGCAGAATCCACRTGATAAGCATGTCAGAAGAAACCTAAATTCCCAGTAGGGTTCGTCACACAGCAAAACTATTTTTTTCACACAAAAATCCATAAAAAACACCATTAAAACATTTCTGTGTGATGTGGCRAAGTAGCCCTCCCTACCTCTCATTATGATTATTTGAAAGGGAAAAAAACCAAACCCACACCTCGAAAGAGAAACCAAGAGATCTGGCAAAAAAATCCACTGCATTTGTTTTGTTTCCTGAGCATCACTCTGAGCCTTGTGTGGCCAATTTTAATTGGCAAAGGCCCTTCCTGTGCCAGGCCACGTGTTTGTCTCATTCATTTCCTACAGGATCAAAGGAAAATAAATTTTTAATGGTGTTCTAGGCAAGGAATAATTTTTTTCACCCACGTGGCACCTATACAAAGATTACAGCTTCTGGAAGTGCTAATTAGCAATGATTACAGCCTGATTGACCTCTCTTGTGTTGCAGCATCTGCAGCACTGGCACTGCCCCCACCAAATGGAGATCAGCCCCTCCTGCACAGCTTTAGCTTGAGGGTGCACCATGAAATGAAAAGGTGACACAACCTGAGCCCTCAACCCCTCCCCAGGCTGCCAAAGCCAACAGGACAATTTAACACAAGGTAAGACTATGCAGGTGAAAAAAACCCACTCAATAAATTAAATTATTAAGATATTTWTAGGCTGCCTACTGCAGAAAAGGCATCAAATGAAATGGCTGATCATTAACCTGCAYTTAATTTTCTTCTATCAATATTTAAACCTCTTCCATTACGATAATTTTGCAGCAGCGGCCTGCGCCAACCATTAACAGGCTCAGGAGTTAAACTTCTGTAATGTTTAAAAATATTAGAAATAAATATAAATAAATTAATAAATAATAAATAAATAGGACAAATCAATCAATCAATGAATAAGTATAAGAAATAAATAAATAAATATTAAAAATATTTATTGCCAAAACCAACACCATAAGGAGGAAAAGACCTGCAAGACCATCACCCCCATGGACCTCCGGATCACCAATGGCTTTCACCACAATTCCTTCCTCCAGAACTCAGAGCTGCAACTCATTTGTGGAAAGGAAGGCAGCAAGGATTTGTCAGGAAACATTGGGGGAATTAGTGCAGTGGGAAGCATTAAATTACTTCAAAAATAAAGAAAAAAARAGAGCACACCTGAGGAGTTTGAAGGGGACTGCATGGTCTGAGGGAGAAAGGAATGTGGAGTTTTTCTAAATATGAAAGGCAGAAAATAGAGGAGAATTCTTTCTTCAGAAGAGCTTGGTGGACTGACAATGATGTCAGGACTGAACACCGAGTTAGGAACCAAAAAAAGCCAATTTTCACCTCCACACCAAACTCAGACACCCACAAGGCAGCCGTGGGTGACGCCAGCCTTTACTGCTTCTGGTATTTATTGAACCACCTGTGCTTCTTTGCTCAAAATATYATTTCATGCTTAAAAAAAGGAGAAAATAAAAAGAAAAAAGATGTCCAGAACAGTGTGGAGATCTGGAGATGTAGCAGGAGAAGMAGCAGCTTCATTTCATTGCTAGGATATTGGGTTAAGTCAAGACTAAGCCCACTGAAATCAGTCACTGGGATTATGGCAGCCATGCAAAGTGGATTCCAGTTTAATTGGGTCCTTCAACCCACGAATAAACACTCCTGGAAACCTAATTCCCCACTCAACTTTTCACTGACTCCCTTAAAAAAGGCTGGGGTGTTTCCAGCCCTGTGCCCCACCACCTCGTTTTATATTTATCGTCCTTTACAAAATTGCACTCTTGTTTTCCAAAATAAAAAAAAAAAAAAGAAAAAAAATCATATCAAACAACTTGTGGTGTGATTTATTATGTTTACACCATTTGCCTGTTGCTGATCTTAGGGCACCTCCAGGGACACAAACTCACTCCCTTTCTGTCAATTACAAGTTTTCAGTTGATTTTCTGTTATAAATGGAAGTAATATGTCTCTCCTGGGCTTCCTCTAAGCCTTTGCTTTCCAATGCATTTTTCCCTTATTTGGCAACCATACATGGATAAGGTATTGGAAATTACAGTTATTACTCAATTTTTATTTGTTTACTACGTCTAGGTTGGCGGCTTCTCTTTATTTTGCATTATTTGATTATTATTTACTGTGCAGTTTCCAACACACTCAGCATGTTCACACTGTTCCAGGCTTTTTGTGCACCTAAGTGCTCAATTAAAAAAATGCTTATGAAATTACCTGTCATTTTTAAACCTGGATTCTTTATGAAATTCAACAATTAAATCACCATGGCCTTTGGGGTTTACCAGGGTCATTTCCTGCTATTTATGAACCTTAAAAAACCCCAAATTACTGTTGCTAAAGGAACAGAAAGGGGTGAAACCCACACATTTATYGGTTTTTAACTATGTTCAAAGTCAAGGCTAAAGTTTATACACATCCTTTTGAAAATATGGCTTTAAATAATATTTAAAGAATTTTAGAAATATAGAAATTACACATTTCTTCTAAGTGAGACTGAATCACTTCACTGGGAGATCATTTACAGAACCAGGGTGATTTTACTTCTTGTAAACAGAATTTAAGTAACAACAGCAGTGGTGGAAATCCCAAACTGTAATTAAATTCAGATGWTGGAAAAGCAGAAGTTTAGGGGGAATAAAAGGCACACAGACCTATGATCAAAAGGAGAAGAACAATTCACAAAGTTAATTTTATTCACTATTTGCATAAATAATGCCAGCTTTTGCTCCTTGTCTTCTGGGCCATCACTTCTATACACCTGCTTAATATCCACCTGCCAGCCCCATAATTCACACCTAACTGAGACTTTTAAAATAGCCACAAGTAAGTGAAGTGAACAATGTTCTTCTGAAACAGATTTAAAATGTTCCAAACTGACTGGATTTGAATTAGCCCAGTGGGTGTTTCCAGAAATAAAGCTGTTAAGAAATGAAAATTCTTCATTTTGGAGAGCATGAAGCTGACTGAACTTAAAGGTTAAGAAAAACCCCCAAAAATCTCCCCTAAAAAACAACAAGCAGAAAAAACCAACCACCAAAACATAAAGAAGTTTCACGTCAATCACTGATACCCACATCCTAATTATTCCATGCACTTCTCCAGCTCTGATCTTACAATATTCTGTAGCAGAGACACAAAGAAAAGCTGAAATATCCTGGAATTTTGTGTCTCCTAGTGGCTTTCTGCCTATCCCACAGGATGGCAYGTGGCTCCTGGAAAACTGTTTCCAAGAAAGTAATCAGACAGAATTTAGCAATGACAGGAACTGCAATTAAAARCATGGAAATCTGCAGCAAACAGCTATTTGGAATGATCTACCTTAGGTGAAAAATGATGGAAAAGTAACACTGATTCTGAGAGGATAATAACAGACTCCCTAATTAAGGCAGAAACCAATTAGTTCATCATTTGGCCCAATTTAGCGCCAAGTGTGATGAAATAGCAGGAAAGGGAGTTTGTGGATGAGCATCCCTCGCTCGCTCAGGAGGAGCTCTGRGAGCTCACAGTGAGCATTCAGGCTGGGTTTTGTGGGACAATCACCCACRAAAATGCCCATTTCTCACCACTGCTGCAGCTCTGGCTGTCTGCACAGGAACCTCTGGGAAAGCGCAAACAAATCACCTAAAAGCAGGAAATTAATTAATGAGGTAAAAGTGCGTTAAGGTCCCAGAGGATGCTCTGGGTGCAAACTGTCCTCATTCACCTCCCTGCAGGCAAATCCTTGGATTACACTGCTGWGGGACTGGGATAATGGAATGTCAGTGCTCCCAGAGGTATAACTGGTTTTATTTTACATAAATTACTTCAAACTTCTCCTCAATACCTTTCCTTTCTCACTTGGGCCAATTTTCCTGCACTTAGTTCAGCACCCCATCCTCCCCYGGCCAGCCCCCACCACCAGCTGCTCTTGGCGTCACCTTCCCTGTGCCACAAACCAAGTAACATCTCTCTCATTTCTCCTGGCTAACGTTAAAAATTGCTTTCCAAATAAAAATTTTTGGCTCTGGAGGCAGAGGACAAGGTGTTTGTGCGCTCCCAAAAATACGTGTGAACTGGAGCTTAAACTGTCACAAGGTGCCTCTGTCTGAAATGGCAGAGTCTTGGCAATGAAAAACCAGTTTAGAATATTATTTGAGATAAATGGTAGATAATTTCCAGGCTTTGGGGTATATTCCTGCACACATGCAATGCTCAGAAATTAAAAACTATCCTAGGTGTGTGCAGCTGGGAAAAACAAACCAAACCAAGGCTCAGACTGCATTTCCAGGGGGATCCTGGGCTGTTGGCATTCAAGTAGCTCCATCACTGATAATGAAAAAGTCTTTAGCTGCAGTCACACTTCAGAGAACAAACGGGGCTGGTATTTACTTTCTGTTCATGTTCTCTATATAAAAATAATGACAATTACAAAACCTCTGTGGCAGGGCTTGACCTGTGGCCTCCGGGARTGATGTGAGACAGTGAGATCTGCTYAAAATAGGTGCAGTGTTTTCCCAGCCACTGGGATTTCACCTGAACTCTGCAGAAGAACTCTTTTGGCTGACTTTTTGCTTATACCAAATGCAAACTGCGTGATGGGAATGCRAGTCCAGCTACCAAAAGTGAAAAATGTATTCCCAGAAGTTAATTTTATATTCTACAGTATAATGGCAACACTCTGATTTGAAACTAATGTATAACATTAATTGTTTTGGCATAAAAGTTGAATTATTTCAYAGCTAAAATATACCAGATCAATTTTCAGCCTGCTGTGCAGGTAATCAGGCATGCAACTTGTGTGTATGGAACAGCCCAGAACAATGAGAGCAGTGAGACAAACACACACAATATCCTGCAATTCCAATCTACTCATTTAATGAGGATATTGAAATGTTTCAGCTGAAGCTGCAAGGTTCCTACTTCAGGCTAAAACCTAATTTTCATCTTTAAACAAAACAGGGTAAGAGTCCACTTGTCATTTTGATTTTGGAAGGAACTTTMGTTTGATGCAAAAACAGATGTAATTTTCGAAAATACTGAATTGTACTTWTTTCTGCTGTACCCCAGCCTAGAGCACAGCCACAGAAGAGGTGMCTGCACACGATGATGTGTCACCTGTGCTCAGCTGCCACAGGGATGTCACACAGCCACTGAAGGTGGCTGAAGCCACTAAATAATTCCCGGAGCTCTTCTAAATCATCCCAAGCAAGGCTCACCACTGTAATTAAAGCACCAACATTTCCCAGCTCATCCTTGGGAAACAGATGCTGCAGACTGGCAGCTGATTTCTCTATTAACACCAACCCCCTCCTGGTCGGTCCAACCCCAGATTCCTGTCACCATCACATTGTCTGAAAAATCCCTTTGCCAGGATTTCTTCTCCTGGGAAGCTGAGAAGCCTCAGAGAGAAATGAAAACAATAATTATCTCATTTGCTTCTCCTCTGTTTTGCTGCTTTGGAATGTGGTTTGGACACTGTTTACCAACAGGTGGGTGTTTGACTGGTTTCATGTCAATTATTTTAACCTAATGACCCATCACTGTCCAGCTCTGTCAGGACTCTGGAAGGAATCACAAGTTTTTAATTATTATTCTTCATAGCCTTCTGTCTGTATCCTTTTTCTATTCTTTAGCACAGTTTAGTATAGCATATATAATATAATATAGTATAATATAATATAGATAATATAGTATAGTATAGTATAATATAATATAGTATATTATACTATAGTGGCGATATGATAATAAATAATATAATATAATATAATATAATATAATATAATATAATATAATATAATATAATATAATATAATATAATATAATATAATATAATATAATATAAT
>JACDOX010000045.1:145177-293462 GCA_014549065.1 Cardinalis cardinalis | reverse complement strand
AATATAATATAATATAATATAATATAATATAATATAATATAATATAATATAATATAATATAATATAATATAATATAATATAATATAATATAATATCATATAATATAATGATATAATTAACACAACATAATATAATATCATACCGTTCCATAACATACCATTCCATTTCATTCCATACCACAATAAATCAGCCTTCTAAGAACATGGAGTCAGATTCTCACTTCCTCCATCTGGGGAACCCCAAACCCACCACAGAYTCCCTGGAGAAGGGCTGAGCATGTGGCCCTGCTGGCCAGGGACCATCATCCAGGAGCCTGCCCATGGCCTTGCATCCCCAAGTGCTCCTCAGCTGGCACTGAAACACCCCTGGGTGCTCCCAGGGCAGCCCAGATGTGAATGAGAGCCTGACAGAGCAGCTCTGCTGCTCTGGGCTCCCAGGGCTGAACAAAAATCCCCATTTTGCTTCCCCTGGAGCTGGGCAGGGGATGGATTGGTTCCTGCTCATCCCATTTCTGCACTGATTGCTCCAGACTGGCTGTGCCATTGCAGGAGCCCTGGATCTGAGCACGCTGCTCTCGCTCTGGAGGCAGCAGAGAAGCAAGAAAGTGCTTTAGGAAGCAATATGTAAATAAATCCCCATTAGCCACATCCATTCCAASTGACAAACTGTTCTTTTAATCACCTCCCTAGAACTTTACATTTAATTGCTGAGAGCATTTCCAGAACTCTGTTGTGCTTTTTCAATAGCTGGAAGTATTTTAAAATTGCTTCCTGCCTGTAATAATTCTGAGGATAAAAAAGGCGATCGTTTAGTTTACTGCTGAACTAAAATAAATCTGATTTCTTGTGAATGTTAAATATTAGGGACATAAACCAAGGGAAACTAATGGAAATAACCCAGGAGTCAATTTTCAAAGTAAAGCACCAATATTTATATGTGGGAGCAGTACTTAGTGACACTTTCATTTGGTACCCTCGCACTCTTTTAGGAGAAGGTGCTTGATAAAACCCTTGTGAAAAACAAAAATTCCTCTCAGCACTCTTGTTCTGAGTGCTGGGACTGCAGCCACCTCCCTCCTGCCTCCTCCTAATCAATTATCCTGTTTGCAAAGAAAAACCCAAATATTTTAGTAGAGAAGATAATAAAGAGCTGGAGGAGAAACACCCCAAAGTCACAATTTAGGGATAAAAATAAACTTGGTGGAGAGCCAAATGCAGTTATTGTCTCCAATTTTCTCCTTTTTCCCCCAAGGCATAAATGCTGAGATACCTGGGACTGGCTAAGTAAAAAGGTTCAACCTGAATTTTTTTCTTGCAATTTGGTTCTTCCTAATCAACTTCTCCCTTTTTCTKTACATCCCTGCATTCTYCCAAGAGACACCCCACAAATGAATGTGGAGTCCAAGAGTTCTGTAAGATTCTGGGGTAAGAAACTGCTAAAAGCTTCTAGGGTTGTTTATCCACCTCTCTGTCAGCTTAAAAACATGCATTATATATATTATATATATTAAAAACATGCAATATATATTATATATATTCATTATATAGCAAATGAAGATGGTGTACAAATATAAAAATATATACATAATTATAATATTATATTATTTATTATAATAATACATCTATAAAAAAATATATAAATTTATAATTTATAAATAATATGTACTAATTTCAGCCTGGATTACCCCTCTGTCAAAATAAAAACACGCACTATAAAGCAAACGGAGATGGTGCACAGATATAATAATAATAATAATAATAATAATAATAATAATAATAATAATAATAATAATAATATCTGCAAAATATATATTAATTTATAATTTATACATAATATGTACTAATTTCAGCCTGGATTACCTCAGCCTGGAAATCAGGTTTATCAAAAGAAAGAAGAGCTTCAGAATGACTGCATTTGACAAAGGGTACAGCAGAGTGTCTCTGCAGCACTGGTTTGGTACTGGTGGTGAAAATAATGTACTGCCACATAGMAATCACTGGAAGATCCAGCTGTGACCATGTATTATTTCCCCTCATATGGACAAACATAAGTGTCTCTCAGGTACCATTTGATTTCAAACTGTCAGCTGAAATTTGTGCAGATGATGATGATGACACCAGCAGGACTATTGAAAAATATGTTTTTAAATAAAAATGCCATTTCTCCTTGGCAGATTGAAACAGCACAGGAACACTGTGGAGCCATTTCTAAGGCCAATGCTCTTACAATATTCAAGGTACCACTCTCCCCAAAATGCATTTTTTGTGCAAGAAGCTTTCCAAGAGTGATTTATTCCTGATGCCCAGACATGTGTCATCCACAGCCGGCAATGGCAGCAGGAAGCAAAGGTGCAAACCASGACGGGGAAAGGCAGGTTTAGATGGGATATCAGGAATTGTTCCCTGTGAGGGTGGGCAGCCCTGGCACAGGTGCCCAGAGCAGCTGGGGCTGCCTCTGGATCCCTGGCAGTGCCCAAGGCCAGGCTGGACACTGGGGCTGGAGCAGCCTGGGACAGTGGGAGGTGTCCCTGCCATGGGGTGGGATCAGATCTTTAAGGTCTCTTCCAACCCAAAACACTGCTGGGCRCTGTGGTGCTGCTCACAGGGGTCCCAGGAYGAGGGAAGAGATGAGAATCTTGACTCCATGTTTCAGAAGGCTGAGTTATTATTTTATGATATATATTATATTAATAGAAAATGATACATCAAAACTATACTAAAAGAATAGAAGAAAGGATTTCATCAGAAGGCTTGAAAGGAATAGAAAGGAATGATAATAAAATCTTGTGACTGYTCACAGCCTCGACACAGGTGGCTGTCATTGGTCATCAAGTAAAAACAATTCACATGCTGGGTAAACAATTCTCCAGATCACATTCCAAAGCAGCAAAACATGGGGAAGATGAAGCTTCTCAGCTTCTCAGGAGAAAAGATCCTAACAAAAGGATTTTTCATAAAATATGTCTCTGACAGTGCAGTAGGACAGAAATCCTATTCTGGAGTTGCACCTGTTTAACTTCACTTTGCTTTAAAGGAATAAAACGTATCCAAAGCCAAATATGTACAATTAATTCAACCTACAGTTCCCTGAAAAAATAGCACATTGCTRTTCAAGAGTTGCAGAAGAGAAGCAATCAGAGCATCCAAATATTTCTGGCATCTGRGACTCTTTCCATGCCATGCTATTCATGAAGCAGAGCCCTGCTGGAACTTGCAGGTCTCCAAATGGCAATACAAGAGGCACGAGCAAAAATTTGCAAGTCTAAACACTCATTTGGAACAGACATGACATTATTCAGTGAAGGATTTGTCATAGCAAACACTGAGCAATAAATTGGGATCTATTTTTCCACGATCTAGTATTATTTCCTATCAGCATGTCACAACTCTGACACAATATGCTGTGAGCTGAATTGATCCCTGCCCTTCAAATCCTGCCTCATTTATGRATTAAACCCACATTTATCAGGGAGTTACATGAAGAGGGAGGACAAAYCCTTGCTGCTTTATCCACGTAGGAACATCCCTGCCATACTGCATGAAACAGCAACACAGAGCACACAAGGCTCATTAGGAATRAAGCAGAATTTCCTTGCAATTTTCAAGCAACAGTTCCACAAAATTCTTGTTATTTATTTAATTTCTTGGGTTTTGGTTTTTGAAATAAATTTATTTATTTATTGGGTTATGGTCACATTCCCCATGGGAATAATGCAGCAGGGAAGTATACCAATGTAGAATTAATGTCGAGTTTTTCCAGGCAAACTAAAGTTTGTYGAAATGTTCAAATAACTATCAAGTAAATCTTCACTTCTACCATTAAAAATCATCTTTTTCTCTGTGTATAAAGCAGCTTTAAACCACCCCAGACAACACAAAAGGACCATGCCTCATTGCCTGCTCCTCTCTCAAAGAGCAGAAACACCTCATAAATCCAAAATCAATGTCAGCTGAGGAAAACTGACTGTACTAAACAAATATAAATCACAATATACAGGAACAGAATAACAGCTGAAGAGGAGCTACACAATAATCACAATACAGTACAGTAGTAACAGGAGGTAAAACCCTACAGGAACTCAGATTTGCTTTACTGAGGGCTTTGTCACTCGTTAGATACCAATTTTGGAACAAAATCAGTAGCAGAGAAAAATAATTTTTAGATCTCCATATGTCTAGCTTTTCCCATTCTTGGCAGAAGGGGCAAAAATTAGCATCACATGAATGTTTTTTAACCAGCTGCACATTAACTGTGTCCAACATTAGGTTTGGGATATTGAGATGTTTGTTGGATTGACAGCCCTWTAAAACCATTAAAGACACCACAGTAACACAGTAAAAAGCCAAAATAGCTGTAGAGATTTCAGYGCAATTTAAAGGTTGTAACAACTGGAAAAGTAGCAGGAGAGCTACATAAATCCATTTTTTATGTTATTTTACCTTTTGAGCATGTGGGTGAGATGAATCACTGATTTTTGGTGGCAAAAAAGGGTATTTTRACAGGTTCCCTGCAAAAGCATTCAAAAATCCAGAAGTATGGCCAAGCAGAACGATGACAGATGACCATCTTAATTATCCAAACATCACTGCTTAGGGTATTTAGCATAAAACCAGCCTGGATCAGAAAAATATTTGGGGAAAAAGTCTTCACACTCAAATCCAGTCATTTACCAAATCTTCCACTCAGTAAATCCCAAATAAGACTTCTAAAAAAAGGAATATAATTTAATTTCCAGAAAGGGGAAACGTGGTAACTCTAAAGAAAGTATTGGAGTGATTTGTGGGTCGTAAATGGAGTTTCATTGTTGGTTTAATGCTGGATGTCCAGCCCAGAGGAGCTGGAACAGCACACTCAAAAGGACAAAACCACTGCTCACTGCAGGAATAATTTGCTCCCCGTTGAAAAGGGACATTCATATGACTTATGTAAATATCTGTGCCTAAGATAAGCAAAGAAAAAAATATGATAAATTGCAGAAGGGAAGCAATTTTCTTTTTCCATACTATGAGCTGGCATTTCTTTGGGGATGAGCACTGGTTTCTATTGTAACTGGGAYGCTGTACATGGAGGAATAATCACTATTTAATCAAGTCTCTTCTTGCAAACTCTTTGCAGAGAATGCAAGAAATAAGTGCAATTAAGTTAGCAAGATCTTAGAAACTGCACAACACACCAGAAAACAAAAGCAGAGTATTTTGGGGGCTATGGKGGGAGAGGAAGCAAGCTGGTGGAGCACGTTTTTAGAATTAGCATTGTCTGGAATTATTTGATAGCTCAGCGCAATAAATACAGACTCCAAGCAAAAAAAAGAGTCAGATCACTGATCTGGAAAGGGCTGAACATCCCTCAGGCCTGGTCAGCTGGTCCTAAACCATCCCTGCTCTTCCTAACAAACCACTTCAGCTTCCTGGCTGGATGTTTTATCCCAGACYTCCTGCCCTGCATCCCACCCTGCAGGGCTGTTCTGTGTCACCTTGCTCCAGCTTTATTTCAGTGCAGAAAGGGTTTTTTTCCACCTTGCTCCACGTCTCCTGGAAACTTGAACAGTTAATCCTCCAACTCTCAGACAGATTCAAGGATTTGAAATAATTCTGGTACCAGTTCTCAGTGCCATTTGGTAATTCTGGGAGAGCTCAGCTCTGTTTTTGCATGAACACCACAATTAGTGTGGAGGTGTCAATCATCTCCCATCTGCTGACTGCAGGAGGAATTCTCACCTCTCCCAACCACTGTTCTCAGCACCATGAGCACGTCTGGCATCACCTCCTGTTCCACACCTCAAACCTAAACCTTGCCAGAGCCAGGCAGCGTTGCCTCAGCTTGGCCATCACCTCTGGGTGTAAACCCACACACAGGACACAGCTGTAGGAACAGCTGGGGCAGTTCAGCCCTTGGGCTGCATCTAGAAGGAAAATTTAATCATTCTAATTCTTATAGATAGCTGGGAGAACGACCCATTTCCTCAGCTGCTGAAAGACAAAGCTGTTGCAAGGCTATAAAGATGATTTAAGGGTATGTATCACTTTAGAGGGGAAAAAATTCTGCAAGCTCAGACAGTTGTAAAATTGCCACTTTATGGCTGTGTCTGCTTGGACTCTGCCAAATTTATGAGGCCACAACACCTATATTATTGAATATAATGTCTAGCTTTTATTACCTCGTCTTTGCAATCAGATCTAATGTTTAACATCGCAGCCCTTCAATAACGACACACCGTATCAATTAAAAACAATAAAACCAGTTCCTTCCAGATACTACTTGAGGCTCAATAGCAATTAGTCAAAGACTGAAGATGCAGAATGAGGGAAGAAATGTACTTGCAACTTTTGGTCCACCAAGAATCCATATATCCACTTTTGCCACCCCCTGGGCGCAGCAGTGGTTTAAATTACACAGCATCATTCCATCCCACCACAGAATGTCTTGACTGCAAGAACACAGGCACTGTTCAAGACAACCYGCAACTCTCTGCTCACGGGGAAAACTGGATTCATTGAGGCCCAGAAATTGTGAAATTGGGCAGAATGTAACTCTAGGAGATACTCCATTAATGGCAGGAAATCCCATAAAGAACAGACACATTAAGTGCACAGAAATTACTAGGAACGAGATAAAAGTAAATCCTCCTAAATACTTCCCTTCCCCCTTCTTTGTTTTTGGTTTCTTTCTCCCTGCTTTTATCCCGAACTCCAGATTTCATTATAATTCTGGTTTTTAGCATTTCAGGGATGCTGCCCAGCCCCATCAGCCCAGGGTCCCCCTTACCTCCAGCCCGGGGCGGGGTCCCACAGAGCAGCACGACRCCCTGGCCCTCGCGCACCGACACCGCGCTCCTCATCCTCGTCCTGGAGCTCTCCACATCTGCCAGGGAACAGCAGCACGTCAGGAACACCAACAGACAGCACAGCGACACTCTGAAACCCTGGCATTCCAAAATCCTGACATTCCCAAATCCTGACAATCCAAAATCCTGGCAATCCAAAATCCTGGCATGCCCAAATCCGACAATTCCAAATCCTGGCATGCCCAAACCCTGGCAATCCCAAACCCTGGCGTTCCCAAATCCTGGCGTTCCCAAATCCTAACAATCCCAAAACCTGGCATTCCCAAAACCTGGCATTCTCAAATCCTGGCATTCCCAAATCCTGATAATCCCAAATCCTGGCATGCCCAAATCCTGACCTCCCACCTCTCAGTCCGCAGCAGAACCCAGCAGACTCAGCGCAGCCCCTGCAGAAGCAAAGGCTGCCTGGCACGAGGGAGGATGACAGAATTAGGGCTAAAGGGACCTAATCTGCAGTGAAATAACTGATCAAATCCTGTGGCTAATTCTGCTCTTATGCCTGGCTTCTGCTACCCTGACTTTGATAACCAAAAGGGAGCCAATGACTTAAAACCAAATTCTTAATCTACTCTTTCTTTGGAAATGAAGGCTATGATGAACACAGCATCAAGCTGCCATGTCCAATGTAAAATAACATTAATAATAGCTATTCAGAAAACAGACATGGATCTTGCCCAAGAGCAAGGAGCCTCCTGGACCATATTCCTGCAGGAGAATCCCCTGGAGCATCACTAAGCCAGAGCTTTGCTCCTCGGTGYGCTGACCCAGGGCTCTGCTCTGGCTGGCCTCGGGTCTCTGGGATTATTTTAARCTCTGTAAGGATCACAGGACACCCTGAGGTGGAAGGGATTCACAAGGATTACTGAGTCCATCTTCTGGTCTTGCACAGGACACCCCAAAAATCACACACAGCATTGTCCAGCACTTCCTGGGGGGAAGCAAACACTTCAGTTTCCATAAATGTAAATATTTCATCATAAATTTGTACTGGCTTTCCCTCTAACTGGTGAGTCAAGACCCAAGAAAGTTTGGCCTCATTATACCCTTAAACTAAGCTAAATACAACATGTAATACAAACCAAGATCAAAGTCCTACACTTACAAAGGCTTTTCCATAAATAAGCCATACATTTTTCCGTAACAGAAGACAGTTTAAAAAAAAATTGTTTATAAGCTTGCATAGGATGCTAAACACAGTCTTTAAATAAGGTTGTCTTTATAACCAAGCATAATAGGAGCAGTGAGTTGACCAACAGCAGCTATTTCCCCAAAATACAGCATTTTTTATTACTGCAAAGCAACAGCTGTTACAGTGAGAACACTGAATAAGAGAGACCAGAATTTCAATGCTTCCTTTAGAAAATGCTGCAGTAAGAGAATGTTGTACAATCCTTTGTTAGTACACATAAAGTTCACAGAATATTTCTTRGAAGGGCTGTTTTCAGCTTTCCATGTGAATTTCCACGCAGGTATCCTCAGAATAAACTCAGATCCTTTTGCTGGACGTGATGGAGAAGTCACATAAAACCCCAGCCAAACTGATTTCACTCAGGGATCAAAACAGCACAGCCTTAAATTATTGTTTCAGGCCTTTCCAGCACCTTGCTCTTTCTCCCACAACATTATACATTCATCAGCTGCCCCAACACCATTCCTCAGARCCATGGAAAGAAAAACCAGGAGCTGACAGCACCTCAGAGAACACACACTGCTCTGTTCCAGGATGAATCACACCCAAAGAATTAATATTTTACATAAAAAATTCATTTAGATCACATTTTGCCCTCTCACATCACAACCATCAGAAGTCATAAATCTTAAATAATGCCATTTCCATAACTGAAATGGGTTTTTAAGCCCATGTGCTCATTTATTGCAACTACAGACCTTCAAAACCTCCCTCGTCTTTGTGCTGTCCAACAGATCCTATGGGCAGGATGGGAATGGGTTGGGAGCACCGTGGGAAGGGATGTGGGATATCGTGGAGAACTGGGAAGGCAATCAGCCCAGAGGYACCCACAGAGGACCCACCACAGCCCTGCAGTTTGAGCTGCTGCAATGTTGCAAAAATTGGAATTGTTAATCACTGATGCAGGTGTAGACTGTTGTCASAGAAAAACAGTTTTTGGGGAAACAAGCAGCAATGCATATCCACGCAAAAATGGAGAATATGAGTGATGCTACAATAAAAGAAACACTTCCCAAAAATTAGCAGGAAGAAAGCTCCCCATCCCAYCTTCCAGAGCAACTCAACCACCAGACTCATCACACAGCTGCCCAAGTACCAGCACTTCATTTCTCTACAAACTTGTGTATTCTCTTGTCTGGCACAGCTTTGATAATGAAAAATCAGCATGCAGAACAGGAGCAGGGCTCTTTATTAGCATTACACAGYGAAGCATCAATCTCTGACCTTGGAGAGCACTGGCTGCTCCTGAACACAATCCTGGTCTGATTTTCTGGTGTTCCTGTAGCAGATTCAGAGGACTGAAGGTCAAATCCAGACATGTTTGGAAGTGCATTAAGAGTGACTGTTTATCCTTGAGCTTCTTTGTTGGGGTTTTTGTTTGATTTTTAATAAAGCCTCTATTCCAATCACARTAACACCAGGGAGGAGAACTGTGTCTTCTAACAAAACTTATTATTACATGAACTCATTGGGAAGGGACATCAAGTCCTCAGGGTAAATAAAATCCCTTAAAAGGTGGACTAATAACAGCACAGCTTGTTTACTTTTACAGATTGAACTGTATCCCTCTGAAATCAGAGGCTCTCATCCTGCTGAAATATCTGTCTTGACAGATAAAATATAACTGGAAACAAAGACCAGAGATCAGGACAGAAGATGGTTTTGAGGAGTGGTGAGTCAGAACAGGATTCACTTTCCAGCACCCATGGGATGACAATATCCCRCTGATCAGTGAAAGAAAAGGCCAGAAACACACAAAGTGTTTCTGCATTTTATCTGCTGGACTACTGACTGGTTTATCCACCAGCAGATCTTTAAAACTCTCTCAAACTGRTCACCAAACTGAAGTGCTTTCATTAGTTTCTCTTGCCTTATTCTTTTCACTTCTTCCTTGCATTTATTACACCTCACTTCTAATTTCCTTTCACCTGAAAAGCAACTAATTCATGGAAAAAATTAACAATTTATTACTTAACCCTACCAGGCTAAGGCTCTAATCCTGCCACTGAAAATATTTTGGTAAAAATGTTACAAAAATCCTGAYTACAAGGGGAAAAAATCCAACATAAAAACCAAGCTAAAACTGTAATTTGCAAATTAAATGTTTTTATTGCCTGTTTATAGTTTGCCATATAGAAGGAAGTTTAAAATTAGCAACTGAGGCTTTCTGACTCCTGAAACAGCATTTTCTTCTCCTTTCCCCTGCTAACACATGCATTTGCCTCACTGCTTTAGTACCAAGTCCATAAAGTTGTATTAACTGAAGTATACACACCATTGCAATAAAATGGAGAAAAAAACCACAATTCAGCTTTGTTGAAAAGTCTTTGATTCTGCCCAAAGTGAGAACAACAGAACGAGCTCCTACCCATATAAAAAGGATGTGGAAACTGCATATTCCACTGGGTTCCCTCCTTTTAAGGAGTTCATTAAGTTTATTAAGCCAAGTTTTCAGTCTCAAGCACTGAGACTTGAAGTGGCTGAGAAAGATTCCAAAATGTGGAGTGACAGTGATGTATCAAACCTGTAACAGCTGCATTGGAACACTCCTGTGATACTCAGGACAACTAAAAGATAAAATAAAAATTTGTGGATTTATGAGGGGAAAACACTACCTGGAGCAWCTCTGTAAGCAAAATGAAACTCAGAACAGTGACATCTTAATAGAAGAATAAATCAGAACCCATCTCAGAGCCCGCTGACCACATTCACTGCAAGCACCCCCCCAGAGGTTTCTGTTTTGTGATCCCATGTGAGTGAGAAGGGACARGCCAGGATCACATCAAACAGCACAGCCATGCTTTGGAGAGACACAGAACATGGTGCTATGAAAAATCCAGAGCATTTCTGATGACAAAGCTGCTCCACACACAGAGCTGCTGGCGTGTGGCAATGCTGAGTTATGTGGTGTTTTGTCAAGAAACCTGTGTGATATTTCACCCCCACACACCAGTTCTGTACWCAGGAACTTTGTAAGATTTGCAGGCACTGCTAGAACTTGCACTAAATCCTGTTTATTTTTTTAAGTAATACACAGAACACTTTTTAAGTGAATACACAGAATTCACTGTGAGAGGAGCAGGATTCAGTTTTCCAACTGTTTTTTTTTTAAATTCAGGTTTCCAGCTCCAAGTCCAGCAACACCCAAGCATCTTACCACACTTATATCAATTGCTCTTTATTGTCAACACGTATTTGTTAGTAATTCTACCATGTTCTGAAAACTGCAGAACAAGGATTCAAGCTCTACAAACATAATTGTGCCTTAATAGCCATGAAAATATTTATTGTATTGCTGCATCAGACCCACTGCTATTCAAAGGAGCAGAACTTGTTAAATGTACTTTAGGTATAATTCTGTATCGGATGTTCAAGTGCCTAAATGAGTCAGACAAGCAAATCTAAGCTGTTTTCTTGAGTGGGTAATTCTGAAGTGGGGACTCTGTTTGATGTCAGCCCATAATGAAGCACTAATTCACAGCCCACTCGCCCTGGTAAAAGTCACATTATTAAAAGGAACGGATATTCCACTCTTTCAGCTCTTGAGGGCAAATAACAGCCTCAGCACGTTGTAATAGCTATGTTGGTAATGAGAACTGCTGGAGAAAACAGAGGAACACCAATTTGTTTCTTTAAAAAGAAAAAAAAAACCAAACACACTTATTTAAAAAGAAATAAGAAAACSCAGCAACCTTCACCACCATCCCCTAACTCACCTGTGTGCATGAACAAACCCTCTTCCCCAAACCCCAAAATTGGCTATACTCAGGCACTGCTGTGGTCATGAATTTTCTATTTCTTTAGACACCCAGAACTAAACGTGCACTTTGCATAATTAATTTCCACCAGGATATTTGGGACACACAGCCTGCTAACCCCAACAGCAATCACCACACTAGGGCTGCACATGAGCCAGTGAAAAACCTTCTGCTGCCTTGCCAGGGCCTGGATGGAGCCTGGCAGAATCACACGGAGCTAGGAGCAAGGGATGAGACCAAAAATTATCTCTGTCATCAGTTTCTGCTGGGCACAACGAGAGGACAAAAATATTCGCAGTGCAGGAGTGAACATCACTCATCAGATCCGTCGCTTGAGGAGAGATTCAGAAGCAGCTCCAGGGTTTCACCTGGTCAGGCTGGMGCTACAGGGAAATCACGGAATTCCACACCAACCAAATCCCTTCCTTCCATGCCACGTGGCTGAACTTGCATTTTATGCCCTGAAAGCTCCACGACAGAGCAGGCAGAACAACCTCCCACCCCTCAAGTCTCATTTGACACCCAAAATGCTACTCAGACAACTTCTGAGTTTGGAATATTGTCCCCATCTCTGCTCAGGTCAGTCCCACCAGCAGAGCCCTTCTGAGTGCCCACAGAACCACAGAAATTCMCTGAGTTTGAAATACAGAAATCCACAGAAATATTGCCAAAAATGCAGCAGACCTCAGTRCAGGACAGACCCTGCAGGTTGTTTCCATCCCATGAAATGCTGAATATCTCACAGGTGAACAACCAGCCAACAGCAGCAAAAAAACCCCTACAAATCACTGAAACTCTTCCCCTTCCCCTGAATCAACTTGTGGTGCAGGAAGAGATGAAACAGGAGACATTTAAATGCTCTTACACCAATTAAAGGAGAATRATTCAAAAGTCTGTGTTATATAAACACAAGCAGGAAAAGCTAAAAAATAAATTGGCACAGATGTATCAGAGTGTGGTGAACAGGAGATGCCAGCATGGGAAGAAGCAGAAGAATTTGCAGTAATGAGGGGAAAAATGGACAGAAAGGGATGAGGTGATTGGTGAGCTCTGTGGAATGGAAGGAAAGGACCAGAGACAGCAGAGCTTAAAAAAAAAAGGCAGTAAAATAATATTAATAGCATAAAAGTTGAGTCAACAWCTGATAAGCAAGGACTATTTTTTTTAAACATGTTTTGCACTGGCAAAAATGAACTGGAAAAAAAACCAAACCAAGGCCTAACAGCGTTACTAGGGAAATGCATGTTTTGAAAGAAAAATGTTCTSCAACAGGTATTTCCAAAAATATGCCTTTCATAAATTCGTATTATCTGGGAATTACCACTCAACTCCAGGCAAACACAGCACTGAACAAAGCAATTCAAGCAATTTGAGAAATATCTCAGGAGGCAAGGATGTTTGCTCAAGGAAATTATCCTACAGTCGACTTCTCAGATGCAACACAGATTTTTTTTTYCCCTCTAACACTTTCCCAAAACAAGCCCTAAGAACATCCTGGCAGGCTACTGAGCACCAGGCCTCGCAAGCACAAAGCAGGTTTAGTGCTGAGAACACCAGGCTATTCACATTTTAATAGTTAAACAGATGGCTAAAGCCCTGCCAGATCTAGCTCTAATTATCTGAAGGTTTGTTTATTTATTAAATATGCAGCAATGTTCCCAAAAAGCCTTTCCTCAATAAATAAATCAATGAAAACCATCCTGCAACAGCTCAGTTTTAAAGCACTGGGAACACACTGATGACAGTGGGATTTGGTTTTTTTTTACTGTCACTGACTTCAGTCCTTCATGTTTCCAGAGATGGCACCTTCCACACAGAGAAATGCACAGATTCTGCCCCAAGTATCACCAGAAAAATATCATCAGAAAGGATTCCTGGATAACCAGGATCTGTCTCCAAGGTATGGAGCAGCTGGCACTGACCCCAGCTTTGACAGGGGCCACCTGGGCCAGCCCAGATGTGACAGGGACAAAGAACACACAGCAGATGGAGGAGTGTCCTGCCCASAGATGTCCCACCCTGGCTGCTCTCCACACCTCCAAACCACCAACCTGAGTCAGCAGAAAAATCCACTGTTCACAGCCATCCCTGACAGCTGTGTGCTCATCCAGATGTGGGGCCTCACCTGGGCTGAGCAAAATATAACATGAAATATTTTGTTCTATGTGCAATGAAACACATTATCTGCCCATCCATCAAGAGTGGAATAATATTATTTCATTTATAATATAGCAAAATTAATATATTATGTAATCTATATAATATATATTATCTATTATATTATTATATATTTATATATTATTACTATTAATATATAACAGTGGAATAACAATTCTTTCACAACAGTGAAAAAATAAACCAAGAATAAGAGACCCAACCTTAACCCACAACTCACCCTGCCAGAATCACCTGTGCCATTTTCTGTTCCAAAATCAGCTGGGTTTATTTCCAGGCCCAGCTGCTGTTCAGTATTTTTAACTGGACATGTTAAACACTGGACATTAACACACGTTAATGGACTCTTATTTTTKGTATTTGTTTTAATAATTCTCCTCTTTACTGGTTCTCAACCTCAGGTATGTTATGCCTCAATTCTTTAATAAAAGAAATACAAGGGAACTTGGAGAGGGTGACTATTTCCTACATAACTGAATTCAATAATCCACTCAAAGTGAGCTGTAGAGAGGATAAGGTGCAAGGATTGATTCACACCGTAACAAAAATAATATTTACAGAGGAATTTAGGAGAAATTTAAACTTTTAATTCTATTACTGAAGATGAAAAAGAGGCAGAAATAAAAGTAATATGTTTTCAGAGTACATTTGCCTGGCCCATGCAGAGGAAGAACAGTTATTTCACTTATTAACTATTCACATCACGCTTTGAAGGAAGAGATGGGCGAATTTCCACGTYTGACAAATAAAGCACCTCAGACTCGGGATCCTGAACACAGCATTTGGGACTGACATTAATTGCCCCTGTGAAGCTCAAACTCACCGTTTCTGAATCAGGGACAGAATGTGCTCTTCCCTGGACTCCTCCCCAGCCCCAGCAGGACCTGAGTGAGCACCAAGGTGTCACCACAGCACAGAACAGGTTCTGCAAAATTGCTGCAAACACTTCTGCCTGGGAATCTCTGGGGTTACTCGCTGGGATTAGACTACATTAACAGGCTCAGGAGGACAGCAGAGATAAGAAAAATGATCTATTCCTATCCCAGCACCATACAGCAACACTGAGGTTGTAGCTTAATGGATGTTCAGGAGCACATCAAAGCAAACCAGAAGAGATTTTGTTCACTTCCTTCACAGTTGCAAAAAATGTGGCTAAAGCAGACAGGCTGGAGTTATTTCCTTACAGACTTCAGGGAACAGGAATGCAGGGAAAGGCATTTCTTACCCTGATGTCATTTACAGCTGACAAGCAAAACAGGTATTTTCTGTGGCAGATAAGGCAGAAAAAATGGAAAGAAACCCCACGTTGCTGTGATGTGGACAGTGGAGATGTTTAAAACAATACTAATTTGCCAGGTTCACAAAAAAATGCAAAAATGAAAATTAGAACTTTATCTCCAGGAGACAGACCATGGAAGAGTCCATGAGGCACAATCATTTCTCCAGTGCTGAAGATGAAAGCCAAATGATGAAGTTYCCCACCGAAGTCACATCTCCAACCTGTGCACAAGCACGAGCTGGTAATTAATTATTTAATGAAAAGCAGAAGAAAACCACTGCATAACCTAATTCAGCATTGTGCAAACTTATTACTCTCTAGTCCCTAATAAAATTAAAAGAACACACTGAGGCTGCAAACTCAATTATTTGGAGGTAGGAAATGCCAGAATTAAGGTTGCCTAAGACCACAAACGTTGGCAGAGGCACAAAGCAGCAGCCCCATCAGCGAGATTCCAGCACTATGGCTCACACCAGCACCATGGACATGTTTTCTGAAAAATACTTTTGCTAGGATTTTCYCCTGAGAAGCTGAGAGRCCTCAGAAATGAAATGTAACCAATGGTTATCTGCTGCTGTGGAATGCAACAGGTCCATCTGYGATGGTCTCATGTGGTTGTTTCTAATTAATGGYCAATCACAGCCCAGCTGTCTGGACTGTCTGGTCAGTCWCAAGATTTTATTATTCATTCCTTTGTATTCACTGCAAGCCCTCTGATGAAATTCTTCTATTCTTTAGTATAGTTTTAATATATCATTTTCTTTTCATAAAATATGTATCATGAAATAATAAATCAGCCTTCTGAAACATGGAGACAAGATTCTCATCTCTTCCCTCATTCTGGGACCCCTGCAAACACAACCACACACCAGGGCTTCCTGCTTTTAAAGCAGCCACTCTCCTGTCTTACYTGGAAACCTCTGAAGTGCTGCTGAGTGTGTTTGATTAGTTTTCAAGAGCCTGAGTGCYCAGTGGAAGGTGTGAGGCCATTGTGCACCCAGGCTCCGTGCTCCTGGGGGGACATTTGGGGGAACCAGAGGAGCAGTGGCCCCTTGTGGCTGCTCCAACAGGCAGAGCTGGACCTGTGGTTGCTGTTCTGCTGATGTGGGGCCGTGTAAACAACTTTCTCACATGGGTACTTGCCACCAGCAGCTCCTAGCAGGCAGCACAGACCTCCCTGGTGTGRGATGAAGGGATTTGGGAGCAGCTCCAGAGTGGCTCTTTGCAGGATGCTCCCACCACAAGGTCAAAGCACTTGATCCTGGWGGCATTTCTGAGGCAGGACAGACCCAAAGGCTGCAGCCAGGCAAACCCAAGCCAGAATGACAAGCCCAGGGCAGTTACTGCAGAGTGGGGAAGGGCTAACACCAGGGTCACACAGTAAAACCCTGCTGTGATACCWGTGAGGCCAACACAGAGCTCTGAATAACCTCTGGCACAGCTGATTTTCTCCACTCTAAGCACTGTAAGCACCACCTTTCATCCCACTGCTCCTGCCAGCGACAAGGCCAGGCTGATCAGCCCAGCCAGGGTGACAAATTCCACCTGCTTGCCATCCAGCCCAAATTCCCCCTGCTCGGCCACACATCCACTTGTGCCCCTCTCTGAAATCACAGCAGCCTTTTCAGGACATGTGCTAGAGCTTCAGCCTGCTCACAAAAGCTCTCTTTCAATATTAATCAYTGCTCTGACCCAGATGCAGCAGAGGCACTTGGAAAACCCAATCAGTGTAATCCCCAGGCAGATAACAAATCCCAGGTTTTGCTTTATGAACGATAATCGTTACACAATTAAACAAAGGGGCAAAGAGATGACAAAACTGCATCTGGCCTGGCTCAGGCTGATCTGGGACCTGCAGTGTCTGGAGCAGGAGCAGGAGACCCCTGCAAACGTGACTTGGAATAAATTAAATTCATTACACAAAATGGTGAGAACTCACTCAGCACCTGGAGCTCCTGGGTCACCTTGTGCAGAGGCAGATCGATGGCACACCAGGAGCTCCCCGTGCCCACGTGCCAGGCTCCCAGCCCTCTGCCAGCCTCTGGGATGGGACAAACCAGTCCCACCCTGGCCACAGAATCAGTAAAGACCACACTCTGCAAGGGGGTCCATGTCCCACAACTTTAGACATAAAGCTCAGACCTGCAATCACAAGACAAGTTGATTTTTTCTTTTCCCCGCCACTCATTCATTATAAGGCAATAAGGTTTCTTGAAGAATTAAGACAGTAATTCCACTGAATGCTCATCAGGAAAGACAGGAGAAAAATAAAGGATGGACAAATGCAACTGGCTGAATGAGGTGCTAAAGCTTCTCTTAAATGGAAGCAAAAAAGAGATACAGAAAAAGATGAAAGAGTAAGTTAGAGCATCATGCGTTATTAAGAGCTGAAGTTATGAAATACTAAGGAGAAAAATGCTACATTTTGCTAACCAAAGCAGCATAAAAATTCTTCTGAAAAGAATCTGAAATAAAATCAGGAAGAGAGATGTAGTAAGAAATCAGAGGTTCAAAACCAGCTGAATGCAAAGGAGTGTTAACAACAGATAAGAAAACGCAAAATACCTCTGTTAATATCAGATTATTAAGAATCAAAAGCATCATACCACACACTCATATTCTCATTTGATACCCAGGGAAGCCTCTGGCAAATCACACACAAGAGTTCAGGCAGCAATGAGAGGCTGTGGCAGGGCAGAACCATCTCCTACACCCAACAAATCACTGCCTCATTTGATTTTTTAACTTAATTAGTGGTAAAATAGCAGTGTGTACAGTAGGGGCAATCAATGCCATCCCAAGTCATTAGCTGTGACAATGACAGTAARTTCATCCAGGGAACCTGCACTCAGGGACAGGATTCCTGCTGGGGCTGGCTCCTTTCTGCCCTCCCAGCTCTCATTCCCAAAATCAGGAATCACTGTGACCCCAGCACTGCCCCTGCAGACATTCCCTGCAGGATGGGGGTTTTCTGCAGTGGTGCCACTTGTAAATGACAAATGGCTGTGGGCAAAACACRGCTGCAACTTCAGACTGAAGTGATTCCCACACATCATTAATATTTCAACCTGGCTTAGCTCGCTTTGGGTAAAGAGGTTTTGACTCAGTTACTTCCATTTCAGGAAAACATCTGTACAACATTTTTGTAAAAAGCTGTAGAAATAGAAAGTGCTAGGAAAACAAATGAAGGCATTTGAAACACAAGTGGTAAAGAGAGCTTCTACCCAGCTGGTGAGTTCATCTTCCCAGCCTGCTCCATCCCCCAAAAGCCAGTCCAAACAGATTATCCAGGAGCACTATTTTTTTGCCCTTCTTGCAGCAAGAGAGCAAAAAGAAAAGGCAGGGATCATCTGAGCACATTAACCTCCCTGGAAGAGAAGGGAATGAGACAAGATCTTTAGAGAATTGCATTCTGTCTGCCTCCACAGTAATGGCATTACACGTGAATGAAAGCAGAATTATGTGGAAGACTGTTAGTTTACTGAGGGGTCAAAGAGATGACAGCTGCGGCACGAGGAGGCAAACCTTCAATATGCCATGATGGACCAATGTGCACATCCTGCAGTGGATGAATAAATGTGGCTGAACAGGATTACACCTGAGCAAGCAACAGCCGAGATTAATAAATTCAGCATCAGACCATTCCACAACAGAGGCTGCAGGAGTGGGGAAAAAAACCCAACTCCTGAGAAACAGCTGAGTTCTGCTACTGCATTTAGAGACACAAATACAATCCCAGTGTTGCTGAGGAGAGTTTAATAGATTGAGACATGCAAGTGAGGAGAAAACCCCCAAAACCAAGGAGGCCTGAAATCTTTTGGCTGGTATCTGAGCAGAATCGTTCCATGGCAGATGCTCCATGTGCAGCCCGATCCCCAGCCCAAGCCACACTGCTCCTTGCAGGGTGATGTCATCCTCAGAAATATATCCTTAACTACAACTGAATAAAAAGTCATGAGCTGAAAAAATACAGTTCCATAAAAAAAGAGAGAAGATGTCTCGCTGCASAGGGCTGAGAGAAGCAATAACAGGAAAATAAAATCAGGTACTGCATCTCTTCTCATAAGTACAGAGAATTTCCTTGGTTATTAAATGAGACTCCCCACAAGTCCCAGCCTGGGCTCTCTGTAACTGCTCAGTGCCACAGTGGATGAGAAACAAGACATAAATACATAATCAATACCAGARTAGAGACACAAGCAATGCAGTGTAACAGGAGCAGCTCTCCAACTTCCACTGCCTCAGCTTTAAGATGCCTACTTGGCTTTGTAATAAACATCAGAAAGCAAAACACACAAGCTGGCAGCAAACTGGAGCTCTGAAAAAGTATCCTTAAAGTAAGGTGATACCCAGTGAAGGCACTGAAATTGTTATTTGCAAYCTGTCCACATTTATTGGGCTGCAGCCAGGGGTTAATTCAGCCAAACTTTGCTGCGTATTTCTTATAAATTCACTGAAYGTCAGAGTAATTCTGTAGATCACAAGATCTGTGCTTGTTATMGATGACAGCATCATTTAGGCTGGGAAAGATCTCCAAGAGTCTCGAGTCCCCAGCACTGCCAAGTCCCACTAAACCACATCCCTACATCTCCCTCTGCACATCTTCCAAGTGACCTCAAAAGAAAAGGACACCTGCTCTATCTTATTGAAGGTGCTCTTTAAATAATGTAATGTTGTCTAAGACCATGCCAAGGCACTCCACATCTCAAAAGAAAAAAAAAAAAGAAAAACAAAGCCTACGTCTACTAAATGATGAAGTCAAATTCTCTCAGCCACCCAGCCAAGCCTTCCTGTATTTCAGCTCCTCATCCAAAGCCTTTTAGCAACACCCTTTTTTCTACATCACAGCCTGGTGCTGTCAAACACGTTCCAAATTGATATTCTAAATCTTTATTTCAGTTTGAGGAGGCTCCAGCTCCAATAGCTTTATGAGCCATGAAGGGTGGGGTAGGGCACAGCACAGTCGTGTTTCTGTTGACTGGAACAATTTTCATGTTTGATTTTTTTTTTCTAACTTGCAAAAAGTACAGTTGAGAGATCAAAGCATTCAGTGCCTACTGAACATTCCTATTAACTTCAATGGGCTTCAGATCAGGCCCTTAATGGGGTAATAATGTAATGTAAACATTTTTAAGTCTTATCTTAATATTATCAGGAGCATGTTAAATGGGCKAACAAGACCCCATTAGGGTAATTCTGACAAACAAATCAAGGGCTGAAATACTTTCCTTAGCAAGGACTTGCTTTGATCTTTTTAGTGAATATATGTTCTGTTTTCCCAAACAATCCACATTTCAGAGTTTTAAGAACAGTCCTGCAATGCAAAAAATCCTAAGGAACACCACTACTTTTCTTAAACAAAGAAACCAAGCACACACACAAAAGAATTAAAGTAATTTTGATTTAAAGCTTTACCAGGTGAGGGGCACAGYGCAGGAAATGCCAAAATTTTTTGTAATTTATAAACATTTTTTACAGAAATGAAGCCAGCATTTCAAAAGGCTCCTGTTAAAAAAAAAATCTCAGAATTTAGGCTTAAAATCTAAAAATCTAAAATGATATTGGTGTCCAATGTCTCCSTTGTACTTCAGACACACACTAAAGCAAGGCCAATCAAAGGAAGTATTTAATAGGAGGAACAGATGTAGGGAGACAAAGCAACAGCTGCATTTTCCACCTTCATTTAAAGCCTGAGGCCAAGCAGCAGCTGCCCCTGGCTGAGGATGTGCAGCCTTTTGGGTGAGCAGGTTGGTGCTGGGRTCTGGAGCCTCATCCCTGGCACTCCGAGGGTTCAGGCACCAGGACTGCCCCAGTGCTGGACCAAAGAAGGGCTGGACACAAAGCTGGGGGTCCTGCCCAAAACTCAACCTTCCCCTAAGAGACTCCAYGTGGAGCAAACCCATGGCAAGGCAAGATTTACCTCTGCACTTTTCCCGAGTTATAGAAACCAACTTTTCCCAACTTATAGTGCTACAGAGCATTAAATCTGTATWTCTGGCTGAGCACACAGGCTGGCCTAAACTGGAGGAGTTAAGCTCACACAACATCCTAAAACAGCACCAAAGCTTTCGCCTTAATGAAAAAAACTACATGGGAAAACGATGTAATAAATAGCTTTGGGAGGAAAAAAAGTATTTTTTAAGCTCTCTATTTTTTGCTCAAAAATATTCTTTCCCTTATTTTCTGTGCCAGAAAGTCTCTGCTGTCTCCTTGCCACGCTCCTCTCCTTCACAAGCTATTCATGCACAAGCTTTGAAAGATAGTTAAGAGACAAGCAGATTTACATCAAAAAAATAAGGAGAGATAAGGTTGCTATGGGAATAAGAAGACAAAAACTGTTACTTAATCCAACATAAAAAGGATGAGAACTGGAGAGAACTCAGTTGGAATTGAAACTGTCACCCCAACCAATGAGGTTATGATCTGAAACAACTGCTTTTTCTCCCTCATTTCCTCTTTGCTTTTATGTAATTTCACTTTCTCGTCAGAATCTCTTTACAGAATACAGTATTTCACATTAAGATTCAAAAAATTTAAAAAATGAATTAGAAGTAATATTTCCAATATGTTGCTCACTACTGTCACTCACTAGGCAAACTCTTGGAAAAACTGAAATATATCCCCTCTGCAGCAATGCTAYGGATGTAGATGGGAAATTGGAGATGAATCTTTAGATTTTATATATAAATTATGCATAAAAAAATAGAGTCAGCMATGCAGTTGTCTCACTTTTAACTACAGTCTGCGGTCTCCAATAAAGYTTTACATTGGCTAGCAAGCACATTCAGATTGAGGGTTTTTCTACAGCTGCAATCAAAGGCAATTCTTATGAACTCCAAAGGCAGAARGAACTGTCACACACCCCCTGCCCAAAAAGCCAAGGCACCATTACTGTCAGCAGTTTATCTCAGAAAACACTCTCTTATCAGTGCTTGCTGGAATCATCTCCCAGCCAGCACAAAACATCGTGGCAAGGAATGAATCTGTCCTATTTTCAAGTTGTTGATACAGGATAAATGTCTCTTCTCATTTTGAAGAGCGTAGGGAAAATGTCTTTCCTTCCATTCCACACCCTCAGAGCTGCCCTGACTCAATAAATCCAGGGCCATGGGATCTCCCTACACAGCAAACCTTAAAAATGAGAAATGGGATGAAACCTTAAAATACTCAATTCATAAAGTCTCTACCAGGGGATGATCTCTGGCAACATAAAGCCTGGAAATAATCTGGAATAATCAAGATAAAAACTTTTCCAGGACCTGCAGCAGAGCTTTGGAAGAGGAACTCTTTTTGCACTTCATCTCTCCCAAGCTATGCCCATCATCTCCAGGATCCAAATTTGCCACTCAGGTGTTTACCAACAGTGAGATCCTAATGTGCCACCCCCAAGCTACAGGAGAATCCTTAACTGAATCAGACATCAAACTACCTGAGGATTTTCTTTACTGCTTTCAGAGTTATAMATAGCTCTAGGAGGATAAAATACACACTAATTACCCCTGACTATGCAAATGAAGCCGTTTTTAATTCAGGTTTAAATCATTTTCAAGTTSTCATTGCACAACAACTGCCAAAGACAAGGGAATGCCACGCTTCTCTTTGCAGACCTTTGCAGTCCTTGCTGCATGCAGAGCACCTCAAGTTGCCCCAAATTATTTTGCAAAGCAGGTGCAAGGTGTGGTTTTGCAGCTTACAGTCTGTGAGGGTGGACTGGCAGCACTGGAGATGCAAAATTTTCTGATTATTTCGAACAGGATCCTGATACACTCTGCTGTGTCTGCTGAATAAATGTGATGCTCACTCCTGACACGGTACTTTTCAACAAAATGACACTTCAGAGATAGGAACCAACCAAAATGACACTTCAGAGATAGGAACCAACCCTGGTGTGTATTTAGGATAATGTGGCAAGTCTCAGCTTTGGGACTCTTCACCCAGACACAGAAACTTCCAAAGTGTCACTGGGCTTTTTCCTGGCAATTTAAATGGAAACCTGAGTCACCTGCATGAGCTCAGGGCCATCACAACCAAACCCAGGTCTCCTCAAAACCCCTTTATTGTGCCACTATTCCATGTTGCTGTGTCCCTGCCTTCAAAAGGAGGTGGAACTGGATGATCTTTAAGGTCTCCTCCAACCCAAACCATTCTGTCATTCTYATTTTACMCACCCAGTTGGCTTCAGTATGGAATTCCTTAATTTATGCCATGGCACAAAGTCACTCAGTACCTCCCCCTCTTCACTAAGCTTTTCTGGCCCCATCTACTGAGTAAAATACTACAAATACTTGTAGGGGCTGCTTCAAAGAAAGTGGTTTCTACATTCAAATGCTCCTGGAACATCTGACCCCCAACTATGCAAAAATTAAGGACAGTCAAGCACAAACACATTCACCTACACTTCATCTTCTGCTTTCTACCCAAGGCACCAGAACTTTCCTGGAAAGAGTTCTGCTTCCCTGCCCAAAGGCCTGGCTTTGAAATGCCCTTGATTTTCCTGAAAGACCCCTAAAAAGTCACCAAGAAAGTCGTAACTCCATGTTCCRTGCAAGGAGGGGAAAGGCATCATGCTCTGCTAGTCAACTGTATTTTAATATTCTGTTTATAGTTATGGAAATTTGGCTCGTTTTAGCATCAATAAGTTCTGATTGTGCTAATCAGACAGGAATWTAAATGAGCTTTTATTCGCTTAGGTTTTCAAACACGTTTAGTAAATGTGGTTGAGGTTAAGCTTTAGACTCTACAATGCTGGGTTATTTTGTTACTGAAAAAACAGTGTGTAAATTGTGTTTTAATCCCTGATAAATACTGATCCCTGAAATCTCACTGCTGATATGTACATCCTGTATTGGAGGAGCTAAAGGCTACTATTAACACATTTGTTATTACACAAAAAACTGAGAGGTTAATTACAGCACAAATAAAGCTTTTGTCCAAGGCACTGGCAGCCACATATTTTAAATCACCAAAAATTAAAAACCTAAAGCATTCATGTGAACATCATCATTAAGAACAACAAGAARAATCAGAACAGTTTCTACTGAAGAGCTTTTTTTAAATACAAACTGAATTATTCTCAGTTCTGCTGTTTTGCTGAACATCTGCCAAATTATTCAGCTTTAGATTTCAACCCACTGTACCTCCCCTGTTTTTCAACTGTCAGTCTCAGCCTCTTTAATCTGTTTTTTTTAACTCCACGGTGTCCTGAGCTTCYCAAGTTAAGGGGTGGAAAGGATGGAAGCAAAGAGTCTTCCAACAACTTCCAGGACCTCACTTCTTCTGAAACTCTGTGTTATTCCATGCTAAAACCCAAAAAAACACCCATGCAGAGGCTCCTGTGCTGTCCCTGACACAAGGCAGGCAAGCTGGGAATCTTCAAAAGTCACTTTTTTCCAAGGTGTCTGGGCAAAAAAAGGCTGAAGTCACACAGCAAGTAAGTAGCCATAAACAAAATACCAGGCAAAGATCTATCTACAAAAAAATTCAGCAAACAGAAGTCCTAAAGCACTGGGATTTACCACAATTCCTAATAAATCAATATTTATTTGTGGACTGGAGTAAGTATTCCAGCAGGGATTACTATTCAATGTGCCCAAGCTCCATAACCTTTTACATGAAATATATTGGAATTATTGGCTCTATTGCACTGCACTTCAAACTGCAGCAGGCARAAGAACTGCAGAAGTACAAATGTGCAGCCTTCATGCCCAGTAACATTTGCAGTAACAGAATTTTATTGCAGGATAAACCACTTGGAAATTCCTTCTTGGTAATTTATGTGAAAATCAGAATTGCCACTAGCCAAAATTCCTCCATTCAAATGTCATCAMATCTGCAATGAGCTTAATTAATGAAGATAAAGGCAGCATTTGCCTCGTTAAAATGAGGCATTAACTGTCTGAAGGTGAGGATTCAGCTCTAAGGTTAGACAGTATCTGCAGCACCAGGGAGCTGCTCTCCAAGAGGAGGCTTCCCTCAGCTTTACAGATAAAGCAGAGACCAAGGAGACTCTTCAAAAGCTATCAAAGGCCTCTCCTCAAAAAGAATCTGAATATAACAGCATTTCCTGCGCTTGTAGAAYTCAGTATTGTAACTGGTGAGAGCACACCCACCATGGAAACCCAGACTCCTGGAAATCCATGAACTTGGAGAAAGGCTGGGACATCAACAAAGGTCTTTTCATGGGCTTTGGGCTTAAATTTACATCCAGCTCCAAGTCTGTATTCAGCTGACCAGAAAACACAGATCCTCGTGAAGGAGACTCTTTTTTCACCTCTCCTAATTCCAAGTGAATGGATTAAATGTGGTCAYCTCACCCAGGAGTGCCCAAGGCGGCTACAGGAGGAAAAAAGGAGCTGCAGAGGAAGGTGAGATTTACCCTGGGCCACAGCAAGAGGTGAAGGCCCTGCAAGAATCAAAAACTGCAGCGTGTTACACCTGGAATTAACTCATTACTTCAGCACAGCTTAGTTTGGCACTTGCACTGTTCATGTTTTTGTGTTGTTCTGCATATTTTACTCATTTTTTATCTTTGAAGTTGTTTTTCACAGTAATTTAAAAATAATAATTCTGAAGTTTGTGTTTTGAAATTTTGAACATGTTGAATGTTCAAAATTGACATGTTGAATATATACATACATACATATATAAATATATTAAAATTATAAATATTTAATATTTTTAATACTCACWAATCAACTTTTCGCTCCCCAAACACTTCAGGAAAAAAGCAGAACTCTCAAGGCCAGTTTCTCATTTTGTAACCAACTGAACCCAAACTTTCTGGCAGTGCAATGAATGCTGGTAGTGCTGCACAAGCCATCCCAGCTAAACAATTCTGACAGTCACTACTGGCATAGCTGCACTTGAACATGATGGCTGGGCATGTACAATGCACAAAAAGGAGATTACTATTAATATGCAAAAGCATTATGCATCAAAAGCCAGGCTGGCTCTGGCTGAAGGCTGTAACTCTTAATGAAAACTGAATTTGAACAACAGTAGTAAATGATGGTTTTTTTTTTTTTTTCCTTACAAACAGACTTTTACCCATAAAGAAACTCCCCACCAAAGAYTAAATGTGAAGGGGATATTTCTGCTCTCCTTGTGGCATGATTTAATCCCAACATCAGAGCAGTAAGAACACAGAAGGTTTATTCTCATGCTCTTTGGAAAATGAAGAAAGAATCATGGTTTCCAATTTCATAAGTCTCCTAAACTTGGTACTCAAAAAGAGAACTGTGAATCTGATACATCACATTGCTGTGCCTGAGGGCTTAACAGTTTATTTCTGTATTAGACTGAGAAAACAAAATGAAAAAATGAAAATGAAAGCAATAAAAATGCCTGAATTGACATAAAGGAATATACAAAATATGATCTAGTTTTTAACTCAAATGGACTGCTGAATAAGGAATTAGAAGAAAAATCTCCCTATTGGCAAATTKTAGTATAAAGTGACAGAAGAGGAACCAGGCTTCAATGTCCAAATAATTTCTATATATTACAGTAGTGCATTGGCTGGGTTTTTTGTTTGTGGTTTTGTTTGGTTWTTTTTTGCCAAGGCTTGCAACGGCTGGAGGAAAAAAATTAATAATTATTTTTGGTTTTCTCTATTTAAATAAAGTGCAGCAAAGCCAGTGTTAGGATACACAGTTTGTGATGGCAAGGAGTCAGAATTCCAGGAAAGAAAGTTAATCCAAGTGGCGTCTCCAGTCTCATCTGGACACGATGGTTGAAATGTGCCCCTTCCTCTCCTGAAGGAGAAAAACTTTATGCATTTACACACAGAGTCCTCCTTGTTTCACCTCTTTGAACTCTCTCTTTATTCACAGCTTTCCTTCCCCTTCAACCACCCTTCAGAAGCTGTTTTTCTGTTAAATCTCAGAAGATTTAGGAACATCCATTTCTGGGGAGGAGAGCAGCTGGTTTCAGCAGAGAGAACAGCAGAGCACTGTGAGGGAGTGAAGAAAGCAGAGCCTGTGCTCTGCAGGGCTGGAGCAGCCCAGCACTGCCCCTGGTGCCTTCTCCTGCTCTCCAGGAGCAGGAAAATGAACTCAAAAATGCACAAAAGTGGTCAGAAAATGCAGCTGCCTCACAAACTGCAGGGAAAGTCTTTACACACTCATGAGATGGGGGTTCCCAAGTACACCAAACTGCTCATCAAATTCCTCCTCACACATTCCAGACAGGAATTCTACCCCAGCTCCACAAAGACCAAGTGCAATCAGCACATCCAGGAGGGGTGAAAGCCCTCCAAGAATCACAAGCTGCAGGAAGTTACACCTGGAATTAATTCATGAGTTCACCACAGCTTCRTTTGGCACTTTCATTGTTGATGCTGTTCTGCATGTTCTACTMATTTTTTTCTTTGAAGTTGGTCTTCAGAGTAATGTAAAGATAATAATGYTAAAGTTTGTGTTTTGAAATGCCTCTCCCAACAAGGCAGACATTTGGAAACCCCAAATATATATAAGTATTTAATACTCAGTAATCACCTTTTTGCTCCCCAAGGTGAATGGACAAAAAAATCCCACAGGATCATTAGTCATACACATATAATCACACTTCAATAAACAAAAACCCAAGGGCCACTGTTTTTTTTTTTCATTAGATCCTCTCACATTCTCCTCTTTGATGAACTATGAAGATTCACAACAGATAAAGGAAAAGCAATTCAATACAGGACACTGCAATAAGGGTCCTAGTTTGAAATACATTATCTGCAAAGACAGACAATGTCAGGGTTCATAAGCCAAGATCAGCATCATCTCCTTTTCTGCAGCTGTGATGTTATTTCATAACACTGAACTGCACACAGCTCTTTCAAGAACTGTCTCTTTGCTTATAGGCAAAGCAAAAGAAAAATGGTTTTCTATGGGCAGGCAGAATATCTGCTGATCTGTCTTAATAAGAGGTTAAAATAAAATTCTCCAAACTGTTTGACAACTTGTTTCCACATTCACAGAGTGCTCTTACTAAAATCTGTTCAGAAATCAATTCAGCTCCAGGATTCCCAAGYGGATTTTAGGTCCACTTAGGGTCCAGTGAAGAGATTCATGCAATTGAAGAAAATGGGTCATGTTAGCATGAACACATGCCCAAATAACAAGTTTTAATGTCAGGATTGAGCCCTTCTGCAGAGTTTTGAGGGAGATGGGCCAGGCAGCTGGAAATGCTCAGCTCCTTGAACTGCATCTGGCTCAACTCTTGTCTCTGCAGGCGCTGACAGGGACTCCACAGAACCCCCCCAGTGACACCAATCCAACATTAAATCTGGGATGTGCATCCTTGATGGGTGCTSCAGGCTCCCAAGCATGCCAGCTGGCTTTTGGAAACAGGAAAAACAGCTTCTCACTCGACTCCTTGCTGGCTCTCCCATTCACCAACTCCCCATGGCCACTAAACTGACATCTGGCCAAGTGCCCAGCTGCAGGGAGTCACCTGAAATARGTGCAGAGAGGGCTGGGAGGATGAACACTGGCTTAACAATATCACTTCCCCTTCTTTAAAGTTTCTGACAGCCAAAACCAAATCCTGGCCCTCTGTGCCTCCACGAGAAGCTAAATCCATCTACCCTGGAGCTGTGTGCAGGACTCCAACCAACCTGAGCACAGCCAGGACACGGAAGGGGATGGAAGGGGATGGAAGGGGATGGAAGGGGGGGCTGGCACAGCACAGGATCAGGAGGAGATCCCAGCCAGGGACTGCCCAGGGCAGCCACAGCATTTCCCTCCTGCACTGGAGTTCTTGGAAAGCAAACTCCTCTATCCACAGCAGGTCCTGGGGATAAATAATTCGATTTTCATGGTACATGAAGCGCAGACACTGCCCTGCTCCCAGAGCTGTGCTGCCCATCCTCAAGAGGATACACAGGGGGGGATCTGGGCACTGCCCTSCTCCTGGCAGGCCTGGCAAAGGGGGCACAGAATTCACCAGAGCCAAGCCCTGAGGACGGGGCAGGAGCTGCYCCTCTCCCCTCACACCCCGGCCACCACAGGGGAGGCTGGAGCAGAGAAGCTGAGCAGAGAGATCCCCATGGTGAGCCCTGTGCTGCTGGGAGAGAGCACTGAGCCCCAAAAGGGAAAGGAAAATGATTCTGCAGGGCTGGTGTGGCAGCAGAGAGGAGACCTCAGCAGCAAAGAGGAGGAGAGCTCAGCAGCARAGAGGAGGAGASCTCAGCAGCASASAGGAGGAGACCTCAGCAGCACACAGGAGGAGACCTCAGCAGCACACAGGAGGAGACCTCAGCAGCACACAGGAGGAGACCTCAGCAGCAGCACCAGATCCAAACTCCCAGAGTCGCCTGGCACAGCAAGAAAAGCAAATCTCTGCACCAAATCAGCAGCTCAGCAACAACCCAGGGCTGCTCCTCAGAATGAACCCCTTTCCAAAGCAGGGTTTTGGGAAAAGCTGCAGCAATCAGCCTCAGCAAGAATCTGCAGTGTCCAGTTAAAGACGAACACACGCTGCAGCTCTTCAACCAGCACACCTACCAACAGCATCCTCAATGCATCCCAGTATCTTCTGCCTGCTTGGAAAGCACATCCCTACATAGCAAAGGCTCTTTTCATCCACTCACTTTTAATATTTTGCATTATTTAACACATATACTGCATGCTTGGTTTCTAAACTCTACATAACTTGTGCATTTCAAAGCCTCTGGGCTCTCCTCCTCAAGTGCAGCTGAAACGTTGAATCTGGAAACTCATGCACAGCTCTAAGAGAGAAATTAGAGATTGCTGTTACCTGCAAGGCAGCCAACAAATGACACCAGGAACAGCTGCTCCCACAGCAGCAGCAGCATCTTCAGTCTCCTGGATGCAGYAATTCTGGCTGTCTCACAGGAACTGTGTGTTTGAGCCTTTCAGGTGGCAAAGTTTAACCTGTTAAAAGAACAGACATACAATTGAATCCCTTGATGGTCCTTAAGAACTGGCTTCCTTGATAATGCACTTATAAACAAATACAAAGCTGACATATCCTTTAATGTTCCTTTTTTTTTCCAGGTCTTAATTCCCCAACAGAAGGGTGCATCCATATTTCACTTTTTTTTCATGTCCATGAAGTGCTGGAAGTTTTATTTTCCAGCAGGAGCAGAGCTGACAGCAAAGTTGATTTTGCAGTTCCCACTTCCCACCAAGCTCCAGCAGCGATTTATTTGTGAGATAGAGTGGATTTAAAGGAAGGGAGTAGATGAGGTGCACACATACACAGCTCAGCAGCTGAACACATCTGGGAGGAGCAGCTTGTGCTGCACTTGCCTTGTGCCAGCCATGCTGGCAACACCACAARCCTGTGACTGATTTAATTAAAGCCACATCCAACCCATCCTTTTTTGATGTACTGGAGTGTGAGGTGCTCACTGGTGGMTTTTTTAGTTTTTAATTCCTCTTTGGACTTGTGCACCAGGTGCAATGAACCAATTTACTGCAATTTCTACCTCTGTCACTGGCCAGATGATAAACCTTGTGCCCAGCCTTACCAACCTATGACATTATTTCACTTGTATTTTCCTCCTAAAGCAGCTTTACAGTAATTTTTCTTTAGATGCAGGACAACTCTGGTCTATGTATTTTCTGGATGTCACTTCCACAGCACTCTTATCACTTCAGAGGAAGGGCAGACAGGCAGGACACAGTCCAAACTAAATGATTCCTTCTGGAATTAGCCTACAGATCATTGCGTGGCCATGTTAAGGTCAAGAAAGCAACTACTAACTGAGGAGCCAAATCTGAGCTGTCTGAACTTGATGTTTCCATGTGAACTATCTTTTTTGGGTTTTTTTTCTTTTAACACTGGAATTAAGGGTTTAATATTGCTATAGAACAAGTGTTTGAATTTCTGGCTAAGCTCCCCAGAAAAAGAATTCAAACAGAGGGTCCTCTCTGATACATCCCCAGCCTGTGATTAGCTAGGAGAATTTTCTCTCCTCCAAAACACAGCACTCTTTGCCATAAGGTATTGTATTTGCAGGGATCCCCGTGGCAGGAAGGGATGATGAATCTGACTCCACGTTCTCAGAAGGCTAATTCATTTTTTTATGATACTGTATTATATTAGGGAATACTATACTAAACTATACTAAAGAATACAGAAAGGATACAGACAGAAGGCTGAAAAGATAATAATGAAAACTCGTGACTCTCTTGAGAGTTCTGACACAGCTTGGCCCCAACTGGCCAAAGAGTCAAAACAACTCACAGCAGAATCCAATGAAACAATCACCTGTGGGTAAACAATCTCCAAACACATTCCAAAGCAGAAAAACACAGGAGAAGCAAATGAGATAAGAATTGTTTTCCTTTTTCTCTGAGGCTTCTCAGCTTCCTAGGAGATAAATCCTGGGCGAAGGGATTTTTCCAGACAATGTGAATGCCACAACAAGGAGAGTATTTTTTCCTCATGCTGCCATCCCGGGCTCCTGTGGGATGCCCATATAGCTGGCAGTGGCATTCTCCATCCAATGTTGAAGTTCCTGCTCTCTCATTTCTCCCACATGCTTCTAAACCAGAAGATAAGCAAATCCAAGCCCCCACATCTCTGTCAAATATCAGGTACTGATCCCCCAGCAAAGCTGGCACAGGGCAAGGCTTGCAGCAGGGATGCAGCAATTCCCAGGCACCTCAAATGGGAATATCCCACCCCAGGGCAGCTCCTGGGTACAATTTTAGGAGCCTCACCCAGGTTCTCACAGATCTCAGATGGAAAATGTTGGTGACACACAGCTAAAATGTTATTGGTTTCCAAAATGAGTGATGGGAGTACAATAAATTCTGTTCATTTTGCACGGTAAAAACCTCAGAACAGTGCTTTGGCAATAGGTTCGCTCTTCACAGAAAATCCTGAGTAGGAAGGGACCCACAAAGATCCTAAATCCAACTCTCAGGACACGCCCTGTACCTCAGAGCACTGTCCAAACTTTTCTTTGAGCCAAACAGAAAGTGAGGTCCCAAAAAAACCTGTTCTGTGGCAGATCTTCAGGTCGAAGCTTTCCTTTTCTCCTTTTCTGTTTGTTTGGTTTTTGGTTTTGCTTTTTGCCTTCCTAGGCAAAGCAAATCCACAAAAAAAAATCCCAAACTAACAGAATCAAAACAACACAAAAACCCCACCAAAAAAAAAAAAAAAGGGCAAACTGGAACAACAAGAAACAAACCCAACAACATAAACAACTTCTCGTTGAAGCTGTAAACTTGGATTGGCCATTCCTCACCCTGTGCTTCCAAGGGGCACCCACCCCACAGAGCCTTCCCAAGGGAATGTTATCCATGGATAACATTTACCACCATCCCAGCCCCTGGAACCCAGGAATTCCACAGCTGCCCCGAGCAGAGAGAGGGGAGGAGGTGAAGCATCAGTATTAAAGTGGGTCACCCTTGTGTCTCAGCTTTCCTGCAGTCTTGCAAGGGAAAAAAAAAAATGGAGATGCTAAATTAATCTGGTTTTGTTCTCTAAGTGCTCTGGGCAAAGCAGAATGTGATAGATCCATTTCAGGCCAGAAAAAAACTGCTTTGGTAGAAGCTAAAAAAAAAAAATAATTGAAAAATTGAAAGCTTTGTATGTGGGTATAAAATCATAAAAATACATTTCAACCTCTGGCTGCATTGTATTTTAATAAATTTTAATATCTAAAGAGAGAACAGTAGCTACCAGCCAACACTGTAAGACTTAAATTACTTTAAACACTTCATTTTCCCTGTGTTCTGTGAGGTTTTGCTAATCTAGGATCTATCCCTGAATACCACTGCTTCATTTTAAAAGCACCACACTTAGGAGCGCTCAGATTCCCAGCTCTAAGCCAGATAAATGCATCAATAATATCTGTTCCTTACAAAGATGCAAACCCAGATGTACACCCAAAGTGTGAAGTCACTCAAGCTCCTCCTCAGCTCATTGCTTTCCTGTCAAGAAAAGGAGCCCAAGGAAGTTTTTCTCTGCAGAGGGGAACATGAAGGGCTGCACAGCAGAGCTGCCCCTGGCCAAGTCAGTGGGATCAGGCTGTTCACAGAGCCTTGGTCAATGCCTGGCACTGGAGAAAGCTTCTGCCTTGGACAATCCTCCAAAGAGAAAATAAAAAAAAAAATCAAATTCTGAGCACCACAGGAGCTCAGCATCACTGCAACCTTTTATTTCTTACCCTGATGATCTAAAAATGAAGATGCTAAAATCACCAATTATTGTATTAGAAAGGCTGCAGTGAATTGCTTCTTGTAATGTACATTTTCCAATTATTTCTGAGATGGAAATAACCTGTGTAAAAGAAATCCACTGCCCATGCAGGGATCCAAGATCCAAAGGCAATGCTGAGCATCTCTGTCACCTTCACAGCTCCTCCACAGCCCCAGCTGTTCCTCAGGTTCAGCCCCTTGCCTCTGGATTTTGCGTTCAAAATATCATTTTAATATTACACTAAAATTTAATTTGCAAAATATCCATATTAAATATTAATAAAGTATCAATTATTATAAAATTTCTCTTAATATTAACTGTCATTTTATGTCCCCCTTTACAGAAGCAGAGGAGCAGACCCACATCATTATCTGGGGGGTTTTGGAAATAAGATTTAAACTGGCTCCCCCAAAATCCAGCACTTAGTGTGTAAAGGCCAGGATGAATAAAGACAAACAGCACCTGATGTGGTTGGAAAAGATTGTAAAGAATCAAAGTAATAGCCACATAATATGCAAAAGGAAACAGAACTTCATTTTTAAATCAGAAAGCTTCCTATTATTAGGCAGTGCTCTGTTTTCAGAAGCCCAAGTTATTTCAAGGCAGTAGAAAAGCAAAGCTGTGAAGTGGTGAGAAAAACACTAGGAAAAATTAACAGATTACCTTGCTTTATGATTAATTTCTTCAACTTGCAAAGAAAAGTCAATTCTCATGAGTTGCTCCAACCATATTTTGATGGAAACAACCAGTTATCCAGAAAAATACCCAAACAAACTCCCAGCCAAACAAATTAAGTAGGATAGGAGCACATACACATAGGAAAAAAAACAGCTTCATTTTTTTTCCTATAAAATTAGCCTTTCAGACCTTTGAACTTCCAGATCATATAATATGGCAAGTGATGCACGTGAACGTCTGAAAGAAATAAAAAGTTTGGGAAAGGTTCAAGAGTCAGTAATTTTACTCAGTGACCTTAATTTTTACTATACAGAGTCAAACATAAAAAAGTAGTTCCCTAAAGGTGGAATTTTTATTTCTTTATATACAGAACTGGAACTTGTCAGAGCTGGCTGGCAAGTTCATTTTAAACTTGGAGTCTGAGCAGGAGGAATTTGTAGAGTCATCGAGTCTAAATTAATCAGAAATTCCTGGCACTCAGGAGAGCTGTGGAGACCCAGAACTTATAATTATTATTTTTCTGTATTGATCACAAAGCCCAGCACAGAAAATCAAGTGATGTCCCGACACTAGAGGTCAGCAGACCTTTGCTAAGGCAGGGAATTATTAAAATCTCATGAAATCATGGAATTATTTGGGTTGGAAAGGACCTTAAAGATCATTTCATTCCCACTCTGCCATGGCAGGGACATCTTCCACTGTCCCAGGCTGCTCCAAGCCCAACCTGGCCCAACATTCCAGGGATCCAGGGGCAGCTCCAGCTGTGCCAGGGCCTCATCTGGATAAAATCTGAGATTTACCCTCCACTTAATGCTGAAGCCATCTCCACAGCACAGCATGAAAAGATGAGGTGCTGAACACTCCACAAGAAGCTCAAGCAGCCCATGTTATTTATTTTTCAGGGAGGGGAGTGCTATCCATCTCTGATTAGCCTCAGAATGAAATCAGCAGCTGTAAAAGTGACCAATCCACCAGGTTTACATGGGGAAACAGCTGAGCTGGGAATTTCCTCATCACCAAGTCCAACCTCTGCCTCCCACTGTCCCYATCCAAGCCTGAAGGCACCAGGGCCATGATGAAAATAACATGATGAAAATATAAAAAATAATTAGAAAAATCCTACAGTCACAGGCTTTTGAAAACCCAAAGGAAAGAGAAAAAAACCCCTGTGGCAGTTCTCCATTTGGAACTGATTTCTCAAACTAATCTTTCTCTAATATCAGGGAATCCCCAGATTTTGCTGCAATACCAATAAAGCCCAGTTCACTTGGATCTGTGTTGAGATGAATCCAACTCAAAAGTGCTAAAGGTATCTGCAAATACCCAGGCAAGGTTAGATTGTGCAATGGCACAGCTGACCACTAATTATTAACAAAAACCAAACTGGTATCTGTCATTTGTTGCACTGAAGCAGAGATGGTGCCAGTTTACGAAGAGAATTTAGAAGGGATTTTTGCCAGTTGAAGGAAAGAGTTAATTCAATTTGACATCATCCACCAGGCAGATCTAGAGAGTAAGACATCAGAGTAAATTCATGGGAGAAATTGGAAAGGCTTTGGAAAACAAAACACAGAGGCAATATTGCCCAGCACAGAGGCAGCAGTGGCAGCAGCTTCTGAAAGGAACACAAATGCACCCACTACACCTGCAAGGCTGTAAATAAAAAAGGATTGACCAGCTAAAAGCCACAGCAGCACGACAAAGAAGAGAGTGACAAAACCTGCTGAGCAATGCTGCGCCCTGCTCCCAAGATAAATTTAAGCTTAAAAAGTTAGATAAGTTTAAAATGGTGCTCCAAGGAAAAATGGGATTGCTCCAGCTCCTGTGGGGTCTCATTAGACCCCAGTTCCAGGGCAGCAGCACTCATTAGGGAGCTCTGGCCAGGGAGCCCCTGGCTCTTCCCCAGCCTCCTGTCCCTGCAGGGGCACTGGCAGCAGCCAAACCCCCCGACCAAGCTGCAAGCACAAAATTAGCCAGGAACTTCCACAGAAACTCCTCCATTCCCGAGCACTGAGCAGGGTTAAAGCTCTCTCCAGCGTGCCATTAGCAGAGGCCTAGTTAAAAGCATCGTTTTATACAAAATTAATTTACAACAGCTTAATGTGGAAGAAGCAGCAACTGTTCTGTGGAGAGTTTTATTACAGCTTCTCCTGTCTGGCTGCATTTATGGGCTCTGAGGCACGGTCCCCCGCCTCCCCAGCCCATCCATCCTCTGCACTTGATCCAAAGCTCCCTGGAACCCTGCTCACACAGGTGGTTCTGCTCTGCAGAACACCCTCCCTGGCCCTGGGACTGATTCCAGTCCTTCCTCCTCCCCGCGCAGCAAAGAACATCTGTAGTGACTGAACGGCCACTCTGCCCACAGAACATTTCTGCTTTTTATCTCGGATTCCTCACCACAGCCCAGCCCCTGCACACACCAGCAGGGTTTGCTGAGCTCCCTCCTGCAGCTCTGCCGTCCCACTAATCACTAAAACACCTTTAGCTCAGCTCAGCCTTTACCACAGGGAGTTACTCGCCTCGACAAAAGCAGCACAGGAGCAAGAAAAAAAATAAAATTAAGGAGTGCTATTTATCTCAAAGTCCTGAGGAATCCTGCTCTGTTTAAGCCCATCAGCCTCTTCACATCCTGCCAGAGGTTTTTGCTCTGCAGCACCTGTGGGGACAGCTCAGCTCCATCAATCCTGGCACACCCATGGGGAACACTTCACCCAAGAACCAGCTCTGCATTCTTCCCAAAGTCTTCCAGGAAATGTTCACCAGGCTCTCCTTAAACTCTTGCCATTTTATCAGTTATGAGATACAATTTAAAATTAGTAAGTCTGAAGCAACAGCAACTCAAAACCCAGCAAACACTGAAGACCAATTCCCACCACAGTGACCAAATCTCATGCCTCGTGTGTCACGGACGTATTTTATGAAAAATACTTTTGACAGTATTTTTCCTCCTGAGAAGTTGAGAAGCCTCAGAAGAAAAGAAAAGCAATGGTTATMTGCTGCTGTGGAATGCAAYAGGTGCATCTTTGGTTGGTCCATGTGAGTTGTTTCTACTTGATGACCAATCACAGCCCAGCTGTCTCGGACTCCCTGGTCAATGACAAGATTTTATTATTAATTTCCTTTCCTTTCAAGTCTTCTGATGAAAYCCTTTTCTTCTATTCTTTAGTATAGTTTTAATAAATCATTTTAATATAATATATATCATAAAATAATAAATCAGCCTTCTGAAACATGGAGTTGAGATTCTCATCTCTTCCCTCGTCCTGGGACCCCTGTGAACACCACCACAMACRTGGAGATCCTGGAAACTATTTTTGGTGTTGGTGCAGTGAAGGTGTTACACTACTACAGCAGATTAATTTTTCATGCAGCAATTAAATTAAATCAGAATTATATTGCCCTTTTCTGCATTACTTAGCGAGACATCCACACATGGAACTGCTGTGGAAATCTGCTTTATCTCATCTGCACACAGACTTTGTGTTTAACACCAAACTCACTCCCAGGCTCCAAGCAAAACTTTCCTTCAGTGCCAAAATTGTACTTCCCAAACATATAGGAGAGAAGGATGTTAAAACCCAAATAGTTGCAGGAAAAATTCTTTACCTGTGGTAACCCAGCATTTTGTATATTTAGCACAAAGAAAAGTTTGAGATTCTGTACAAGCGTTAATAAAATTGAAAAGTAGATAATCATATTCACCACTCAGTGCCCAAAGCCAACTTCAGCTGCTACTTTAAATATTTCCATTTATTACTCAGTAATTCAGTAATTATTAAATGCCTTCCCAACCACTGACAGCACAAACTTGTGCATTTAAACCCACGCTGATGAACACAAAACTGTAAAAACTGCAATGGACCCTTGATGACATGACCTGTGTTCTGCCCATTAATTCTTCCTTTCTTAGAGTAACAATGTTTTAAACTAATAATCAGAGACTAAAAGTCTTTTTTTCTCCCAGAAGAGTGACCTGTCAAAAATCAAGTATTTCCTCTGTTATTTTCAGGCCCCTGTTGCTGTAATTTGTGTGCCTGAGGCTTTTCCCTGTRACCTACCAATTCCAGACCCCCTTTTGACAACATTTATGGGTCAACACCTTCAACCAGGCATCCCAAGGCAGGTACCTCCAGAGGTCAGGAATTCTGTGAACCCACATGACAGCATGTCACAAATCACTTCAAAATAAYGTAGGGCTGGAGAATTATGATAAATAAATCAGAGCTGTTGGAATTTAATAAAAAATCAACTATGAAGTTGGGTGAACTCTGGCTTGTGCAGCAGCAGTGGGGGGAAAGGGTGAGACCTGATTTTTATTTCCATGGGAGGAATGACTCCCATGTGTGCATTTGTGTTCCAAACCCTGCAGGGCTGCCAGGAGCACAGGAGCCTTGGGGCGGAGGAGAATTCAATGCTGGGTCAATCCTTAGTCCCTGAAAAGAAGGGTGACCACTGGAATCAGAATGGTTTGGGTTGGAAGGGACCCCAAAGATCACATTTCACCCCTTGCCATGGCAGGGACACCYTCCCCTGTCCCAGGTGCTCCCAGCCCTGTCCAACCTGGCCTTGGGCACTGCCAGGGATCCAGGGGCAGCCCCAGCTGCTCTGGGCACCTGAGCCAGGGCCTGCCCACCCTCACAGGGAAGGATTTATTCCCAATATCCCATCTAAACCCWCTCTCTGGCAGTGTGAAGCCATKCCCAGCGTCCTGTCCMTCCATCCCTTGTCAATTGTCTCTCTCCAGGTTTCCTGCAAGGCCACCCTGAGCTCAGCTCAAAGCTTCTCCTGTGCAGGTGAACAATGCCAGCYGTGCYAGCCTTTCCTCCCAGCAGAGCTGCTCCATCCCTGGCATCATCCTGSAGCCTCCTCTGGGCTCTCTGAGCAGCTCCAGGGCTGGGGCAGCTCTGCAGGTGGGGTCTCACCTGGGAGGGGCAGGATCCCCCTTTYCTGCTGGCACCAGCCCARGGTGCTTTCATTCCTCATTCCTGAGTCCRGAGCCTTGACCAGCACACTCAGAGCTGTCCCTGGTGAGGCACAAAAATCAGCATTTCTGTGCAAGCACCTTCCTGCCATCCACTACAAATCACAGCTTCAAAAGCCTCTTTCATCCTGCACTGCTGCCCCAATAAAAACTCCTCACTTTCCCCTGCATACATAATTCCACTTTGATATTCCTTGGCCAGAACAAAGTTGATCTGTGCCTCTCTGGCGACCAGCTGGAATTAACACCCACATCCCACACAGACCCCCAGGAATGCTGATCCAGGCTGGCTGCCCTGGTTCCAAGGGTCACCTGCAGCAATTTGTCAACAGCTCCCTCCTCATCAAAAATTTACAGGCTGCTGAATTTCCAATGATGCTACAGCAAACGGTAAAACCATCTTCCTCAAATATGTTTTTTAACAGAATGGGCTGTTCTCCCTCATATCTCTACTCAAAATCACAGGGTAGGACAAGATCCTACATCTGAGCAAATCCCAGAAGTGAAATTCAAGCAGATCCTGAACTGAGGCAGCCAGGGAGTAAAGTGACAACAGGCCAGCAARCACTTGAATAAACAGAACAAAAAATCTGACATAAACATGAAGCCTGTCCTCAACTCCCTCCCAACAAAAAGAGTGAAAACAAATTAAAAATGAAACAACGAAAACCAACCAYAGCCCATTAAATGCCACAAAACAGCAAAACAGACACGCCACTTAAAAAATGCTGACAATATTACTCTGCAACTTAAAAGAATGTAAAATTCAACACAAAGATACTCTCAACATCCAAATGCACCAAAATTGACATCAGGGCAGTGTTTAACTTCTCCTAAGAGGTTACTCTGATTTTCAGAGCTCCCTATTGCTGCTCTTAGTGCCAAAAATCCTCATCAAAACGAGCACTCAGCCTGCCTGGTCCCTCTCACTACAGGAGAGGCTCAAAGTCCATCAGAGCAGGCAGGAACAGCATTTCCAACCCACTGAACCCCCCTTACACYGACAACTTAAACTGCAACACACGAGGAAATCATTCTGGGCTGAATGCCTTTAGAGCAGACAAATTAAACAGTCAGACACTTTGGGACTGAAAAACTCCAGAGACTTTTTAAGGTAAACAGCAAAATGTGTAGCTACCTACACATACACATGTATTTACAGAGAGATATAGGTATATATAAATGTATCAGTTTAATAATGTGTACTAAAGAGAGAACGGCAGAAAAACCTCTTCCTTCTCACCCTCTCCTTCCTCCTCCTAAGTCTCATTATTGCTCAAGTGCCAACAAGATAATTTATTCCATTTAAATGGCATTTCTGTCCTATGGCCATCCCAATACAGGAAGAGATCCCCCCACCACATCTTTAAAATACCCAGTCCACCCTTGAARCATGACCTGTGCACTGCATTAGCCAGGAATTTTCCAGAAAAYGCAAGACAGTCATTTCTTTTTCCCAAGAGAAATTAAAAAGACTTCCTAAGAGATGTTGAAGACGAGAACCTGCACCTCTCCCACCCAAATGCCACCACGGCACTGGGGCTTCCCACAAAGCCCTGGCCTCAACTTGGCTTTTAAATGGAAAATGCCTCCAAGACAGCAGATTTTAAACTCTTAAATAATGAATTTTAATGCAGACTTTTCTGGCCAATTTACTCAGAGCAAGACAGGACAGCTTTTCCCACTGCCCTGCAGATGATGTCTGATGGCTGGGTTGGTTTTATTTGGGGTTTTTAACATTAGGGAGTCTAATCCATCAAAAAATYCAAACAAATAAATGTATTACATGACACAAAGGCAGATGATTGTCCTCTAAATTGATCCTACACACGGTGTGAATTTGATATTTTATTATTATTACACATTTGTTTCTTCCTGACCAACATCAGTGAAACTCCCCAGACCAAAGCTGACATAAAATTGATGCTCCAGCATCACATTTGTTTACAGCCCAAGATGCAACAGGTAAGGAGATGTTTTGTCTCTGTTCCCAARAAGTAATAAAGCAAGAGAGGAAAATGGGATAGGGGATAGATGCTTCAAGCAGGGAAGCAAACAAAAAAAATAAAGGAAAAAATGTGAAATTTACATTTCATACACAGCTTTGCCAGCTTCYTCTTATTCTTTTCCAATGTATATACACAGAGAGAGAGCAGGAATGGAGGAGCCTGATAGAAATATTCACCAATTTCAGCAAGGAACTGAGCTTTGGGAGATATGGCCACAGGTACCCTTAATCTATCCTGTCTGTGATTATCTCCCTCCAAGTCACATGCAGGAAAATAATCCCCTGCAGCACAGAGCACTGATGTGAAAGGAGAGAGAAGCTCAAAGTCACAGCTGAATGGTTAGAGCTGAACCCATTTCTGCACTTTTTTTCCCCCCCCTTCTACTTCTTATTTGAGACCAAGGCAGCTTAATCTGCATTGATGTCTATGAAGTTTCACTTGAAAAGTTCTTCAGTCTGAGAGAGTTTCCTCTCTCTTATGAATAGCAATAAAATGCTCAAATATTTTTGTCAAAAAGTTTMTTTTCTTTTTTGCAAAGGAAGCTATGAGACATTGCCTGAGAACTTCAATACTGCATTTCAGCCAAATTTCAAACCAGTAGCACAGATATTAATCAAAAAGTGAGATTGTAAGAGAAAAAACACCCAACCAGGAGGCAGAACAAAACCCCCAGGAGAATCCCACTAGAGACATTCAGGGGATGAGTGTGGCTGATTTCAGTGCACATGACAGGAGAGCAAGAGAATCAAACCATTTTATGGTTATGATTAATAACACAGAATATGTTTTTTTCAGTTATTATTTTCATTTTAACAAACACTTTGTCACCTCCTCCCACTCCTCACTTTCTCTGTGTTTTGCTGTCCACATCCCTGCTCCTCTTCATTAATCCATTTAATTCCAGCATTAGTTTAGATACACATTTGCTTCATTAACTCAATGCTGGAGGAGGCCAGCACCCTGAGATGGAAAGGAAAGGGAATTTCATCTCAGTTTTGTACAATCTAGATATTACAGTTATTATTATTTGGGGATCTTTGCTCCTTGTGTCTTCAGGAAAATGACACTYAGCATAAGACCATAATTTCAAAAAAGCAGAAATTAGAGGTTAAATTCCAGTAAGTTTTCTTCCACTAACACTAAAAGATGAATGTTACAGCCCATCCCAAGATTACTGCATGCAAATGTGGCTGATCCACCAAAAGCAGCAAAAAAATCCCTAAAGCTTTTTTAACCAACAACTTTTTTAACCAACAACCTCTTTTATCTTTCCCATGTAATGAGGCCTCACTTTCAGAGAGAAAAAAAAAAACCAAGCAAGCATTTAAATTACTTAACAAGATCTCTTTGARTATCAGTACGAGGTTAGATGTGATAAAGACTCCACTGGCTTTGCTGGGCAGGTTTGACAGCTTTGGTTTWAAAAAAAMCACCAAAAACCCAAACAAAACTAGAAGGAGCAGAGAGCTACACCAAGATAACGCTCAGTGGTGATGAACCTAAGAGTATCTAAAGAGCTAAAAAAATCAATTTCTTGACTTAGGAACTAAATTCAAATTAGGAAATCTCTGTCTGACAAAGGTCTGAAAAACATGGAAGGAAAAGAAGATGGGGAGAGAGGTTAATTGGTTTGTAAAGTATTCAAAGTACCAAGATACAAAATGCCCTGGCACTCTGCCCTGGCAGGAGAACAAATCTGCAGAAGGGTGTTGCAGACAGAGCCCATGCAAGGGGATGGAGAAACAAGCACAAATTTAAATTCTGAGGTTCAGGACCTTTATTTCATAATGCTGATGTTAATATCGTTGTGAGGTTCATTATGGCACCAAAGTGAGTTTGAGGTACAACTCCAGGAAAGTTTCACTGGGAGCTTTACTAACCAAAAAGCTCCACTTCCCAAATACCACTTTGCTTCAGAAAGCAACAATTTTTTTGCACCATGTCTAACAGGAAAGCAGCAGCAAGCCCCAGGCCTGAGGAGATGCTGTTTTTCTTTCAGATCTCCAAGGTTCACTTCATGTCTTAATGCACTTGGCGTTGCTCTCACCATTAATCGTCTACTGCAGACCAAGAGAAAGTGCTTTTCCAGAAATGACCTCAAACTAAATTCATAATTCTTTAAAAACCAATAAACCCACTGAACCAGAGAACTCAGCCCTTCTGCACTGGGCTCCAGGCACACAAAGCTGCTTTATTCCCCTCTAGCAAGATCCACTAGCACCTTGATTTAAAGCACAGAGTGGAAACTGTTTATATGGTTTAACAGCAGTCCTGTGGTTTGAGCCAGCAAAGCAAGGAAGAGGCCAGAAGACACCAGAGGTCCTTTAAAACAGAGACTAGAGATGTGCTACATAAATTCAACCCACCACTAAATCTGTATTTTTCTGTGCTAAAGCACAGTCCCACCTCATACTTCTTCCCAAAACCTCTCAGATCTAGGGGCAGCATTCCTGAACTCCTTCCAGATGGTCCCAGAGAACTCCAGATCTTCTGCACTTCACTGTTCTGCAGTTACCATCATCAGGAAGAAAGATCCTCTCTAAAGAATGGATATTTGTGTGTGTCACATATATTGGATGTGTTCTCATCTTCCTCACGGGGAGAGGTGATTCTAGGCTGAATATGGAATTTGAGGAGTCACATCCTTTTCACACGGCCTGAAAGAGGCTGCAGCTGCTAAAATATTTGGGACACCTCTGCATCCTTCACTGTACAGAAGAAAAGGTGAAAATCAGAGCCTGGAGGAACACATTGTGCCTRGCTTGAAGTGGTGCCATTAACACAAGAACAAAGTATAAACTCATCAACGAAAAAACCTTGCATAAGAGTACTTGAAGCTGTGCCTGCAATGCATGTTTTTAACTCATAAAAAAGAATTTTAATTCTACAAAGGCTTTTGGAGCCTTTAGCTTTTTTCTTTTTCTTTTTTTTTTTTAATAAGCAGACCATTAAATTCACCTGATCACAATGAGTCAGAGAAGCAGGATTTTTCAAAGCCTAATATTAAAGGAGACTTTCAAGACTTCTTTCACTTTCCTATAACATTAATTAGATCTCCATATATTGGACTTCATGGAGAGGAAGAACACAACCATAGAGCTTTGCCAATTGATGATAAAGCCTTGCTGGGATTTKGTTTCTAGAAATACCAACCCCTTTTAGTCAGGAACAGTCTCAGGTACACAAAAAAARAGGGCTGGATTTTTTAGAAATCCTCCACATAACGCAAAGAGAACTCRTGGAATTTATCAGAATAATGCATCCCTCAGGAGGGATGGCGAGGAACCAGATAAATAACAAATAACAAGTGTGCCCAGAATGGCAGTTTCCTGCATCTGGAGAGAGGCACAGGTGCCCAGARCAGCTGTGGCTGCCCCTGGATCCCTGGAATGTCCAAGGCCAGGTTGGACAGGGCTTAGAGTACCCTGGGATAGTGGAAGGTGTCCCATGCATGGAAATGAAATAGTCTTTAAGGTCCCTTCCAACCCAAACCATTCTGGGATTCTCTGTAAGTTCACTGTGAGTTAAACTCTACAAAAGGAAAGAGTAAATGGGTTTTCCGTCAGTGCAACATTRACATTTATTTTGTGACAGTAAGAAAACCACATCAGCTCTCTGCTGCCATCCCTGCTTGWATCTCAACCCCTTTGCACAGGTGCCATTTAACCAGTTCAAATCACTTTGCACAGGAATAAATCCATCTGAGAATGGAATGTCCATTACCATCTTTAATTAGGCTTATTGGACAAGCTGCTGAGCCTTTTGGAAAAGAAAAATGTGGATCTTTACCAATCTAGAATTAAAAGAAATTTGCATTAGAATTGCAGGCACTTAACTCTCTGCAGTGCTTATTCTGGGGAATAATGCACCTCAAATTTTTCTGAAAATACAGAGGAACTGCTGATTCCTCTGTCCCTGCTGCAGAGAACCAAGGGCTGGCAGATGATGGCCCTTGTTACAACACTGTAAAGGGGCATCAGGACAGRGAAGACTTTTTTCTTCTGCTTTTTTTGCTAGGTTGACTGCAGGGGAAAAAAAAAATCATTTTTATGCTTAGGGTGTTGTATGCTCCAAATAAAAAYTCCAAGCCTGGTTCTCTTAGTAATGTCTCTCTCTGGACTATTTTCTGCKGGACAGAGAACATCCCTGGACACTAGAAGTATGTCTGTGTCATTAGGGATTTATTAGAGACATGTAATTTTTCAGGCTAGAAACAGCTACTGTGACAATGCCCAAGGTTCCCAAAAAAGCAGCAGGTACCAGGTGAGGAATTAAAGGGAYTCAATGACCCAGATCAGAACTGATGCCTATTCTGCATGAAGTAATCAAGAGCCTATCTCAGAAGGAGAACAGACTGGAGAAAACTCCAGATTTAATCCCAAACCACTGCACAGTTTTCTATGAGCTCCACACATTTTACTGTTGTGYTTTCATTCTGCATCCACAGCTACACAAAGGTCTGGGAGCTTTTGTTCTTGCAGGAGGAGATAACCGAGCAGGTTATCAATATCTGCACCATCAGGATGCTCAGATGCTGGGGGAAGAGAGGACTGAGTTAAAACAGCTCCACAGGAGAGGCACGAGGTGCTGGAGCTTTGCAACTTCCTAAAGCTGCTCAGCTCCAGATAAGGAGCTTATGCAACTTTCTTAACTCTGGAAAACATCCAGCAAGTGACGGCAAACAGCGCTCAGGTTAARTTACACTTGGGACAGACACTTCAGGAGCCCTCTGACCAAGGAAAGAAGCAAAAAACCCAAGTCCCTTCCCAAGAAAAATCTGTCCAGGAAGAGTCAAGGTATGGTTTAGCAGAGGAGATGAATTCCATGTTTGTTTTCCTTGATGTTTCCTTTGCATGACTTGGGGAATGGCACAGTAAGCCCAGTTTCTGAGGCAGAGATTATTTCACATTTCTAACTGCAGCCTGACTATGAAGAGGCTGCTTTGTGGTGCTACTTTTGAAAGCAGAAGAGCTTTGGAAAGGAGTTTAAACTCTGCAGCCATTTCAGTCACCAAACACAACTACTGAGGGCTGTTCAGACCCTTCATCTGGAAATAAACCTGAAAATAAACCTATCAACCCACAATGGGCCTCATCAAGGGTATTTATGGGACAGGACAGGGACAAGGTCAAAGCCCTAAGGCTTGATTAAGTTCCATCCAAGCTGGGAACTGAATGAGTAACAAACAGGAGAGAGATGCTCCTGYTGAAGAAAGCCTGAAAAAAGCTTGGAGAAGTCCTTCCTTTGAGCTCAGTGCCTTCTGGAGAGGCACCAAGTGCCACCACCACCACTTCCAGGGGTGCCACTCACCAGGTCAGGGCTCAGCACCAGGGGCTGGCAACACTGCCCTCTGCAGCCAGGGGCTCCCAGGCTGTGCCTCTGAAGAGGATGGGACATTTCCTTATCAAGGACCACCTTATTTCAGCTGCTTTGTAGGAGGACACATCTGCAGAGTAACCCTCCAGTCTGCAAGCGCACCTGGTGAAAGACTGGAACTTTCTAATCTCAGGATTTTAGGGTGTGAACCACAGCTCTGCGGCAGGGAAGAACCTGCTACAGAAAAAAGTGCCAAGCAAAATCCACAATCTCTTATTCCAGGAGCAGAGGGCATGAAACTTGACTTATCCTTCATTTAACAGTTGCAGCAGAACAGCACTGTTAGATGCAACACCTCTTCTGTTTGCATTTCAAGCTTATTGAGGAAAAGAGATGCTCAAAGAGACGCTCAAAGAGACAATATACCACAGCTTTTAAAGCATTAGAAACACTGCTCTTCACCAGGGCCATAGCAATTTTTATTTTCTTCAGCAATACAATAGCAAAAATAGTCAATGTGAGATTCAAAATCAAATAGCTGCAAAAATTATAGTGAGAAATTGGAAAAGCTGCAAAAATTATAGTGAGAAATTGGAAAAACTGCAAGATCTATAACCAGATTAAGCTCCCCAACTAAAAGGAAAACTACCACATGTATGCAACCCCTCCAAGAACTGCATATGATTCTACAAACAGTTTGCCAGTTCTCTGTAAGGCTTCACTGCTTTTTCCACTATAAAATTTCAACAGGATTTTTAGACCAGGAAAGATGTGACAATCAATGAGAAAACTGCTGTGTGAGAATGCAGCCCCTCAAAAATGGGGAGGAAGAGGAAAATAACTCTGGTTTACATCAGTTTAGCTCCTTCTAGGAGGAAAGCTAACTCCTGCTTAGCCAAGAGTAGAAAAGAAGTCAGTGCCCAAAATGGCAAAGRGTTACACATGAGCAGCTGCTGCCCCCCATCTTTCCTAGAAGGATAGAAACCCTTTCAGTGCATTTCCCCTGCAGGCAGGCAGGGATGGCACAGAGCTCCTGGGGGCTGTGARCGCAGCCCTGGGCTAACACAGGTCCAGGTAAACTGGAATTCAACTCCAACACACAAAACTCAAGATTTCAGCATCAATTCAGCCGGCCAACTTCTATCTTTTCTAGCAGGAAGACATTAAGGCAGGTAAATCAAGGTAATCTTCCTTCATTTAGGRTCAATGATGAGATCTTGAGTCTAAAACAACAAAACATTTTCCGAGGGGTGGAAAGCTCAGCGTGCAAACAGGCGCTTTTCATACCCCACTGACACACACACAAACACAACAGCTCTGCAGCATCAATACATCTTTATCCAAAGGAGGTGCACACTGCTAAGGACACGCTCTTAAATGCTCAACTGATGCACTTGAAGGACTGCAAACCACAGAAACTGGGGTCCTCTTCTGATCCCAACACTGCAAAGCAAAGTACCTGTGTCAGGACAGATGCTAATGGTCCTTCATCCTCTTTCTTTAGAGAATTTGTCATTAAAAAGGGAAAAAAAGGTCATTTATTATTTAATTGTCCTGCTTGAGCACACAAACTTCAGAGGTAAAAGGTGCTGGTGGTCAGGCAGCAACCTGGCAGAAATGTTCCTGCTTTATAAATTACCCTGGCCGAGCAAACATGCATATACATCCTTTTCTTTTTATTGTCATTTACAAGCRACACCAACACACTGGGCTGAGATGTTAAATTACCCAGGGTGCTGCAGAGAGCTCTCCTCCCACTCTGCTTTGCCCACACAACAACTTGCATCCCACTCTCAGCAGCAGGCACTAAAAAATTTCCTATTAAACAAAGAAAAAGTCATCGCAGGAATGCTGATATTTCAGTCATGAGCTTTTGATGTGAGAACTGCACCACCCAGGACCACACCAAGGGCTATTACCTGCTCCAGCATCCCACAAAAATCAAGTATTTACCCCACTCTGGCAAAAACAGACCCTGTTTTCATGGGTTTATAATCCAACTCTCCTCAAGCAGCAGGACAGATGGACAGGTGGGACAGACAGACACATCCAGGTGACTGCACTGAGCTTTAAGAATGCAGGATAAAATCAAAATACTTTGCAATATCATGGGGAATAAACAGTAGTTTCTGCAGCTAAATTTGCTGGTTTCTCCCTGTAAAATACTCCACAGTAATATGTCATTAGAAAAGTATTTTTCATCTTGCACATTTCACCAGGAATGCTAAAAGATGCCAACTCCAACAAATGGAATGTCTTCAAATGCAGAGATGCGTGATCCTTCTGCAAATGAACTATGAAAATCTGTATGCTTGCAAGCTAAACAGAATTTATCATTTACTGATCCACCCTGGATTGGATTAGACAGGAATTGCTCCTTATGTAGTCAAGTACTGCAGCACATTKGAAATTACTGTCCTGACCTCAGCACAAGCAAAAGGGATGCTGGACATGCTTCACATTAAACCAGACTGTGGAAAACCAGTTGATTTTCCCCACTAGTTTACTCCAATGAGAGGTTTACAGCTACAAACAGCTGTAATTTATTATATTTTACATTTCACAAAAGGCCTGAACATGTTGAGCAGTAATACTCTTCAGAATTGTCAAGGCCTATTGAAGTGAAATATGCTTCCCACATCAGGAACATGGCACTGTGATTTCAGCAGGGCTAGAAAAGCAGGAGGATTTTTTAATTTTTTTCGAACAGGAATAGTGAGAGGAGAGTTTTTAGAATAGTTAATACCAGGGTAGCTCATTACTTGTAATATTGGTGGGTAAAAGAAGCCGGATTTAACCATAATGTTTCAACAAGGCTCAAACCACTTTTTCAAAGCTACAGTAAAATTCAAGATTTCTCACTTCTCTGTTAAAATTAACTCAACAAGTGGGTTTTTCCTCAAGCATAGATCTCAAAACCAAGGGAACAGGATCTAGGAACAGATTTGTATGACTAGATCTATAGGAATGGCAGGAGATCTGCCCTTACCTGGTGCCTCTTGCAGTGTTGTGTCCATCGCCCCTCACTCAGAGCAGCTCTAGACTCCAGAGCTTTCTTTATGCAATACACAAGGGATTTACTAGGGTTAAAAACTGCTTTACTTAGTTTTCTTCATTTAAGCCCAATGTAGAGGGACTAATCTGGAACAGCTGAACCAGTTTAGCTGATCTGGACTCGTTCTGCAAACCAGCTGGGCAGAGGAAAGCAGAGTCACATACCTGGTGAGGGCCTGCAGGAGCCCTGCTCCATCCTGGAATTGCAGAATATCAGGGGGCAGACGGGTCCCCAGGGTCTCAGGGAGGTTGGTGGCGCTGTCTTTAAGTCAGATTTGCCTTGCACAAAGATTTTTTTCAGCTCCTTCCTGCTCACACCTCCTTGCCATCACAGGCACTGCTTCCCCCTCACACAGCAGCTCAGAAATGCATTATTTGTATTTGCCAGCAACCAAGAACAGGCTGACAAAAAAAAACCCAGACAACTCTGGTTATCCCTGCATCCCTGCTTTTCTGCTCCTATCACAACTCACTCCCAAGCCTTTTACAGCCCACAGCTCATTTTTCTGAGARGCCCCAGCTCTGCAGTCCAGATTTTAAGCGTTTCACGATTCAGTCAAACACAGCTAAAGCTCCTCCTGTGTGCATCAGGATTAAGAAAACACTAAAATACATGTTGAGGTTTCAAATCCTGGCTGTTTCCATTAAATGKGTTTCTCCAGAAGAGAATGAGCTGCAGGTGGGATTGTCCAGGGCTGAGCACAACTTCAGCAGCTCCCACTGCTGCCTCCCCTAGCTGGAAGCGCAACACCTCTGTCAGTTAATTAATTATTCTTGACATTAATTAATAGATAAATTTTTCAAGAGAAAAATACCTGGATGTTACAATCCGGGAAAAATTTCTACATCAGCTGTGCCAAATCAAAGTATTAGTTATTTTAAATAGTGTTATTATACTTTATTACACTTAAAAAGTGAAATTTTAGGGGTATAAAACTAACTGCTGTTTAAAAMTAAAGCCAATGTTGTAAACACTATGACCTGCATTTCAAGTGACCAAATTTCAACATGCAGATTTTAACTTTACACTAAAAAAATACCACCTAATGCCATTATTTCACCAGCTGCCCACCACCTTCACTCAATCAAGAAGACAGAATCCATAAGACTTCTGAATTCCTGCCACTTCCCCTCACTCTGTATTAAGTCTTTTCTTTGCATTAGACAGCAAACTAAAAAAAAATAAATCAATACAAATAAATTTCAGTTGACTGTAGTCAAAGCTCAAAGGTTTTTTCCCCTCTTCCCACTCTTGCTACCCCAGCAGTGCTCTCCTGGGTACACTTCTGTTTAAAAGGCCATCAGCTCTGGTCTGGTTTTCATCTGTCTCAGTGGACCAAGAACTGTGTGGCTTTTTGAGCTCTGAATCAGGAAAGTACTTCTCAGCTTATGCAAACCTGCAACCCTGACCTCATCCTTTCCTGGTCAAGGCACATTACAAGGTATCACTGATAATTATTTCATTTTTTTTCCTGCAATTCATGTTCCTACACCACATCCTACAAAATGCAAACCATCCAATCTCCACTGAAAAGTTTGGACTACAATTCTCTACAGCTCCACTAAATCAAAGGTGGAGATGTTGGCATGAGAGGGAACTACAGCTCTTCCAATTTCATTTTTCTGCATTCCAGTTGTTTTTCAATGGGATAATCACTGACTGAACTATCCCTGGTTTGGTCGAGAGAGGGAAACTTCAGCTGCAGAGCTGCAAAACCAACCAACCAACCAACAATACCTAAAACAAGAACTGCTGTCACTGTGGATATATTTTAAAGACAGCAGCAACAGAGCACCAAGGCAAGTCCATTTCCAGGGCCAGTACCTGTGGCACATTCAGTTCTGAAGAACCAAAACATTAAATTCCTAAGCTTCTCCAAACCAAAGTTAATTTCAGAGTATCCTGCCATTTAACCCATCTTGACATCACCCATGCACAACAGGAGCTTAAGCAAGGCTTGCATCACACAGGTCCCTTGAAAAAGTCATTTTTCATCACTTGTATTTCCAGTAGTGTTCAACTTCCATGTGTGCATGAACCCCAGGGGACTCTAATCCACGGTTCCCTGGTTTCCCAACATGAACTGGTAGATTATAGATCTGGCAGCACAGTAAGACAGACCTAGCTCCAAGCTGAGTACCAAGAAAGATTAAAATTGCTTTATACATGAACAAATTTTCCATTTTCCCTGATTTTCTAATAAACCAAGACCAGGCTTATAATTCTTTCTCAAGTCATCCAAAGCCAGGAGGGATGCTCACCTCCAGCCCCAGTCACTCCTCATCACTGATCCCTGCAGGTTTGCTGGCTCCTCAGACTCCTGACACCACTGCGAACACACAAAAAAATCTTGTTTGCAGARTGCAGTTAATCTGTGTCTTCTGGTATCGAAGTAAATGCTGAKGATCACTTCCACACATATAAAACCACTGGCTTATGTCACTTGTAAGACTCAGCCTCTTCCAGGAAGAACAGTAAAAAGATTGAATCTATTTGCAGAAACCTCCCGTTGCTGTATCACAACAACATTAAGATGTTCTTGTGGTATTGCAATGGGAAAATTCCCACAAGAACATAAACATAAACAACATCAAAGACAGCAAAGCTAGCTCAGAAAAAACAAACAACCAAAACCACCGCCCCTGCACAAGTGGTTGGAAGCATTTGTGGGTGGAAACTTCAGAAGCATTATAGAAAAGTGACAAGAAAATATGGCACTGCTCCTTAGCTACGGTGACGTGATCTTCAGGAATTTAAAGAACAAGTAGTTTAGGTAGGTCCGTATTTCACATCCAGCTCCAGGGTTTGCAGGGTGTGCAGCCAGCTGGGTGCATGCTCGGATTTCTGGACAAGATCCCAACTTAGGTGACCAACGCTGGAGCTGAGTGAGACAGAGCCACAGGAGTCACCACCAGAGCCTGCCACCACCCCACAGCAGCTCCAACCCTCCAAAATCCAGTGGTTTCACTTCCTTAACACAGAAAAAAACAAGCTGCAGATCAGCTAGACAGCCCCTACCTGTTCTATCCACTGAGGTGACATCCACAAAACCCACTCTGGAAAAACCCCAGAGCCGCTGGCATCTCGCAGATCCTGCGCTCCCAACAGCACCTCCCACTGCTTTATTCCAGAGAACAGCCCAGCTTCCAGCAGCGCTTCCATCCATCCCCTGCTGGGCAAGGGAGTAAGAGTGGGAAGCAGCAGGAGCAGGGATCTTTGGGAGCCCKGGAAGAGCCAGCCTGGCAGTTCAGAGCTCACAGCACCTTTCACTGCAGCCCCAGCACCAAGTCGGCAGCGTTTTGGCAAGAGTTAAGCACCTTCACCAATCATTCCCCTCAAATGCATTCACAAATGCATTTGCCAGATTACTGTGGGAAGTCTCTTGCATGATAAACAACTTYCTGGAACAATTCCATATGGGTAGTAACACACTTTCAGTGCCTACAAGTTCAGTATTTCCATTCCTGATTTTAGTGTTTCGTTCATAATTTCCCATATACATTTAAAAAAACACATCACTGAACAAGCCTGGCATGCAGCTTAAGCTAGGAGTTCAAGTTTCTCTTGCAAAATACAGCAGTCAATACTTTGGAGAGTTTCTTGTTCTTCATAACGTCTTGGTTTTGACTTTTACACTCAGCAGAAATACTGAYATTCTTTTCCCCCGTGTAAAACACAACAGCAAAAAAATCAGTATTGATTCTGTGTGTGTGTGTCAGTGGCACCAATAAGGTAAACCTAACTAACCAGTTCCCACCCAAGGCTATCCCTGGATCATTCCCCGTCAGGAGCGGGCTGATCTCCCTCCGACGCATCCGACAAAATGGTGCTTGGATTTGGGTTAACCACAGCTGGCACCACGCTGGACTGCCAACAAGGTGACGCACCACGGTGCTGGGGACACCAGCAGCTCGCACCCAGCCAGGTATGAGCCATGAAGTTGCAAGGGAAGGCAGATGAGCGGCCAGAGAAGGAGCAGCAGAGCCGGGGAGCGCTGCAGGGGCTGCCGCGGGGAGCGGAGGCAGCGGCCGAAACTTGGGGCCGGCTCGGTGTGCTCTGCCCGGCTGACAGCAAAGTTCCGCCGTGGYCACGACTCGGTCAAACCCGAACGGCCGCGGGGGACGTGTAGAAAGAGCGAAATTCTCATTCGAGAGGGAAAGGAAAGAGCTTTTCAGCGAGCGTTCACTGGCGCGGTGCGGGGGCTGTTTCAGACCAGCACCGCACCAGAGCTGGGGGCGAGCTCCCGTAGGCGCCTTCTCGCATTCGAGACAATTAGCACTTAATTAAAAGCAAAGCCAGAGCCTCCCAGATTTAGAACTTGAGCAACTCCAGACTCAGAACAATTTTACAGGAGAAAAAGCCCAAACCCCGTGCAAACGCTCAGACCGCCGGCAGCCTCACGCTCCAGCGCCGCCGGACCCGGAGCGCATCCCCAGCCCCGGGGGAGCCACGGGCGCCTGGCRGAGCCCTGACCCCGCGACAGGCGGACTGGGGGGGACAGCAGCTCCCTGCAGGTAGGCGAGAAGCCTCGCAATGCCACCAGCCAGGATCACCCAGGCGGGCAGCAGCACGTACCGAGCGCCCGTGCCTGGCGCTGCATCCCCGTGCCCGGCAGGGACGCGCCCGGAGCGGTGTCCGCGTCCCCGGTGCCGCTGCCCCGCTCCATCCCCCCGAGGGGATGCGGGGGGGCTCTGCGCTCCCCTCAGCCGCTGCCCAACTTTGTTCCCCGAAGTTGCCCACCTGCAGCCGAGCCGTTCCGGCCGCGGCAGCGCTGTCCTTCCYGGCGGAGCCAGCGCCGTAATCCTGCGGCTCCCGCGGCTCCCGCCGCCTCTTCTGGAGCGGCGCTGGCCGCGCTCCCGGCGGCGGGGCGGGCCCGGCGCGATCTCCCGCCCACCGCTCCTCACGGCTCCTCAACTCACCGCCCCGGGGCCGTACAGCCCAGCACAGCCCAGCGCAGCCCGGCACAGCCTCTCCGGACACAGCCGGGCCCGCCGGCGCCGGGGATGCTCCGCTGGCGGCGGCCGCGGTTCCCCCGGGAGCCCCGCTGGACCCAACCGCTCAGGGGGATGCGCTGCCGGGGAAAGTTGAGGCGTTATGGCTTAAATGAAAACTGCATCTCGTTTCTGGGCTGGAAGCCCAGGGAAAGAGTCAGGTTCACGTAGGTCGCTGTGCAGGAGCCGGATGGAGGTTTTATTGGATCTGGCTCTGGCAGCATTAGAGCTGTGTGGTGTAATTAAGGCTGAGCAGAATTCCTTTAAGTCCCTTTCTTTTTTTTTTTTTTTTTGGTAGCAGGTAGTACTAAATTTCCTGAAACCTGTATTACCTTTCAGCATCCCAAAGCACAGTGAAGTGTGTGTTATAATAAAGTGTGCGTTAGCTCCCTGTGCCTCAGTTGAAGCCAAATTTTACCAGAGATGACTTTGTCTTCAGAGCCACAGTGGAGTGTTGATGTAAGAGAGTCAATCATAGCACTRCAGAATGGTTTGGATKKAAAGGGACCTTAAAGCCCCCCCAGTGCCCCCCTTGCCATGSCAGGGACACCTCCCACTGTCCCAGGCTGCTCCAAGCCYCAATGTCCAACCTGGTCTTGGGCACTGCCAGGGATCCAGGGGCAGCCCCAGCTGCTCTGGGCACCCTGTGCCAGGGCTGCCCACCCTCACAGGGAACAATTCCCACCCAGTATCCCATCTAACTCTGCCCTCTGTCAGTGTGAAGCCATTCCCTGTGTCCCGTCACTCCATCCCCTGGCAATTGTCTCTCTCCAGGTTTCCTGCAGCCCCTTCAGGCCCTGCAGGGCCACCCTGAGCTCAGCCCAAAGCTTCTCCTGTGCAGGTGAACAATGCCAGCTGTGCCAGCCTTTCCTCCCAGCAGAGCTGCTCCGTCCCTGGCATCATCCTGGAGCCTCCTCTGGGCTCTCTGAGCAGCTCCAGCTCCTCCTTGTGCTGGGATCTTCCCAGAAGGGAGAAAAGACTTAGTGGCTGTCGTTTTGTGCACAGAGGAATTCTGGACAGGGTGGTGATGCTCTGCTGTCACAGCATAAGGAGGAAGGATGTGAGGAAAACAATTCGCTTCTTCAGCAAATAAGATTTAAGTYACTGCCACCTCTGTTTCCCTTCCTGTCCAGTTGTGTCATGAATTATTGAAATGTGCTGGCTGAGAAACAATGACATCTCCTCTGGGAAAAGTGGAGCCTTGACACAGCATCTGTTGACCCAGACTTGGTGCAGGAGCCCTGACCTGAAGAGATGTCCTTACTTTTCCAGGCATGTGCAGCTTTGTCATTAAGAAATGTTCAGTACAGACGTGTAGCCACTTCTGTAATGAAATGTGGCACTGGTCTGAGGAAGGGATGTCAAAAAATAAATTATCTCAGGAAAACAAGATGCATTTTTAATTGGCAGAGTGTGATTAAATAGGACTCATAGAGATGATAGAATTACAGGGATTTAATGAGCTACCCTGAGCTGAGCACAGGGGTTTGTAGCAGCGAGGTCCAGCTCAGCCCTGGCATGGAGCAGGAGGGTGCTCCAGCCTGTTTGGGCTGCTGTAGCACAGTCTGATCACTCCACCACATCTCTGAAACTCCACTTTGGGCTTTTCCCTGGAAGATAATCCTAACTCCAGTTACTATTGCACTAATCCTCAGCTAGGACTGGGCTCAACCTGAGYTCCCCACAAGCTGCAGCTCAGGCAGAACGTGCTGGCTGCGAGCTGCTCTGTGGGGCAGTGGCTGAGCAGGGGGCAGGAGCCAGCCCCWGATGCAGATTGGCTTACTCAGAGCTGTGCTGCTCACGTACTCGCAGCGCCCCAGTCTTATGAGAGCCGACAAGGTCAGGGACCTGTGGCACAGYTCTCCTCATGGAAATAGCAGCTTTAGCTGGGAAGGCCAGCGTGAGAAGGATAGCCTGTATTTTTATGCTTGACCAACCACAGAGGCTGTTCAAATTTTAAAAATGCATCCAGCAGCTTGCCTTGCCTGGTGTCCTTTGTCACCTCCAGCCCAGCCCCATTTTGGACTCTTTTGGCCAACTAATGTATTTTTTCAATTTCAGTTAAGTCAAGGACTTCATATTTCCTATCATAGGTATCAAGTTTGGCCACATAAAAGATACTTTTATTTTAAGTTTGTCAGAGAGGCACTTTATGAGACTGTGAGGTTGAAAAGATGACTCTAATCTTTAGGATGACAAGTTAAAAAGGACAAAACTCACTCTTCCCTTCACTTATTTTCCAGCAACCCAGGCATGCAGAAATAGTGGGTTTGTAAGTGCTTTTCCTGTATTCATGTCAGAAAACACAGCAAAGGTGCAGTATCACCATATACTTACTGAAGGGAAGCAATTTGCAGACAGTGAATTCTCTCAGGTTACCTAGAATGTTTTCACACAGCCCCTGAGCCTGTGCTGCCCTTCTGCCATCTGGGGCTTCTGAACCCACTGCAATATTCACCTTCAATAATAACAACTGAATTACCAGTCTCATGCTCCTTCCAGCTAATGATTTTTTTTTTCATTTCCACTTGTCACTCAGACATCACTGTCRACAGCTCTCTGAAGAACTGCAATGCTTCTACTCTAGTGTTGTCTAATTAAGGCTTCCTAAGAATCAAAGTGGGAAAAAAACCCTGCACAGGTGTAAGCAGGTACATGGAGATCGTATTTAAACTTCCCAATTAATCATTTGTTTTGAAGACCTGGTTTAACCCTGTCCATCTTGATGGCAGCTGTAGACCTAAAATATCAACTGAGCTCTTGCTCCTATTAACTACACCCTCTGACTGTTCTCTGCTTTAGTTGCTGTGTCCTTTTCCCATGTTCATCTTTTCACCACATGGACTGCCCACATAACTTTTGTGTCCTGCTTTGACAAATTTGTTTTTTCAAATTTGAGATGGAAATTTAGCCATCAGTAACAAGAAGACTCAGGTACACTGTAAATTCCTCCAGAAAAAAAAAATAGTGTTTTTCTCCCAGCTGCTTTAGCTTTTGAAGAGTTTCTCTTACCACTGGCAGAAATACCAAGGATCTCACCTCAAGCTCAAGCAGATCTTGGTTTGTACAACRTCTCTAGGACATTGCCAAAGTGGGATTTGGCCAGTGGGGCTCAATGAAAGACCTTAAGTCTGATCTTACCACTGACAATCACCATCAGTTTCAATTAACTGAAACAGCCTAGAAAGTAGAATATTAAAAATACATTTAAAACCTGTTGAAAATTTAGTTTTCAGTCCTTCTAGGTATAAAGGTCAGAGCAGCCCACCTCTTCCAATCACACTTTCAGGCATTATATGTAAATGGCAAAAATATATGGACAAAGTATAGGATCCTTTAGATGCAGTTAAATGAGTAGAAAACCAACTCTTTCCAGTAATACTTATGGGATTCTTATTTAAAGAGAACTGCTTAATGTCAATTTAATCTTCCTAATTTTTAAGTGACACATCCCTCCTTAAGCTGACGCTGATACCAACTAATCTGAGGCCTTGATGTGCAGGCACAGCTAAGGGATTGTGCATTTCTTTCAAGATTGAGGTCAGCTGTAACAACTGGTTTTTGGGTTTTTTTTGGAATATCTGTATCACAAGCCCAGGGGAGATTCCTTGGGGTGGTTGTGCCACAGGTGAAGCTGAATTCACTCGCTTGCCTGATCCATGGTCACCAACATCAGCCGTGCTCCTCGTGCCCATGGCCAGCTGGATTTYGGACAATCCTGCTCTCCACAGGCCTGGGAGGTGTTCTCTTAAAATAACTCTGTTCTCAGAAGCAGCCAGCACAGCTCTGGTCCAATTTCACTGAATTCAATGGCAACACTTCTTTTGGCATCGAACCCAATTGATTAAATCACCAAGCATGTCAAAATTCCCATTTCAGTGCCTCCATGAGCTGCTGCTCGTGCTAATAAATGGAGAGTGCAACTGGTGTTGGGAGCAGCAGGAGGGAAGGGCCGGAAGGGGAGGCTTAATGAGTGGCCCTGGCTGTATGAAGGAAATTAATTCTGTGGCTGGATTAAAGAGCAGCACTGGAAGCCTCACATTGCCCTGACAGAATCTGCATTTCAGGGTTTACACCTCTGTAATCACCCCAGTGGTGTTCTGTGGATGCAAATGTCCTTAATGCAGGCAGRACCTGCAGCAGGCCACAGTGACTATTCCAAAAGCCATCGAAGAAAGTGGATTATGTGCAATTGTGCTGGAGAGTATCTCACAGAAAGAAAATGATAATAGGAAGKTTAAGTGCCCAGCAAGTGCAAACTGATATACAATATCTTGAAATCGCAGAGAAAGAAAATTAAAATGGGGAAATGATTTCACATATAGGTAGATGGAGGCATAAAAGCAATCTGTGAACTCTGGGAGGGAGAGCAATGAGAGTGGTGCTGTCAGATGTGCAGCCTCTTGCCCATTAGAAGAAGTGATTGAAGGCTAATTCCAATAAACGGGCAATTTTAGTTTTGTCATTATTTCAGGCTTGGTTTTTTTGACTCTGCTTTTGTGTGTCGTTGAAATATTTGTGTATTAATAGCTCCTGATTTTAATAGCATTACAGTAATTTGAACATCTGCAGCTACCAGGCATTAAAATACCATCACTCCCCTGTATTTCAAGTTATTTTTGCAGTACTTCTGCCTGATTTTGTCACACCCATTAAAATGCAAGGGATCAGTTCTTATCATTACCCATTAACTGGCAACCTTGAGCTGAAGTGTTCAGCAGGAACCAGCCTGATGCCTGGAGGCCTGGCCAGCAATTCAGTGGAAGGCAAAGACATTTTATGGCTGTCCTGGAAGCTGAGTGATGGGCTGTGTAACTTTCCTAATCAAATCCAATTAAACACAAAATCGTATTCCCACCACCTCTGCCATCCTTTGTTCCAACAAATTGCCTGATGTACTATTCAAGTTTGCTAAATGTGGAACATTGTATTAATGAGAGGTTTTAATTCCACCAAAAGCTCAGCTTAGTTTATTAAAGAAATATTTTGTTTAGAGTGCTGAGGARCTCTCACAGGGCAGGAGACTCTTCTCTGGAGGAGAAATGACTCCTCTCCTTGGCTCAAAGTGACTTTTGAGGAAGGGAACCCACCAAAGATAAATGAATCCAAACAATGACTCTGAATTTACTGTTCAGAGGGTCAAGACAGAAACAAAACACAGAAAGCCATTTCCAGTGAAATGTAGTTAGGAAATACTTGCCCAGCAAAGAAGTACTCCTGAAAAGTGCTCTGAAATGTGATCACTGGCACTGTGAGGAAAGGAGGAAACAGCAGCTCCTCCTCCTTCTCTTCTCAGCCTCACAGGGATTTTTCATTCTACTCCAAAGAATTTAACTGATATTTTTAAAGTGATTTCTGTAGTGGACAATATTTGCTTGCAAGTGTGATGTAGGATTTTAGTTTTTTCCAAAGCTTTCTCTTCTAGCTGGGGAATTCATGGCAGCCAAACACCAGGAACTCTCTTCATCCCTTCWGCCATTTCTTACACAGCACCTTCCATGCAGCCAAGGAGTAATTCTGTAGAACTTTAAAAATCATCTGACACTTCAAATGTTAATATAATAAAGTAGGTTCARGCTTCAGCATTATGCAGTCTCATTCATGAGTTAGCTCAGGCATCCCAAACATGTCTGAGGGAAAGAGAAGGTAAATGCATTTCATCCTTTGCCAGCAGGATCAGATGCAGCCAGATAAAACAAGGAGCATAAATAACAGTGACCTGGAAAGGAACAAAATGAAAACCAGCCTACCTGAGAGATAAATAAGGCAAAAAAGGACCCCAGGAGCTTGGATTTGGTGAAGTATTTCAACCACTATTTACATTTGTCTCCATGAAAACACACGCCTTAATGCCTGTCCAGGTTAAGAATACTTCCCAAATCAAATATTAATAATTTTGAGATCTATAAATACCCTGACAGGAAAACTCTGCATCAGTAATGAATACAAATGACCCTGTGCAAATGTCTTTGAGCAGGAAAAATAAGGAAAACAGCATGTCAGTGACCTCYAGCCAGAATGTTCCTGCAGCTCAGAGTGAGGGCACTTGTGAACACAAGCAGACTTTAAAATACTTGCAGAATGTTCAAATAAAAGGAAGATTCTAAGAGAATTCAAGTTGATAATATATTATTTTCCCAGTTCCTGCTGTTGATGATTCTTGTGCCCCTCTCCCAAACACCAATTCCATCCGTGGCTGGCAATTTTCCACATTCTTCAATAATTCTGTCAAACTTTCCTTGACAGCAGAGTGCTGGCTGGCTGGAAGATAACATCTCTAATTTCAGCATTAGAATCAATCCAATATCAGGTTTTCTACTCACTGAAACCCTGCTCAGAGCTGGCTCCAAAAATTYAGAGATGTTGGCCAGAAAGTGGAAGAAAACAAGTTACTGTTTTTTCTGTGTTTTATTAAACTTTGTCCCACTGGATGCTCTTGCTGTTAATTAATTTTTCCTTTACAATTCCAGGTAAGCTATTAATCTATTGACKTGAGGATTTTTCAAAGCCTTTCCAGAAATAAACTCTGGGATGAAAGGATCCTAAGCTGTGCATGAAAAGTAGAACTGCTGTTTTGTCGTTTTCAAGCCCATGGTTTATCCCAAGCCTCTCTAATTCCCTTTACATGGATGTCAGGTGGAATAATACAATGAAAAATTACCCCAAGATTTTGTTTTCCATTGCAGAGGTGATTTGTACAGAAAGTTTACCAAGTTTTTTATATAAAAAGTTGATTAAAAAGTCACAAACATTCCAACTCCTGTTATTTAAWAGCAGCAAATTAATGGGGTTTGGGTTTAAATTAATACTGATTTTATTCTATTCATGCAAATCCATCTCATTATCTTTCATTCCCTTAATCCCATTGCCCAAAAATTTGCTTTCTGACAGTGAACTCGACAGAAACACTCAAACACTTGCAGTTGTGGAATGCAAAATCACTTAAATAATATTCTTTTTGCTATTAGCAGTTCCTGGATAATACAGGAAAATRCCACAAAATTTTCATTCTTGGAAATAGATGGGGTTTTTTTCCTATGAATTTTTAAATTGCCTCTATTATGTCCCACTGTGTGTGAAATAAATGTGATTTAAACAGTTGTGCCCTCTACTGGCATAAAGAAAGTCRTGAAAAAAGAGAAAGAAATCCCTTGATTCCAGATATTGTACCAAAACACAGTGCTCAAACCGACTTTTTGTTGTTCCTTGGGGTTTTTTAAATTATGTTTAGTCACATTTGAAGACTGGATTATTTTCATCATTAAATCTTAGCACATTAAATGCTTACAGATATTATTTTTAAAATAAAAAATCTGTTTATACTCTTGAGAGATTATAAAAAGGCTTTGCCATAGAAGAATATGATGGTGGTGAGGGTGTGTTTACACAGTTAAAATAACTTCATTTTTATGAGACTTTTAAGAGCTGTGCTATCAGAGACCATGAGAACAAAGCTGTGTGACAAAGTCCTTCRTGAAGTTCAGAGCAGCTTTGGAGCATTCATTTTAAAGAAAATCTGGAACATTCATTTTAAAGGAAATCTGTAGCATTTGATGCATAATGTGAATTTGAATATAGAATTTCATGTGATAGAGAACAATCAAACCTCACCCTCTGCTGAAACCCTTCTAATCAACCCTTCACCTCCCATTTAAAAGAAAACTTGATTTTCTGTCCTATCCACAACTGCTGCAGTTGTCAACTGGCATTAAAATGGAATAATGAAGGAACAAAACCATCCCCTTTGGTGAGGAACTCGCATGCTGCAACTTCCCAGCATGGGCAGGATTAGTCAGGGATGCTAATTGCAATCCTAATTGACAGATTTATGCCATCATATGGAAGCCATTCAGCACAGTGGCAATAATGTTCATATCTAAAGGAGCTGTGGGGAGCAGCCCCACACTGGGAGCCAGCTCCACACTTTTATCCAGCCTGTAGGAACACATCAGATCCCTCATTTTTCACCTTCTGTAAAATGTAGTTACACACTGCAGATTAAATGGATACCAGACCACACAGATCAGAGAAGAAAAAAATAATTGCATCCCAGAAAACTTAATAGTCAGTAGATGAAGGGGCCAGTGTACTCTTGCCCCTCTCTTTGGCTCCAGCATTGTCCCTCTGCAGTGGAAAGAGTTTGTTTACCAGCAGAATCCAAATCATTAATCACAGAATTAAGTTATAATGTCCCCTCTAAGTGGCTTTATTCATAAGGACCTGTACCAGGGGATGAGGTGGTACAAACAGCACAGGGTCAGCCTTCAGAAATCTCAGGCTGCTATTAAGGGCTTCATTGCCAGAGAAAATGACACTGCCCAAATGAGCTGTAATCACACAGGAGAGCAGAGGAYGCACTTGTGCTTACAGCACAGTTCTTTCTGCCAACTTCTCTGTGCTGAACTGTGGCACAGTAGGAGTAAATATTAGTGTCTCAGGTATCACTGCTGCTTTGAACTGCTGTGTGTTTCAAACATATTTAGCTTTATAGCAGAACCTTTTTCTGGACAAAAAAATTCCCTTAATATTCGAAGTTAAGAATCTACTGCGTGTCTATGGTGAATCAGTGGAAAGCAAAATATTTTTTTATCTATCACAGGAGTATCTCAGAGAAGAAAACCAACCCCTGAGCCTGGTAACCAAACTCTCCACCTTCAGGCAGTGTTGCAGACAAGTTCATTCCTTGCTCCTGCAAAGAGCTGCATGGGGCAGTTTGGGTTTCACTAAGTGGACTCCAACTTATTAATTGGTCACAACAAAGGCTTGATGGCCCTTGCTTACATGTGGTTCAATCAGGATCTCATGGATATTCATTCCACTTTATCCACACACCAGAGCTGCTGCCCCATTCCTCTGCCTAGCTCCTCATCTCTGGCACAATCCCAGCCCTCTGTGAAGTGAGAGTGGAAAGATTTTCCCTTCCTTTCACATTTTGTTGAAATCAGGCATTTTCTGTGGCTATAACTCCCATGGTGGGAATGCAGGTAAAGGACATCTGAGAGGGCAATGCTAAAGTGGCCTGGCCCTGAGAGGGAGAGAGGGATTGAGCTGAATCTTTCCCTGAAATTCCCTGGTATAATAAATGAACCACGGTGCTTTACTCTTCTGACTTCACCACAGAGGAGCAACTCTCACTCCCAGACTCAGAGAGAGCAGGCTCACCCCACAGAGCCACCTGAAAAGGGACTTTTCTATTTCCTTCATATCATATCTGTGATTGGAGCTCACCCTGAGGTGAAGCTGCAGCTGAACCAGCCCCAGTCCCACTCCCATGGTCAGTGAGGCAGTGCTGGGCTGTGGCTGCTGCTGGGACAAACCCCTCAAGGCAGCTCAGATAAGCCCAAACCTACAGGCAGACAGAGATCCCACATTCTGTGCCCACCCAGCCCTCAGTGATGACTGTGGAAAGCAGTGCTGTGATTACCTGAGCAGGTTGAGCTTCGAGGCTCCTGGGGGAACACCTGGGGAYGGCAAATCCTGGGATGTGTCACAGCATCTTCGGGCACAGTGTCACCTGTGACTGGTAAAACTTGATCTCTAAGGACTTAATTCAGCTGCTCACCACCTCTCTGCAGCTTGCTTTCTTTTTTTCTGGCCCCTGGTTTATAATTCTTTCCCTTTCTGCTGCTGTGATTTTGCTGTTCTGGGAACTTTGCAAAAGAGAAAAACAAACAGATCAGTGTTTGATGTTGCACTTTCTGTTTAGAAGTTTGTTTTCCTTTCTTCTTCCATTGCATCAATATTAACATGTTGATTCATAAGCCAAATAAATAAAGGCTATAAATACATTCTTTCTATTTTGTTTCTCTAAATTGTGAAAGCTCAAAGTTACAGTTCCCACAGCAACTGCACAATGTGCACATACATTAAAGGCAGGGATATTGCTACCCAAGGCAGCAATCAAATATGCATGAGGGACTTATTTACACGTGAGGACCCTGCAAGTTTGAAATCCCAGAATCAAGAAGCACCTTGGATCTCTCCCTGATGCTCTGTTGGGAAGAAAAATCCAAACATGTTGGTCCTTGTGGGCACAGGGGAACTCGAACTTGCCCTGTGCAGAAGTATTTATGGATAATGGGATGGTGGTGCCTTTACCAGAGCTAAAGATGCTGTGGATAAAGTAATTACTGTAATTAGCTGAAATCCACAGCCAGAAGGTGTCATAACAACCAAAGCATTACGAACAGAAATCATTGTTCACAGTCCTGATGATCCTTAAATGCTGTGCAAGAATTTCTCCCAGTTTGATTGAGCAGGAGTGAAGAGTGCTCTGTGTGTTGGAGAAGTCCATGCTATCCAAATGCTCTATCTTTTGCCATCCATGAGTTGATTTAATCCTGGTTTCTGGTCTTCCACCAACTACTGCTGAATCAAAATTTATTTTATAGGTCATGAATTCAGCATTTCAGCCCCATACCCTTGCTCAATACTGGGATTCAGTTTGCAACTGATGATGTTCTCTGGGTCTTGCCATTTGAAACCCAGTTTTTCCAACAGTGCAGACAGTGCTGGCATTGCACCCCAAGGCAGGAATTTGGGCATGTACCTCAGCAAGTGCAGTGTTGCTTGGTAATCCAACATGTGCCTCCTGCTAATGAGGAGCAGCCCAGAGAGCCCAGTTCTCTGAGAGGTGCCCTGAGAGGAGAGAGAATTCAGATTTCAAAATGTAGCAGTATAGATTATCTTCTTTTCCATGGTTTCTATCTTCTTTTCCTGTTTCCTATCACAAAGAGTAGAGGCTGTAGGCATCAGATTTCAGTGATAAAAAGAGAAGTAGCATCTCATCAAGTGACTGAATTCTTGGTGCCATTAATCTCTTACAATCCAGTAATTAAAAGGAACTGGAGGAATTTGGAATTTGAAGGGAAGGGCCATTAGCATGTTTAACTATAAGCAGCTGGATATTTTATAGGCAAAAACGGGCGAGTGTTATGAGTTGTTAGGCCTCTGCAGCCCATCTCAGCTGCTCTGGCAGCCAGAACACAAACCAGAGAGAGGATTTATCACCCAGAGGAGAGCCCTGTCCTCAAGTGTCACCTTGAACCTGCTCGTACAGACAGGCCTCTGCATTATCATCCATATCCCTTGGATTCAGCACCAGCATGTGCCACATTCTGGGAGGATACAGGAGCCTGGTGTCTGTTTCTGTAGAGAATGCATCAGATTTGTTTTGACAGAAATAAGAGTGATTAGCATAAATTTACCTTACCACAGGGACGGCATTTGAAAGCAGTTGTATCAAAGCACCATCATTTCTGTGGAGCAAGTTTGTGCTGCACTGTGAAAGATGCCTTTTAAAATGCTTTTATTTCTCTGAAAAGCAGCAGGATTTGCCAGGCAAATAATTTTTCAAAAATGTTCCAGGATTTCTTATGGATATTAATTTCTGTTTAAGCCTCTCCAAACTTTGGCAGGAAGACAAGTTTCATTTTTCTCTAACAATTCCTTTAGTTCTGCAGATGTTGTAGCCAGATTGGCAATAAATTTTGCTGGAACAGTTAACTCAACTTAGGGAAAGGTGCGTTATTTAATATTCTGTTTCTGTCTCACCTTTTGAACCTTAATTTATAGGTGGTGTCTTTTATAGCTACCATTCCATATAAGTCTGCAAAACTTATTAGATTATTATGTTCACTGCCAACGAGAATCTGATTGGTTTTCCAAATAAATATCTTCAGAAGCATGAGCATTAAACATGGTGTAAAGGGAAAAGTCCATTTTATGTCCCATTTCCAAATGGATACACGTGTTTTGATTACACCTCTCTAATTTCCACCAGTCTGTTTCTGTCTCCCCTTTATTGGCCTGATTAAAAGCTTACTGGAATGAGTGGGAAATCAAACCTCTCRTTGACTTAAGTGGCTTTGAAGCAATTTTCAAATAGTTGCTTCACATTTGTTCCTTATTACACTTGAAAAAAGCTCTCTTTTCCTCCATTCTCCATTTTGCCCTTCCTAAAGATCAGGAATCTATCTTTGCTCTTTCATAACCCCAGACATCTGCACCAGTAACCATCCATGAAGTGCAACAGTTCACTCTCGGCTCAGAAAAAGACCTGAGTGCCAAACATGTTTGATATTCCTGTGAAATGGAGTGTGGCCTTCGCCCTGGGCAGCAGCCCAGCTCTGCAGGGTCACTTTTGGCTCTTTTGGGAGCACTGCACAGGAATTGCCTTTTTTTTTCTCTCCTCCCCCTACTCAGCAGAAAATCTAATCAGAGATTTTGGTCCTGTGTTYCACTGACTGTCAGGGGTTTGTGCATGACTTCTCAAAGCAGTCAAGGAAACCAAACCTGCTCCCTGTCAGTCCCAGTTCCCTGTACTGGGCTCTGCACCCTGACTGGGATGTGTTCAGGAGCCCCACAGATCCCCAGAGCTCTGCCCTGGCTGTGCTGTTCCTGCCTGGCCCTGCAGGAACATTTCCTTGGCATTTCCACTCTGCTGGTGCCCAGCTGATGGAGTGATGGTATTTAAGCTGCCAGTTTTGGCAGCTGTTTTCTGTAATTCAGAGACAGGCTCTGAGTTTGGGGTTACAGGTGTTTGACCAACAGCAATTCAAGATGACAGGAGATGGCTGGAATTGTACCATAATGCCCATGACAACTGACATTTTCAAACAGACAGCAGAACCTCACCTGCAAAACATGCTCAGCTTCAGTGCCTGGRTTTGCTGCAGCACCTGGACTTGCCATGAGCTCAGGGAATTTTGTTTTGCTTCAGTACCTTGGGAAGTACAGAATCTATTTCAAACACAGAGAGCAGGCAAAGCAGTCCCTTTGCATCCCAGACCAGTCTCTGCTGGCTGAGGAAATCCCTGGGAATTTTCCTGTCATGTGGAGGATGCAGAGTGTGGATCATGCTGGAGGTTACACACAACCCAGTGCTACAGCCTGGCTGACAACCCTATGAGACTGTCCCTGCCTCACTCCTTGCTTTCCTGGGTGGGTACTTCATTTTATCCAGCTGAGGAGCTTTTTCTGCCTTCCCTTCCCTTCCCTTCCCTTCCCTTCCCTTCCCTTCCCTTCCCTTCCCTTCCCTTCCCTTCCCTTCCCTTCCCTTTTATTTCCTTTTCATTTACGCTCAATGTTATTTTGAATGATAATATCTTTGTTATGGTGCAGATGTTAATAAATTATATGTATTTTAAATTGGCACAAAAATGTCCATTTTTTCATTTTTTCTGGAATTTAGAAAGGTACCACATGAAATAGTCATTAAATGATGTGTTTTCCTGCTGTATTTGTCTCCTTTGATGAAGTTCAGCCTGATTTTTGAACTCAGAAACATGATATGTACTTTTTTTTCATTTTAAGATGAATCATTGCAGGCTATGAAAAGACCAGTAGAATCAGAGTGACATTTTAGAACATATATTTAATTGTTTTAGCTCCGTATTTCACCACACAGCATTGATTTTGCAGAGGGTCACATATCTATAATGTGAACTTTTCATTTGAGACACTGTTAGGGCAGAGGCATAAATAGCACTCACAGTTATGCGACTGCTTTAGCATTTAACTTGTTTCTGTTATTTTATAAGTAATATTTCATATTAACCTTCACTTAGAGCAGTTCAAAAGAAGAAACATGATATTTTTCCTCAGGGAAAATGTTTGAATTAAGTCATAGACCTGGTTTTGGTTAATAAAAAGTTGCATTTTTAAGTTGAATTAGTACTAATATAATGCCAGCAAAGATAAAAATGCAATGGAAGTCAGTCATGTTGACAACAGCTACCTTGATATACTATTATGGGTGAGAATTTCTTATAATAAGAATGCAACATAAAAAAATCAAGACTTAAATACAGCTGATATGTTGTTTTTTTCGTCCAATCACTTCCCATTGTGACATTTCTGGATATTCAACTGCACTTGCATTAAAGGCACTTTCTTCTTTTCAGGAAAAGCTTGGCAAATTCTGAACATCTTCAATTGTACCTACATGCATTTCATATTCTCTCTGTCTGCTTTTATATTTCTCTTATTCATATTTTACTTTCTAAATTTTTTTGCAAATTTGATTTCTTTTATTATTATAGTATTGCTTCCCACTTACAGTATTATGCTTTTTCCAAATCCTAGGCAATTATATTGGCCAGTAATGCTTTTAACATTAAAAAGGAAGAAATGCTTCTAACTTTGATTAGATACATTTCAAGCTACTTAAAATAATTTGGATGGCAGTAAATTAAAGTGCTTACTGACTAATGAACATGCTATCTTAATGCTGTCTTCAGCTTGGATATAATTTTCAAGCTAGTGAGTGGCTGATCTTACCCATATGGACATGACTGTGTGGAGATGAAACTAATAATTGCTGGTGAATTTTATCCCAGTCAATTCTTGTTGCATACCTGACAGGAGCCTACAAGAAATTTGGATGGAGAGAGACTAATTACAAGGGCATGGAACGACAGAACAAGGGGGAATGTCTTCAAACTGGCAAAGAGTAGGCTTAGATTGGATATAAGGAAAAAACTTCTTTCCTTTGAGGGTRATGAGGCCCTGGCACAGGTTGCCYAGAGAAGCTGTGGAATATTCCTGGCCTGGARTAGTCCAAGGCCAGGTTGGACCGGGGCTCTGAGCAACCTGGTGAAGGTGTCCCTATGGCAGGGGGGCTGGGACCAAATGAACTTTTAGGTCCTTTCCAACTCAGACCATTCTGTGATTCTATACCAGAGTGGCGCTTTGCTGCTTTAGAACCTGCTTTCCAAATCAGTTTGAAAAATAGTAAATGGATTATTTACTGCTGTTTTGATTTTTGAGGATATACTTCTCACRGAATAGTCTCTTTGGGGACATTGGAAGGTTTTGAAGCTAGTACCTCAGAAACCAGTGACAAGACACAAACCARTGATGCTAAGATACAAATGCGTGGATTCTTAATACAAGGAAAATAAAAAGAAAGATCAAAAAAAAAAATTCTCAGTCCAGTGGAGGTAGAAACTAATTCACTGGGCAATGAAACTAGTGAAGAGTCTAGAGAGTTGTATGGGGATGTTTAGCCTGGAGAAAAGGAGGCTTGCGGGAGACCTTATTGAAGTTCATGTTGGATATCAGGAAGAGTTTTTTCACTAAAAGACTATTCAAGCATTGGAGCAGGCTGCCCAGGGAGATGGTGGAGTCACCATCCCTGGAAGTAGTTAAGAAATAATTGGCTCAGTGCCATGGTCTGGTATGCAAGGTTGCACTTGATCATCTTGGAGGTCTTTTCCAAGGTTTGAGGTTTTCACTTTGATGCTGTAGGATTTGGAAAAAGCTTGCTACTGAATTATTAAAGCAATGATGCAGTAAATCTTATATTTTAAAATAAATACGCATGGGGCCATAATGACTGATAGGAAAGAATTAAAAACATATTAGTCTGACCATAATAATACGCAAAACTTTGGGAGAGATTTTCAGGCTTTCAAAGAGTGGAAGAAAGTAAGACAAATTGACCACTTTACAAGACCCTGTCAAAAGTATTTTTGCAATTCTGAAAGCTAATTCTTTCCCTAAAAGGCTATTTTAGACTGGAACAGACACAGTAAACGAAATAAGCAGAAAAGAGCTTTTTTATGGTTGGAAAATGTATCTTGTAGCAAAAAGAGGGAAATATGTTCTATGTGYGTTACATATTGAGTAAGGGGAAGGTGAGATGAGGGAACAGAAGCTTTATTAAAAGACATTATTAACTCATGAAAGGAGAGGAAAATTAAATTAATTAAATTAAGGTGGAAATGAGTACAGCTGAGGACAACTTTGTAACCACCAAAGTAGTGAGATTTTATGAGAATTTCCTGTAACAGAAAGTTAGGCTTGACCCATTTATGTAAAGGATGATAATTTTGTAATAAGGGGGTAGAGGGTGTGATTTGCGTAGGTGGAATGACAAAAAAATCTATTTCAGATCTATGTTTGAAGATCCATGGAGGAACTTCTGGGTCTGCTCTAGAAACTTGCTAATATACTGGGGAGAAAAAAMGGGACTACTTCTGAGAGTACTTTTTGCTTGGTATTTGTTTGATAGATTACTGATTTAATTTTTTCCAGGGGATACTATAARTTCCTGAAATAAATAGAGAATCTGTAAGGTGTTAGAAAACAACAATATGTTCTTATAGTCTTTAACACAAAAAAAAATCCAATTCATTCACTGTTACTATAGTAAATTTGGAGACTAGGGAATAGTAASTGTGTGGTAAATTGTTCACTTATTTTGGCCCTGTATGGTCCAGTATTATAAACAATTTTACTATTTCCAAGGAAGAATTCCTGAGGGATAGGAGTGTAGTGGATACACTGTGCAACTATCCTGCTGCATCACTCTGTATTACCAGTGTGTTTGCCCTTGAATTTCACCCAACCCACTATGGAACTCCGTAGGGAGGGTGAGTTCCATGTGCTCCCTCAAGTTTTTCCCATTTGATGCAAAACATTCAGTTATTAATCTTTTTTTGATTAAAAATATATTCATTACATTCAACTGAACAGAGATAGCTTCATAAATAATGATTTAGTAGCTTAGTACATGTATAATGTTGAATGGATTTTTAAGAGAGATGTTAAATTAATTCTACTGGCACTTCTAAGCCTGATTCTTTTTGAGCAGGCAAAAATTATAATTTTTGGAAGAGGAAATCTGTTGTCATCTAAAGTAGTGATAAACATTAACTTATTTCAGTAAGAAAGGCTATGGTCACTTTATTTTTGGCATCTTGAATATGACAATAATATTTAAAAAGTCATTCTTTAAAGCCATTTCTCAACTTCCTTTATTCTTGTGGCTATCAAAACAAACTCTTTTATGTTTAAGATGAAAGAAAATACRTTTCTGTTTAATTATTCTGAAAAGCTTTTAAACATTTAGGCTTTYAAATACTGAGTGCAAATATTAAAGTTTTCTTTTGACTGGAAATTTGGGAGGACTTATTTGTTAAACTTCAGGTTTTAACAGCATCCRGCAAACCAGTACCACACAAATACCTTTTGATATTTTTGCACACATGATCAGAAGACTTAAGACCTGAAATTCCATATTATGCTGCATTGATCTGTTCTGTTTCCCAATAATATCAAGGTAAAATACCTGCTCTGGGGCAATAATGCAACTTRGTTCATAGTGGACATGAAATGAGCATAAATACATCTTCAGTATTAAATAAAACTCATAGATAACACATGCTAAGTGGGTATGCTGAATTAATTCAGAATTATTTTTCCCCTTTCATTATGCCCATATGAATTCAGAATTATTTTTCCCCTTTTATTATGCCCATATGGCTGTGTAAATATGTATTTCATGTGATTGTCCAACTATTAATCTCACTTAATTTTTCAAAGATTCTTGCTGGACAACCAACCTTCTTTCAGCCTGTGGTAAGTACCATTAGCATTTATGGGAGTTGTAGTACACATGGTAAGGACAGCAAAACACTTAGTATTCATTTGATTTTCAAGTATGAGCCATGTTGCATTGAAAATTTTGTCATGATTCTCTAGTAAAATCACAGAATAAAACACGATTTTATGATTATCCTATTAAAAATATGCAACCTAAGAAAGTATCAGCAGTGTGAGTGAAGGTTGTGAGTATGGATCTAAAAAATCCAGCATTCTAAAACTTTGTCTTCCACATGTTGAGCTTGCAGTATTCAGTGTATTTTTCTTCCTTTGCGGTGGTGGGAAGGTAAAGAGTGAGGCTGCCTTGTTTAAGAATCTTCCTCAACTTATATTTGTTAATGCAATTGAATCCTCTATCCTTTTTCTGGCACGTGTGATTTATTTGCTTTCCTATTTGCAGAGGTTTATTCTATCTCGACAATCCCAGAAGAAATTTTATTAGCTAATCCTTTGGACATATGTTGTGACTCTAGCAATGTATTAATTCTGTTTCCATAGGAGGCCTTAACTCTTAGCCTCTTGTGACAATACAAGAAAGAGGTTACTTGGTTGTAATTAATGTTTCTTTAWATAGGTCATCAAAGTATAAAATCAATGGTAATTAATTGGCACTTAAGCAAATACTCAACAATTCCCTTGTTAGACTCATAAAGGCATCAGTTTTGTCTGTAATTATCAGTGCCAGGGTTATTCCATTCTAACAAATCTGGAAAATGTAGTGCATGATTTGTATTTCACTATGCCTTTAAGTTAATTCATATTATAACAGAGAAGAATTTCAAAAGAATATATAAATTAATTTTATTTTCACTTTGTATTATCATTAGTAGAAAACACTCTATGGCCAGATTCTACTCCAATATTCTACCAATCTCTTGTTCAGGTATAAACCCATCATAAATTCTTAAAAATACAACTCAAATGGCTGGTATTGAAAACACAGTTTTAATATATTTTAACTATTTTTTAAGAGACATCAGAGTAATAATTGCCCTGCTTGATATTCAGGAGTCATTACATTATGAAAAAATATGTAGTTGTTTTTTTTATTCATAGGACAATAAGAGGTTTTTTTATTTTGTTTTCTTTTTTTTTTTTTTTTACTCTAAGACTGTGAACAGGAACCAGAAGTGTCTTAATATTATATAAACATTAACTAGTTTACTAGTTACAGTGGTGTTGATGTCATTTGCTATTACCAGCAGAAAGGTGACAGGCTGCTGGCATCCCTACCCATGCAGATCCCAGGGAGCAGATGGGACGCTCTTGCCCTGAGCTGAGTTCCAAGGAGTTAGGGAGAATGTTGGTGTAAGAAGTAGCAAAAATTGTCAAGTCTAGGATGTAGGGGACATTGGAAGGGTGGGCACAATACCAAGGAAAATTGATAGATGTTAACTTGGGCTTTAAACCAAAAAAAAAAGAAAAAGGAAAAAGGTACTGCTATTGAAATTTTCTATATATCATAAAACACACTTTTAAACTGTTAAAATGTGAATTTGATTAACAATACAATTTTAGCTCCACATATATGTGCTATGTTCCCTGCAGGTCCTTGCAAGATACCATGCATAAAAAATGTTAGGCAATATTTYACTATCTCTGACACTTATATTTTCTCTGACACTTAGATGTTGTAAGGTACTGTTGGCATGCCGTAAACAAATGTCCCAGAGGCACTGAGAAACCCCACTGAAATATTTGGCCACTGTAATTTAAGGAAATGACTGAATTAAAACAAATTTATATGATAACATGGGGTGATATTCTTTATGTGATGATAGCATTAGGAAAAGACACAAATACCTCTGGAAAAGAACAACCTTAATTTTGGTTGTAAGCTTGTTTTTTAGCCGAGTAATGAGGAATAAGATGCTGTAATGCGGCTGCTGATTGTCATCTGAGGCTCTCTATGTACAGCGCCTGGTGTTCAGCAGTTGGCAGAGGAAAGCCTGGCTCTGTCATAGGCATGTGTGGTGGTGGGTAAATCCCAAAAGCCTGGACCAGCTCAGGGACTGCATGTTCTGGTTGGGTAGGTAAATCCCACAGAGTTTGGGTTAGGGTAAGCAGAACAGCACTTGTTTCACAGGTGTCCTGAGGACCTCAGGGAAACATCTTCCTGGCCATTTTTTCTCAGTAAGAAAGATATTCTATATAAAAATATTTTATTCGAAATCATTCTCCTTTGTTCAAATTAGTAARTCTCTGGAGAGACTATAAACACTATGAAGGGGGCTGAGAAAATGTATCTAACAGAGGAACTATCAAATGAACACTGTCTTCCAATGCTTTTCTGCCATTCTGCCACTGACTAGCTCAGCTCTTAATGTAACTAAATATTCCATTATATCTGATAAGCAGCCAAACTCTTCTACTCTTCAAAAATTTGCTTTGGCTCAGGGGCATCCAATGAGGCTTATGGCATGAGAGACTGGATGATTGCTTTTTCCAGCTGTATGATCACACAGTATATTAATACTAATGAAGTCTCTCAGATTCATCCTGCTGATGCAAATCCAAAGGGATACAATGCCTTCCTTAGGTCTGCCACCAGTACAAGTTCTTTAATTACATCAGAACATTATTCAATAACAGCAGAACTTCAGTCCACCCCAGTCATTCTTCATGGTAATCACAACTGCAGTGAAAAAGTTGAGCTGATTTTCTGGCATTTAAAATGCATTTGTAAAGTGCTTTTGGTTTTTATATTTGTGAAGGAACATTTTAAAAATTTTGGCTTGTAGTTTATCCTCTGTATAAATACATATTTTTGTGAATTAGTAGGAGGACCCAGTTACCATGAAACTTACATAGACTTACCTCACTTTCTAAACCTGTTTATCCTTAAGTTTTGGCGGTTTTAGTTTTCATAAAATCTGCGGGCAGAGACAGATGGAATATTTGACTTTATCTGTTTATTAGATTAAAAAATGGATTTGGAACATGTCTTTGGGACACATATCTTTGGTCTTATGCGTGTCTCCAGGATTTGTCTGACCAAAACTGATTTTTTCAGATGTATTGAAATAGAATTGTCAGGCAAAAAGGATCAGATATTTGTACCTAAAAGACAGCTTCTTAGCTGGTAGTTCATGCCTTTTAGTCAACAGTTTAATGCTTTTAAGAATCCAGTATATATTTAAGGCTTATCAACTTAGAAGATTATTAAAATCAGTTAGTATAATACATATATAGGCTTAGGACAGAACCTAAGAAAAAATTAGAAATCATGCACTAGATTTTATTTGCATAAAAAGAATATACAACTGAAATTTGCATTTTAAAATAAGGTCATTCTTGGCCATAATTTCTGTGAAAATTAACATCAAGCTTTCCCATATATATATATGTGGAAGAATATAAGAATTTGGTTTTCTTTTTTTTTTTTTTTCAAAGAAAAATATACAGGCTTTGAAGTATAAAATAATCCCATTTAGCATGGAGAGATGAAAGTATCCATAAATAAGAACACAGAACTTGTAAATCTGGCATTTAGAATAAAAACACACTTCACTGTCTTGGCATCAATCGTTCAGTTTGCAAGACCTTCTCGGGTAAAGGAGGAAGAGGAGACAACACACTTTGATGAGTTAGAGAAATTTGCTGGTTTTAAAAATTAGTTAACAATAAAGCAGCATTGGAGATGAAGAAAACTGATGTTAAGGCATCTGAGGACAGGCAAAAACCTCTGGTATTATTCATATTTATTACTCATATTTAAAACAAGCCATCAATCAAGATATCTCCATTCCAATGTTGTTGAGAGGACTTGTTCAGTCCCATCAGCTCCTTTCCTACAGCCTTTCATACAAGAATTTGCATTCAGCTTTGCAGTTTATTTGAACAGAAACTGGAAATCTTTTCCTTTTTCCTCAAAATTTTCCTGTTTATATATAATCAGATCTTGTGATTTTTTGATTGGTTGAAGTGTCTATTTATCCCCAGAACAGGATATCCAAGGAAGATGTGGATAACCCATCCATTAAAGCGTCCAAGTCAAAGCTGGATGGAGCTCTGAGCAACCTGGCTTTGTGGAAGCTCTYCCTGACCATGGCAGAGGGTTGGAACAAAATGAACTTAAATATCCATTCCAACCCAAATCATTCTTTGAGTCCAAGATTGCACAGTCCCTCTCTGGTTTGCATTAACGTCATGTCCCTAGGTCATACTCCTGTTTTCTAGAAACTAGGAGTAACTTCTAACTTCCAGATCTCAAGAAGATCCTGCGGGGATCTTTCCTTATGAATAGAAATTACGAGAGAACAAATACATTTCCAGACATAAGACCTATTCTTTTCCTTCATTTTGAAATATTTATATGAGCAGAGCTTTGGTGTAAACATACTTAAAAATTCTATTAAAAGAAGGGTTAATATTTACATACACCAGAAGTCACTTTGGGCATAAGATGGATACAGTTACAATTTTTATCTTTAGAAGTTATTTTTTTACAAAGGTTAAAATCTGCTTTAAATATGCTGGATTTCTTTTCTTTGGACAGAATTACATTTATATATCGAAATGAGTATATAAATAACATATGCATGTACATTATAATTTATTATATATATTATATTTTATATTATATATTTATATATTATATAATATATTATGTTTTATATMTTATAATTATATGTTATAATATATTTATATAAATTTATATGCATAAATAATGTATGCATATGCAATATATATAATGTGTATATATATAATATGATAATATAAATAATCTACTGCTCTAAAAACACCAGTTAGCTTTAATGCAGTGTTATGCACACTGTTTATACATCTATATTTTTTACTACCTAAACTACTTTGTTTAATGTTTACACTTCCTAACGCTGAAGGATGTTGTGGTGTTATTAGAGATATCTTAGGAACAAAAGCAAGATAAATAAAATTCTTTAAAGTACAGAAAATCCCTTACCACTAAGATAAATAACATTGCACTAATTTTTTAATTTCACTAGAGAAGCACATGGAGTGAACCAGCCTGAAGAAGGGTGAATTATCTCTCCCACTTTACACATCATAGTGTGTTGCAGCGTGGCAGGGTGGTAGAAATGCTGCAACCTTTGAAGTTCAGAAGTTCTTCTCCTTCAGAAGCTGCTCAGAGTAAGGCCACAAGAACACCCATTTCAAGTCCATGAGCACACACATGCCACAGATAGCTCAGCAGAGGAAAGACAGGAAGGGTCTTTGTATGATGTATTCCAGCAAAGATTTATTCCAAAGCATGGTGAAGGGATCAGAGACCAAGACAAAACCATGTGGTCTGTAAAGACTTGCGTATGGCGCCAGTGACCAATGACCTGASGGCACAGGGCAGGAAAAGAGCAGCAACCTGCAGGGGCAATGAGGGATGAATWATTGGGATGGACAGTGTCAACTGACCAGTGGGGGAGGCAATCTGATGTGGATTGGCAGTAGTGCTGCAGAGCATCATGGGTTAAGCCTTCTCTATCAGCCTAGTGTAAGAGACAGTCTGAAGTTCTCCGCATTTGCCTCACRACTGTCTCAAGGACAAGACATCAGGACCCTGGYGACCCTGATCGGAATTCTGGCCTGCTGGTGGTGGATGAACGYCAAAAATCCTGAGGCCCCTGAGGAGAGTTCTGGCCTATCAAGCTGCTGTTTGCAGGTGTGTTTCCTGCTATGGAACACTGAGCCTGGTGGAAGAAGAAAGGGGCACCTTGGCCTACTTGCTTGCACCTGCTTTTGCAACARTAGCCCTGGAATTTCCCCACCTCTTGGCTTGGCTGGACTTTTCTGAGGTAGCCTTTGGTGGTCCCCACAGAAGACCCTTCACCTGTTTTACAACCACCATGAYGGACAGACTGGGATGGGAGAAGCCTCTCCCTCAAGGACTGAGACATGRAACCCCTATATAGAAAAGCTCCCCCTCCTCCCAAGGACTGAGACTGAAACCCCTRACCCGGGGGAGGTGTGTGGGGAAGGTGAGCTGACCAAAGCGAGATGTTTGCCTGCTGGTGTGACCACTGGACCAAGAAGTCAATGGTTCTCGCCTACTGCTGAGAACATGGACTGTTTGTATCCTTCTTCAGTGCCTTCTTTCCCCTCAGCAATTTCAATAGACTATTCTTTATTTCATCCGATTCCCCTCAGCGATTTCAAGACCTGTTTCCCCCCCACCAAAAAAGGACTATAAAGAGCCCTGAGTTAACCAGTGTCTTTGAGATCTCTCCCAATGTGACCAGGCAAACTCCATCGACTGGACTTCAAAGGACTTCGTCATTCTCCATTTGGTAGCTATACCCGCCTTCTCTTTCTCCCTCTCTTTTCCCTATTATTTCCTTTTCCCCAATCCCCCTAACGCATTTGCTGTGGTCATTTCAATTAAGGCGCATTTGTTCTGATTGATACTGCGATCCCCTTTCCGTGTTGGTTTCTGCACTCTGARATCAGTGAACGAACCATCATGAATCCCGTTCATAGAGCGGATCACGGCACCTAGGTGGGGAAAACTCTATGATATCRGAGGATTCCACAGCAGTGTGCATAAAGTAGTACACAATTAAATTAGGTATTAGGTATTTAAAGATGCGTGAAGATATTTGTCAACATTTTAACGACAAAGAAACAAAAAAACCAAAATAGATTAAGAAAGGACTGGAATAGAATTCAAGCTCCTACAGATGATCCTTCAACTCTTTGAAAAACCTAGAGCAGGTCTGATTCCATATGTTTCAGTCTAAGAAACCTTTTAGGATTGTATTGATCTCACTGTCCCTCTGGGACAACAGTGGCCTTCACTATATACAGTTTGTATATTTAAATGAGCACTAGTCTTAAATAAGCAGAATGGATAACAATGAAAGAATTTATTTTTCTTTTAGTAAAGTATTGAACTTCATATGAAATTTGTGGAGTAAAATATATACAACTATATTTTCAATATTTCTTCTCAGACAAGACAGTTTCTTAATATTTTCTATTTTTTCCACTCTTTTAAATATTTTATTGTAAATTTAATGTTGAAATTTCTCTTAAGTAAGAAGTTGAAATACAACCACTAACAAACTGGGGGTTTTCTGTATATAAAGGCTATGTACATTGATAGATATAGCTTAAGTGTGCATATTGGTTATATACACCACGGCAAATAGGCATTGAGAGTTTGTTTAGCCATTTCGTTCTTGTTCTTCTGATTTGAATTGGAATCAGATCATGTCAAGGTGTGAGGACTGTTAGATTGGTCTAGATTTAAAAAGAAAACCAAAACCAACAAAACTAAATATCACTTCTGTCCATCTTCTGTGGGAATTTACAGTCCTTTTTAATATAAATCAAAAAGTTGACCAAATTTTATTTTGTCAATTTACTCTAAATGTATCTGCTCAAGCCAGAACTAAAGAAAATTACAAGTATGAATCTYAGTGTTTCTGAAACTAAAATTTAATCTGACTTTGTTTGGAATTCATTGAAACACTCATTGACTCAGTCTTCCTGTTCTATATCATTGCTGGGCTATTTTATTTTCACTGTCATTACTCTCCTGTCTTGGGAGGTGACTGGGGTTTCCTGTGGGCAGACAAGTCTCCTGAGCAGTCAATTCCAGAGCAATTGTTTATTCRATGGTGTGAATAAATTCTGAACAATGCCTGTGGGCCCTGGCTGAGGCACAAGAAATAATAAAACCACCACAGTTGCTGTAAAAACACATAAATGTTGTAATACATTAACACTGCTGCTATTGTCTCACATTTAACACTGGGTTAAATCATGATCTTTCATAAATGAGCTGTGTAAATGCTAATGGGCATATCTTCAAAGGTAATTGGAAAGGAATTCAGTGTATCTATCACTGCCTTGGGAAGATGCTTGGTCAGGCGGGACACTGGCAGGCCTTTATGATTTCTCTGAGTCATACACAGGTATCTGAAAACCTCTGAAGGAATTCTTTATATTTCACTTCTGGGGGCTCAGTGAGTAAGATKTTTATACAGATACTTAATCTGAAACATCTTTAGAATGCCACTAGCTTCCCTGGGATTACTCATTTGCTTGTAATTTAGGCATGAATTTGAAGCTCTAAATGAAGGATTGATTGAAAAACAGCTTTAAAATGTGGTTCCCTAATAGAAACAACTGTTCAGTAGCAAAATCCTGTAGCTCTTATTCAGAAAAAATAATTATAATTAGATGAAAATTCTTGTGTAAGGAAATGTTTTTAAGAGATTAAATTTACTGAATCTCTTCCATCCATATTATTATCTGACTAATTAATTTAAATGCAATGTTTTTAATGGAAGACATTGTTTTAAAACATTTAATTCTATAATTCCTAAGAAAAGAGAGCTTTTGAAATTTTCATGTGGGAGGAGTCCTTTTCACACCTTTCAGTTGTCCTTCATTGAAGAGAGTATTTCATTGGCACAGTATCTAAAACCCTCAAGAGCCTGGAACTGCTCTCCTAGGACTTTGGAGCTATGTTTGATCTCAGCACATACAACTGAGTCCCACAGAAGAGGAAGGTGATCACAGAACCATAGACAGGCTTGGATTGTAAGGGACCTTAAAGATCTTCTCATTCCAACCCCTCTAATGAGGGCAGGGACACCTTCCTCTAGCCCAGGCTGGTCCAAGCCCCATCCAGCCTGGCACTGAACACRTCCAGGGATGGGACAACCACAGCTTCTCTGGGCAACCTGTGCCAGGGCTCACCACCCTCACAGGGAAGAATTTCTAACCACTAAGTCAGGCTGCTCCCTTGACAAAAATCTGTGGTGAAGAGGGCAAAAGCATTAGGCAAAAGAAAGAAGCCTCTTGAGTGAGGATTACAGAAGGCGCAAAATTATTCTTTTGCTTTTTTTGAGCCATGTAATAAAGAAGCCTTACTGTACTRAACCACTGAGGATTATAAAATAAATCTAAGGAAAGAACACAGAAAGACCTTTGTTAGTAGCTGCTATTTCTACTAGTTTTATAATTTTGAAATGTCAGAAGTAACACATGACTTGAGAAGAACGTAGAAAAAAAAATCTGTAGCAGATATGCTCTCTTGAATGAAGAAAGTATGTTCTCTGTATGGTCTGCATTTTATTCTGACAAAATTTGTATGATAGGAAAAACAAAAATAAAAGAAAAAAAAGACAGTTATAGATTTTTTGAACCAAGTTGTAGGGTTTGTTTTTTTTACCAGACTTTAAAAAGTCAGTCTGTCTTTAATTAAATTGTTAGAAGGTTTTACTTTCATAAATCAACTTCTAAGAGTTTTAAAAGAGTTGTGAAAAGATAAAATAGGATAGGAAAGATATAAGAAAGTAAAATTAGTAGTGATCACATATTGTAGAAATAAGTAATCTTAAATATGGTTTTGGAAATGGATAACAAGCAAAATATTATTTTTCTTGAAATTCCTGACATTAAGTCCACTGGCTCTAACCAGACTAGGAAGTCTATGAAATCTATGTCTCTAGATGCAGAAATCTGATAAATATCCTGCCTCAAAGTGCCAGTGGCAGCCCAGCACACATCAACCCTGTACAAGTCTCTGGTTTCTGGATCAAAGCAAATGAACAGCTCAGGCACAGCTCAGTTGTGCTTCAGCAAGGATGTTTCCAATAGTGATTTCTGAAAAAAAATCCAATTAATCTTTGAATAATGCAATTGAAAGCACAACTAGATGTCATTTATTTGGTGAAATATAGTGGAGGCTGACAGTATTTCAATCAGGGAAAACAGATAGTTGTGTGTGATTTTGAAGATGCTTTAAATAAGAGATACTAGTTCAATGCCAGTTCCCTGAAGATGTGGAAAGCTCTGCTTTGACAAGTTCTATTTTTGCTAGGATCCCCATATTAGTCTATTCAGAGGCAGAAGGGATTAAATTAAACACAAACGGAACCCATCAGTTGTCAAGCAGGGCTATAAATGGATCATTTTTCCTGACTTGTAATTTTCTGACTGTATAACCTTAAAGAGAAGCACTCTATTTTACAAGGCAACAAGAAAGAGACTGGCATATCTAACGCTGGACACTGGCTGGGGTGGATTATCCTGTAATTTCCCCAGTATTTCCTGTCTTCTTTTTTATGGCAGCATAGATCTACATTTACTGCAGTTATTAAACTGCTGTATATTAGATATCTCACTCATATGAATATTACATGTCATCATGTGCACCAAATCTGTTGATCTTTATTTTTTTACAAAAAGCCTTAAGRATTGAAAGACTGAATAGTTCCTTTGAGTTTCTTTTATTAAAAGGAACTCAAAAAAGACAAAACTGTGCAAAATAAGCTTTCTACTAAGGTACTATTTTTGTGTGATTAAAGCAGCATATACTGTTTGTCACATAGAATCATAGACAGTACAATGCTATATAGGCTTCAGTTTAGTATTGTAGTAATAGATTTGTTTAACAGGGACCATTTTGGGGAGGCATTCATGACTATCTGTTTTGATAGTTCTCATTGTGGAAAGGTTTAGAAGTCTTTACTAACAAATGTGGTTTTTTAGGTATAGTTTTCTTATATAAAGGCCAGAGCTATTTATGTGAATATAAAGTCCTTTATTTTCCCAACATATTCAAAACTGTCGCCTTTCCATGTTTCTAACATTCTCACTTAATGTTCCAGAAACCTGCTTAAATATATCAACTTGCTTCTCTTTGTCTCAAGACMTTTTACACTGCTTAATAGTGGTTTAAAAACACTAGCACTTTCAAAGCTTCTAATGTAAAATTCATGACTTCCATGGCTAACATTTTACAAATTATTAAAATTAAAAACTATCTAGTTTAAAAAGTAGAGGCTTTTTCCTTTTGACTTCTCTTGCTGTCAAGTCATTTTGTGGCATYTCAGTTTTGTTAATAACTTTAGTCTTCTGATGAGTCCTATGGCTGGTTTATCATTGCAAGGCAGGCTACTTGGCTCTGGTGTCTTTGGAAAMTAGCAGGGTTTCTTCCTTTGATCTTGGTGTATTCTGTATTAGAATTATTTTTTTTAAGCTATTATAATTTTTGTGAGCATCGCTTGCTCCCCTATTCTTACAGAAAATAATATAACATAAAAACATCTTTAAATTAAATGAAATTATATTTGTTTCTTCACAATAAGAAGTACACCTAAGACTGTAAGGATAAAAAGTTAAAATCATGGATCCTATGTAATTTTTGGGTTGCTTTTCCTCTTTCACATATGGTCCTTGACTGGAAAAAAATCAGATCTACTCAGAATTTAAATATTCCTGCTGATGAAGGAAATAATCTGATTAACTGTTCACTGTATTGCCAGAAATAAGAAATCACTGTCAATATTAGAAAAAGAAGATCATCCATCTCTATTTCAAAAGTGAYAGCATTTAATAGTTAAATCATTAATGGTGAAATACATGAGACCAAAATACGCCGTGTGTATCTCAGAGTGGTTTTCATTCTAAACTGCAAAACCATTTGGAGTGTTGTGGCTGATTGAAGTTTATTGTGAAATTTTCTGATTTATAATAGTACAAATGGGAGTTAGTTTAACCTCAGCATTCAGAGTACTCAGAAACCTAGCAAATTTAAGAACTTTAGGAAGTTTATTGGACTGTGCAGTAAACACTTGTAGCAGTTGGGAAGTTAGCAGGCTGTGTTACTGCACTCAGTCTCAGGGGGAAAAAAGACAAAAAAGAAAAGAAAAATCCATTCTGCAATGTCCCAGCAAGAATATGAAATACTTCCTGTGATCTGAATTGATCAGGATATAGAAGTATCTTGTCAGAGGAAGAAAATCTTGTATCTGGTAGGAAAAAAAAGAAACCAAAACTAAAAAGTAAACAACCAAACACACCAATTAAATACAAGAACTTTTTAACTGATGATTAAGATTTCCTATTGATTTCACCTACGTGTCATGAGGTTGCACCMTTTTTTGGCTGATTGTCCTGCCAGAAAATTCAAATGCACAGGGGTAGTCTTGCTCAGTAGAGATAATCTTGCTCATTCCTTAATACATTGGAAATACTGCTCCTCTTTTTATTTGTTTTGTGCAGCAAGCTGATGTCTTCACTAGGGGTGAGTGAGTCACTAATTAAATATAGAACCAGAACATCAGCCAGCAATCAACCTGGCTCATGAAATCACTAGACCAGCAAAGGATCTGTTTCATTGTTATTATGCAGTGCTACTGTATTATCTCTAGTTACTGTAATAAAAAGACTGGGAGGATGYTTTACCCCTCTGTTGTATACTCATATATTCAGTCCAGCTCTTGGTAGCTGAAAATGGTAGGAAAAAAAAATTATGTAATGCCTTGACTGATGAATATAGGTATTGAAGCGTGTAAGTGAAAGTGCCTGACTTACACCTGGAGAGAATTAATCAACCAAAAATGCCAAGTAGGATATTATATGTTTGCAAAGCACACACTCAACATGAAGTGAATGTTTTATTAGGAGGTTATGATTCAAATGTTTTGTTTGATCCCTTCTTATTGATGCTTACATCAAACATAATTCTTTTCCCTTCACTTAATCTCTTCTCCCTTGAATCCRTATATTATTTGGCTGTAATTCTTATTTCTGATTTTTTTCTAATGAACGTATGTTCACTTTAGTCCTTATGTTGATGACTCTTACTGCTGAGATGGGCTAATAAACCAATATTTTTGGTGGGGTTTCACTGAATTCACTTGCACAGCTAATGCTGAATCACAAACTTCTGAGTTAAGTGARTATTGACCAAATATATGCCTTTTTTATTACAATTTTGAGATACATGAAAACAAAACTTACTCCAAAAACTTGAATTTCTCAGAATTTAGGAGCAGAACAACCTCAACTGAAAGAGGAGAGGAAATTGTGAGGAGATGAAAAAGGTCTGGGGAAGAGCCAGGAGGTGGAAGGGAGAATGCGACAATCATTGAGGGCTGGAAGGAAGATAGACATGGATGAAGTAACTGTAGCAGGGAAGAGAAAGAAGAGTCTGGCTCAAGAACAGCATTTGTTCAATGCTTTACAGGAAGAAATGAAGATTAATGTTTGTGAGCTAGAGGAGGAAGAAAAGGAAGAGCTGGAGAAGAAAAAATGGCTATATATATAAAATTGATAAAATTGTAATTGAGAAACTTATTACTATTGTTTTAGTAGCACTATCAATAAAATAACTTGACCAAATATGAGAGCTTCATTCTTGGACATGATGGATTCTAAGTTCTATTGCTATTCCCATWTGGCAGGTTAAGAAATTAAAAACACAAACATTCACTAGAAATTTATTTCTCAGGAAAAATGATGATCACTCAATCACCTAAAATATAAGATACTCAAATCCAGGTATTAAAACAACTTTAATGTCACATGCCAATTTGACAAATCTGCTTACAGGTGACACCATCCATGAAATAACTTCCACACTGCACTGCATTCTCCTGTGGAAAGCCACAGTTTAAACCTTTTATTGGGGCTTGTTGTATAGGATGAGGGACAGTGATTTTAAGCTAAAAGATGGCTGATTTAGACTAGATATAAGGGAAAATTTTTTTACAATGAAGATGATGGAATACTGGAATAGTGCCCAGAGAGGTGGTAGATGTYCTGTCCCTGAAAATATTCAAAGCCAGGTTGGATGGGGCTCTGAACAACCTGATCAYGTTGAAGRTGTCTCTGCTCACTGCAGCRGGGTAGGACTGGGTGACCTTTAAAGGTCCCTTCCAAGCCAAACTAYTCTATGGTTCTATAAAATCACAGATTTGCCAAAGGATTTAGAAACATAAATTCCTCTGTAACCATGGAAAATTAGTTGCAGAGCTGGTCTTCTTAATCTGTGTCTTTATAGAGATTTAACATCTAAGCAAAACAACAATGAACAATCAAAGAAAAAAGATTACAGAACTAACAATCYAATATTTTTCTTTATGAGCAAAGAATTTCACCCTAGAGAGAAGTGAGTCGGTTTCTGAGGGTATTAACTAACAATAGCTTTCTGAAAGGTTTTGATTTAAGACCATGCTTCTTTCCTTTGCCTTTGCTGCTACTTAACCAACACTTGTGACCTTGTCTACCTACAGATACTACACMCATTAAATTCTGTTATTACAGCCTTTATTCAGCCTCATCAACTTCTCCAAATGGAGTTGAGAGAGGAGGAAAGAGAAGAAATATGAAAGTAGATTTAATAGGGATAGATAGTGATTCACAGTGTTTCATAGATACCATTAAGATAACAAACAATGTATTCTCAATGAAAAAAGAGAGTTTTGTAAAAGCCTTCCAGCTTCCTCCTGCTGATAGCTTTTTAAGTTTCAAGAGGTAAAGCATACATTTCCTTCAGTCAAGGCTGTACTTTGCAGTCATGGGGACATTAAGTTTCTAAGGGACTCACTGAATGTCAGTCATCTTTTATATTGTCAATATATCTTTCTCAATTCATGAATTGAGAAGAGATTATGATTTTTTTTATTAACTTGTCCTGTTTGTATTGTTCACTGGATGTTTTTGTGTGACCCTGGTGGTTCCAAAAACACCAGTCACTATAGGATTATGTGGGTATAACTGATGGAAATTTKATATAGCAAGTCAACTACAATTGGTATTTGTTAAAAGTATGAAAACTTTTTTGCCTTTTGATACCTGAGATGTATCGCAATTGCTTTGCAACCCATACAGCAACTCTATTCTGCTTCTCTAGTGCTCATATGCTTGAAACTATGTAGGCTCACATCAAATTAAAATGGGCCTTAATAATCCCTTTCAATGGCAAAAAATTCAGAAATATAGGTATTATGTAGGAATTCTATAATTTTATTCAAAATCTGCATGTTATATGAATCTCATTTCTGCTTTTAGGCATCCTACTGATGAATGGACTAAAGAATAGCCACACCACCTGCATGAACATCCAATGTGGATGCTCAGATTTCTGCTCCACCCCATTGCCCCATATCCTCTTTGTGMCACTATTCTACTACCTCTCTGTTGATCACATTGTTTTGCTACCATGTTACCTCTGCAGTCCTCTCAGTGATCTCAAAACAATATGCAGATTTGGAGAGCTAACAGTCTTAGACTCCAAATTATTACAATAGGATTTACTCAAGATTAAAGAAAAGACTACAATTTCAATTGTATCTTTGATTGATAAGATGTTAAATATGTTTGTGAAAGAAAAGATTCCTTATGAATTCATGTATTTAACCATTTCCCTCCCTTTTCTCTATTGTATGATTTCCCAGAATCAAACATTGCCGAGATTACTTTTCTTTTTAGAGCCTAAGAAGCCTCATTACTCATGGATGATACAATGTTTTAAAGGGTCTTTTATTGYAAAATAAACACTTGAAATATACCTCTGGATATGAGGAACAGTCTGGATGGCAACAGCTTACTGTGACAATGCAATCAATTGTAGGTATTAATCTTTGCTATAGGAACAATTTGTCAGTCTCTTTGTCAAAATGAAGTTAGACTAATCCTTCTGATCAGCAGGACAAGGAATACCAAGGTCAGATAAGGCTGAAAAATTTTGGAAAGTTTCTAGTTTTGGTATTTGTATGCTTCTCTCCCTATTTACCTTAGTACACATGTTAAAAAGAATTAAARCTCACTGGAAATTTAATTCAGTTGATTCATTTTGCAGAAGACTAATAAGAAAAATTTAATCTGTTTTGTTTAGGATATATTCAATCCTTTCCAAAGTCTACTTAAATCACTTTGCAAGGTTATCTTTTAGAAGTCATACATTTTACTTTGAATGAAAAAGGTCAGAAAAAAGCAGCCATATTCTCTTAAGAAATATTTTTTCACATACAATAGTATTTCTCTTAGTGATGTAACTGTGTCTCATTGGAATGGGAGAAAGTGATCTTGTTTGTCATTTTGATCATCAATTATGAATGATATTTCTACTTATCTGGCAACTGTTCATAAGGAATTTTTGAAAGCATGCAAGAATGTTTTCTAGTTTGCACCATGTATGAAAACAAACAAATGTAAAGTGGAGGAATTTCTCTTTGTAATTCACAGAAACCAGCAGCAGACTGAGACAGATTTGACACTTTGAATCTTGCATTTAAGGATTGAGTCTCCATTCATCTTTTGTTGACCTCAGTAGCATAGAATGGAAATCCATGTGGAGTTTCATGGATGCAGTAACAGTGCAGAAACATGTAAAAACCACTGATTTTAAAACTATCTCATTGGGTTTTTTTGAAAGGAATCAGTTAATCAAAGGAAAATAAGATCTGCAAAACAATGCATCACAATAGGGGCATAAAATATCCAAGTAATCAAAAAATCAGTAACAATATGCATTGTTGAGATTTTTCCCAATTCTTGCTGGAGAAGTTTCAAGGTTTTAAATAAGACATTGGCACTTTGAAGAATTATTGTTCTAGTCTGAGGCAGTACTGAGAGGAAAGTTAAGTGCTGCACTACACCTGCTAAGGAATTAATGTGCATTATCTAATTTAGGGATATTTATAATTGGTGAGCGTAGCTGGTAGGTGGTATGTTACATTGCAAAAAGCATAGGGCTCCTTCCATTAGCCAACTAAAATGCTGGACTTCATGTTCTCTCAGCTGGAATTAAATTTGTAATAGAATATATGATTATGAAGTGCACGTTCATGGATGTTGGTTCTTTTGCTATATGTCTTCCGAGTGCRTTAAGTAATCTCTAACAAGCTGTCCAGCTGTACCATTTTAAGACCAATTAATGTGGAAAGGCATTAAGAATATTTGTGAAGGGGAGAACTGGTTCTGTCAAGGGTCAAGTGCAATAAAATAAAAATTAGGAATCCTTTGCGTTTAAGAATTATCAGTCTTTTACCTCTTGCTATCTGACTTTTCACTATTTATTTTGTTTTTTTAGGCTCCATATTTGCAGATTTTATTGAAAAAATCATATCCTAACCTGCCTCTGAAGAGTGAAATAAAGCACAATAAGAAAAGCAGTCTTATTCAGGGTCTATRGTTAAACTTCTTTGACAAGAATTTCCACTGTGTTTACATGTACTCTTTCCCATTWATATGGAAGTATCATCATTCCATTTTGACAGAAACCTTCTGCATTTCTTATACATTGGAAAGGCCTCTTTCCACAATCCTGGCCTTTGCACATGCTGAAGAAAAACCTAGTGTAAAAGTAAGATTGGCAAAGTCCAACAGAAATAGCTGATTATAGTAAACTGCAGAGACAAATCACATGTTGTGTTGCCACTCACTCATGTTTAGAAAAAAAATCTAATGGATTTATTCTGAATACTAGATATTTACTTATTTTTCTTAAATATACTTAGATGAATGTATTTAGGACTTAAGAAAGTAACAYCTAATATTTTTGCAATTATTTGATCAAAGTAGAAACCTTAAGCATGGATTTTATGGTATCCTTCTGTAGTATATTTTACTTTACTTGCACATAGCCATGGTCTGACACATTGTCATCTTTTATGTTTCCCAATTTTAGGATACCTGAGAATTTAAAATTAAAAATTACCCAGGAATCCTACTAATAAATGAAATCCAAATATAATTATTCATTTGTACAATATAGACTACCATTCTCTTGACTGCCACCTGATCATTTGTACTTCTCTGTGAAAAATCCCTATGTTTGTGAAGTTTTGATATGAGAAATCTCAGTTAAGTTCTTCAGGAGTATTAACACTGAGAGAAAAAAAAAAAACAGAAAGAAAAGAGAGGAAAGTCCCCCCCCCGGTTTTTGTGTTCTGAAATGCAGTGTGTGCTGCAGTGCATTACTTCATTGTATTTCTGCAYTGCACTTTTTTAATGTATTCCAAAATTATAATTATGTGCATTTGAAGGATAAAAATAACATAAATTTCAGGGATTTTTCAGTTAATAATAACAACAAAAAAAGAGATATGAAACTGTCCATTAATTACTTGTGTATTTAGAAACATAATAATTAGCACTTAGCAGCATCCAAATCTTACATTTTAGTTAAAGTTTTTTTACCATTGGGTTTAGACTCAAAGTACAGCTGCCTCTTAGTGTTAACCACAGCATCCCAGAACTTTGGTGGTCACAGCTTGGCTGCCACCAGGTTTTCAAACAAATTGTTGCTCTGAAGCAGGGGTGGTGATCAGCTGCAGTATTGAAAATGGAGGTAAACTGGAAAACATCCATGCCAAATATAAAAAATGTTTTCTAGTTCATAGAGATATAGTTAAAACTCATGAAACAGACCTTCAACTTGTTTAAAGAAGATAAAATAGTTGTAGTAAAGGGCAAGTTCTTGGAATATCCTGTCATTTTTGTGTCAGTTACATCTTTTCCTAGGGTAAATCAAAAAAATCTAAACACAACCACCAACCCCCTCAAAAAAACCCAACCCAAACAAAAAAACAAAACCACAAAAAAAACCCCAAACAAAACAAACAAGCAACAAAACCAACCATAAAACCAAACACAAACACAAAAACTAAAACAAATCCAATAAAAAAACACAGAGAAAAAATCCCCAAACTTGTGTAACTTTCCATCATGTTTTTATTAGCTTATTACACCTAAGGTACAGAACAGGTTAGTTTTTTGTTTTAGTTTGGGTTTGTTTTGTTTTTTATAAACTTTCTACACAAAAAGCTGGTAAAAAATAACAAACCTCATAGCTGCTTTCAAGAAGAGGTTTTCAATTTGAGAAACTGGACACAAGCTTTCAAATAAGGCCAAACTGATTTAAAATTTTAATTTATTAAACTTATTTTAATTGTTGTTTTCACCATCACMCTTTTTAGTGATTTGCTATTGGGTTTTTGTTGGTTTGGTTTTTTTCTTTTAATTTGAGATCTATTGATAAAAGAAAAAATATTAACTTACTACTGGGCGGAGTATCACTAACAAGGAAACAGTAAATCTTCATAGCAGCAGTTTAAGGTATTATGAGAACTTTGTGTCTTTGAATTAGACAAAAGTCTGAATTGGGATATTTATATTTTAGTACTTTTCTCTTTTTTTTAACTGTGTACAGTGCATGGAAAATATTAGTTTTTAGCTTAGGAATACCTAGAGTAGAATGGATTGTCTCTCTTAAATTACTGCATCAGGTAAGAAATCTAAAAATATTTTTTTCCTGGCACTTGAGAGTAAGACCTCTAGTATTGAAACTTTTGGATGCGTATGTATTTGGCTTTTTAAAAAGAAAAAATTCTCTCTTAAAATGAAAAAATCTATCTCTTTGTGATGTGAGAGATAAATGTAGATAACAATACTTATAATAATTCTTTTTTATTGTGTAAGTATTTTATATTTACAAMCATAAAACTATATTTAATTTTAAGATCACTCTAAGACTGCAAGAACAGCACAAACAAGATGAAGGGTTAACTACCAATATCTGTCTCAGCCAAGGGGAGGTTTGGTTAGGGCTACTTGTTTCACAGTTTCCATTTCCACTGTGGTTGGCTTGGTTAGAAGGGTCTCTGTGGTGTCACCAGGTACACTGATATGAGTTTCTGTCTCTGAACCAAGATTTTCCAGGCATTGTCAGGGTTTGTAGTGACTCTTCATTGTTGCAATGAGCATCATCTTTCTGTTTGAAAAGCAACTTCCTCTGTTTCTCCTCACACAAGCATTATTTTAGAACAATACAAAGGACCACTGGAAGTTGATTAAGGAAAACCATGTAAGCAAACTGTGGTTACACAATAAGTAAGCTTCTCATAAAGGCAGAGATAGAAACTCACCTTTAAAAATTGCATGGAAATGCATGAGAATATCACAGAACAGTGCACAGTAAAATTAACACCGTCCAGTATTTCCAAATAGACTATTCTACCAATATTGCTCTGCATTTGGGGTATTTCTAAGTATCTCTGCTTTAAATTACGAGACCAGAAATTTGTTACCCCTTATTTCACTATAAGATAAAATGCCAATATCAATTAAATATCTGCTTTTAGTGCAGCCATGTATTTATTATGAAACAGTGATTCAGGAGAAGTTTCTTTTCCCACACCCCTTCCCAGGACCCAGAGCTTCTCTCAAGAGTAGTCCCATTGTCTTTTAAAGGAAACTACATGTTTTAATTCCTAATTCAGCTGCTTGTTCCTACCTAGGCTCAGCCTCAAAGGCTGAGAGAACCATTTGACTCCCATTAACACTATATCTGATATTGTGTAGCTCCTGTCCCCCATCACATCAGTATAGAAGTAGTTTATACTACTTTATAGTATGATTATAGTGCCATTTTTCAGAACCCATGCTATCAGTATTGGAGCTACTAAATGAAGCAGTTGCCTAGCAAACAGTGAAGCAAAATCAATGCAAACCTGTTAAAGGTTTTCACATTACCAATCTCTGCACTTCTCTGAAAAGACATCAAATATTTCAGTCAATTCTAGTTTTTCAGCCTTTGATGTCAAATGCCTTAAAATGACCATCATACAAGAACACCCTATAGTATTTATAGAATATACTATACCATATAGTATTTATAGTATTCAAAAAAATGATATTTTTTTAGTCTTGATATGTGATTTTGAGCTGCTTGCAATAAAAATGAGAAAAAAAAGAGATTTTCTTTTCTTATTAGGAGAAAAAAATTTTTAGTAGTTTTAAATTCATTTCATATAGGTTCCCTAGCAGTATTTGTTTTAAAGCTAACGTACCTTTCTCAGTAGAGAAGGCAGGAAGTAAACATGTTTGTAGAGGAGCACCCAGATTTTGTATTCTTTGTACTCATACTGTTTCTTTCCATACCTTTGGAGAATACCTTCACCTTCACTAAAAATGAGAAGTTCTGTTCCTTGGGAATAAATTCCTCTTGAGTATATGATCTTTTAGGTTGATCAACTCCCTAAATAACCATCTTATTTTCACAATGCTTTTGAGTTGCCAATTACTTTGCTAGGTCATGAAGAGAAAAGTAACACAGTTAGTAGGGATCTGGCTCTGTCTTTCTAATCTACTATATATTGTAAGTATATATAGTGTGTGTATATATATATAAAGTATATGTTTTGTATATATATACATACATTCATATATAAAAATTAAATATATATAATATTGTATATATAGTTATATAGATATAGTTATATATATTTTTTTATATAGTTATATATATATATGTATATACTTATAGATACAGGTATATATAAGGAGTCTAAGCACCATAGTCGAAGTGATATGTGCTAGAATTTTTGTGGTAAGGTATCCATGGTACTTTTAAAAACTGGTACTTAGAGGAGGAAGACAAGGGTAATGTAGAATTCCACTAATTATTCTCAGTACCTAATTTTATAAAATTAGCTATGAAAAGGGGATGTGAAGTTCATATCAGCCACATAGCTCTCAAATCTCATTTATAGCAACAAAAGGTTTATTACAACTGGAGATTACCATGGTTTGTTTGGGTTTGTTTGGTTTTTATTTTTCAGTGATGAAGTACATTTTGATTTTGGCATAAAGGCAATTGTGAGGTGAAAATTAACAATATCCTTTTCCCCCTGAGAACATACAGTAATCTGCTTTATTGCCTACTTTTTTCTTTCTCTGACAAACTGTGTGGTTGCTGCAGGAAACATCATGTCTTGAATGGAGAGAGAAGAAATTGCGGAAATGGGTTCCAAATGAGAGATTAGTGTCAAATACTCTACAGAATCCTCACCAGCATTCTTGACTGCAGATCAGACAGAATTTTCTCTTTCTGAACACAAATCTAGCAAAATACTTACACATGGGAGAGGAAGCCAGAAGAATATTCCATGTGTTGTAGTGCTTGTCTGGCTCAGGACCAGAGGGGCTGGCCAACCTTTGCTTGCTGCACTGATTTCATGTTAAGTGTCCATATGTTTGTAGTGAGCTGTTCTTCATGGAATACCTCAAAACTCTTTTTACATTACAAGCTATATAGAAAGAAATTGCTTCAGCCAGCTCTGCAGTACATTTGTGGTGTATTATCATGCTGCAGTGSTTAATAGAGCACAGCCACACTCCAAAATGGCTCAGGACAAAAGCACGAGAATGCTGAATCTAATTAAAAATTCAAGGGAAAATGAAGCAGGCAGAGTGTAATTACATAAGCTGAAATTTTGCCAGGACATCAGAATTAAAAGCTTATTCTTATGAAGCTTTCTTGACTTCTTAATAAACATTAGAGGTACAGGTAAATTGCTAAACATTTGCCTATGAATGTTCCCTTGAATTTACGTTGAATTTATTCAAGTCACTCAGCATTAACATATTGATAAGCTACAAGTTAAGGATTATTTAACTGCATAATATTTATGTGGCAAAGACTTCTGTCTGCAGGCAAGATATTCACACCTAAAGTACTATAATTCACATAGGGTATAGAGTGAAGTCAGAATATGGGCTTCCCAAAACCWGTTATTCTAGTCTTTGCACAGAAATGATGGAAAATGTGAGCAAAAATACTGTATAAACAATTCAAAGACAATCCAGTATTTGAACCCATATTTTTATTTTCTACATATAATGGAGACTATGGCCCAGGTCCAGACCAGTGTGATTAACATATCCCATAGCCTTTGCTATGGGTGGGTGGGTGGCAATATCAGAATTCTCCATCCTTCCTCAATCCAGGTGCTTCCTCTTTGTCTTCTTCCTGGTTGAGGAAGAAGATATGTGTTTTATGTTGAGGTCAGAACTMTGGGTTTGCTTTATCATGCTGCACATGTGGAAACCACATGCTGGCCTTCCTAGCAAGCACTGCCCTGTATAGGTACTTTGGGTAACTTATCCATTTTCTTGTCCTCTGACTCTTTTTCAGACTCTTGTACTTCCCTTCCCTCATGCCAGTCTCCTCCCACACAACCTGCTCAGTTAGGTTTTCCCTGTGGTTCTAGTCCTGGTACCTGCAGTCAAATCTCAGCATTTTATGGGATAAATGACATTTAGGATCTGTTGGCTTTACAAGGCTTGAACATGCCTAAGACTCCTTCCTAAACACCTGTGAATCCTGGCACAGATGGGTCACAACTCCCTGTGCAACCAGCTATGAAACCTGCCTTCCTTTTCAGCGCCGTTTGTAGCTCCTGCCACCTTCCCACACTGTTACCTTTCAGGTACAGCAACTTCCCATGCCTTGACCAGTAATCCAACATAAGCTTGAGGGCCCAGCCAGCAGCCTAGAGAGCTGCCTGGAGCCATAACACACTTTATGTGCTACAAACACAACTTGCACCACTGGAGATATAACATTTATGAAGCTGATTTTAAGGGCTTCTAGTGTAAAGACATCATCTGACAAAGATTAAATTCACATTTCAGAAATATAACCACAGATTTGAAGTTCACAAATACTGAATGAAAAAGATAATGAATRTAACTTAAATCTGTGTCTCTGAATAAATTCTGTGGCGGTCTGATGGGACAGAAAAATAAGAAAAAAATTGAGGGGAAGAAAAGAAGCAACATCTTCAGTAAATATTCGATTTCATTCATATTCATAAGACTACTGTCAGCAGATTTTTGGTGAGTGTCACCTACATCTGTGTTTCTGAACTTTACCTGAAAACAGTAGGACTTTGTGTCTTCAGAGTAGTACAAGGAGAGGTCTCAGACAGAGCAACTTACAGGATACTTGCAGAGGGTGATGGCAGAATCCCCAGAGGGGATTCAGAAAATCCGTTGAGTTTTAAATAGAGATTTGAGGAATGAATGAGAAAGGAGGACTGAAAATTGAGATTGACTGTGGTTGTGGTCTAGGAATTTTGTTTAGAAATCATTGAAAACTTCTGGTTAGAAGAAATTAAAACTATGTGTCAATAGCCAGGAATTAGAGGTGAGTTGGATTTTAAAAGCATGAAAAATTCTTATACAGTAGATTTTTACATAGATACTTATATATATAATCCTATAATTTATAATTAATGGGACCTCTAGACCTTTAGATAGCCTGTTTCTTTTCACCCTCCTCTCCACTGTCAGGTCTGYCTTATGTAGCCATTGACTTAGTAGGAGGTGAGCCTTTAGATATATTTGCAAATCTTGAAACCCCAGAAGCAACTGCTGGGACTTCCAATAAAAATGAGAGTTAATGTTGTAAAAACTCCTGATTAACAAWTACTAAATGTGAATTTGAAACTAAAGATCACAAATACAGACAATGAGATATTCGTATCGGAAAGCCAATGAGATATTCATAATCAATAAAAAAGAATAAAGATTCCGCCAACCTGGTCTTTTAAAACTGAAAAAACAATTTTGTCAGCAAACTTGAAATCAGTGTACAGACCATCCAAAAGTACAAAAGAGAGTCAGTTATTCATTGTGACTTGTTATCTTAAGAATTTAATACAAAAGAATTAATCCACTAGTTTGTTTTGTGTTTTTAAACAAAACTCTGTTTCATAAATGAACCATCATTCCAGAAGAAAAAATTGAACTAGTCAAATTTAGAATTGACAGATTCTAAACTGTGCTCAGAATCTGTCAAGAAATGTATGTTGCTTGTCTGATTTGTACAAGATTTATGGGTTGATTTGAATAAGTAACTACCCACTTARGGAAAAGTATCTCTGCACATTCAGAGTTAGACTTCTTTAGCAAAATAAATAAGTAAAAACCATCTGAAGTACCTAATCTGAATTTAATTTTTTTGGGGGGGATTGGTTTATTTCTGAAAGTGGCTAACAGAGAAATTTGAATCTGCTAGAAATGTGTATGTTCTTGTTGCTRGTAACACCTTTAGCCTTTGATTTACTCTGACAGACTACAGGACTGGGAACAGATGAGCATTTTGTGATATGAAACTCCCTCCGGTGTCCAGCCAGAGGAAAAGACTAGATCAAACAACTGTGACTTCCATCCACTGTCATTGATTCCAGCCAATATGAAGAAGACAAGTAATTATTTTAAATATGAGTACTACTTAGTACAGAAAGGGTGAACTTACTAAGAGTAAGAGCCAGTGGAGCAATGCTGTTTCTGTCCTCACTAGAGCATCTCACATCTGAGGAACTCAGCAGAAAGATGCTATAAAATTAAAAAAAAAAAAAAAAGAATGAAAAAGAAAACAATCAAACCAATATTACAGCAGAACAGCAAAGAGATACTCCTTCAGCTACAAGAGAGAGTTGAGCATTGCTGCTCAATTGCATTCCCTTGATTTATAYATTTTTCTTCTGTCATGCATTGCTTTGTTTCTGGATATGTACAGTTGTCAGTAGAAGAAACAGACTGTGGCTCAATCACTGATACTTTATGACAAGTGATTTATTTTCATTTATATTCTAAGAAAACTTGTTGGTATTGTTTACTTTTTAATGAAATTGAATCTTTCATGGTAATAGTTTTTAAATTATTGAAGTGGCTGTCAGCAAACTAATTTTCTCYATCTGCATGTGTAACTACTTTATCTTCTTAATGTTCTTGTAAACATTACAATAATAATTTTGTCTTTCGGTCTGTACTAATTAAATGGACATTTGGATAACAGCAGCACCTTGAACCTGACCTTTTGTATTTGTTTATGCTTTTCCTGTGGACAATCCTYGTAGGAAATATATATATTTTAGGTGCTAATTTAAACTTTGACTTCTATCCCAAGACTATATATTAGTAATTAATATCTACAGTAATTAGAAATGTGTGGCTGGTATTTTTTACTATTTTTTCCCTATATAGTTCCAATAATGCTTATGATCTTATGTTTCCAATTAATACTCTCAAAATAGAAGTGTATTCTCTGTTGTAACAGGAGAAMACAGAGGAAATTCAATTTCTGATACTGTGATTTTCTCAAAAATGTAGCTTTCCAAAAAAATTCTGAACAGGTATGAAATAAGTAATGATTCCTTAAATATTTGATTCATGGGCTGAGATTCCATCTGATTTGCACCAGTGCAGAAATCCTGACTTGGTCAGAGAGGCAGTGATTTAGATTGATGGTGGATCAGGGTCATTGTCTTTAACTGAGAGAAACAGCTATATGGTGTTTCCCTTCCTTCAATTCCTCCCTTCCTTCAATTATGCTATTGAAGATTTGGTGTAGCTGGCAGGATGTACAAAAACTGTGCAAGCACTAATCAGAAATACTTGGGACTATGGTGTGTCATCATGGCTGATTCAGCCACAAAATCAAAATGCAGCATGATGCAGGCTGCTAGAAAGGAAATTTCCATCAGGAATAGGAAGAGAGTGAAATGATGCAGAGATTCTCAAGTTTACCACATACTGTACAATCAGGCCATTATGTAAAATTCAAGTTAGTTTTTCTCTTTGTAGTGGTTTAGGTTTGCCAATTCAAGATTTCCCAACCAATGCACCAATTAATGTGGTSGGTTTCAGTGCTGGCCAGTACACCTTCTAGAATTAYTCATTTCCTGCTGTGAGATAGGATTAAAAGAAAGGGAAAACAGGCTCAAAACTTTAAAAGGATATAAAGAAAATTTTATTAACAGTAACTAAAAGAAAGAATAATAAGAATCAGAACAAAACCTTCAGAGCACTTCTCCTCCCCCTACGACATTTTCTTTCCCACTAACAATGCAYAGAAACAATTCAGTCTGTTTATCACTTCTAAAAAATATTTCTGCAGTTCACTTAGGGAGAGGAGTCCCTCTTGTCATTTTATGGAGACTTCTCTACAAGAAAACAGTTCTCACATGGCTTTTAGTTTCCATGAATAGCAGCTGCCTGGAAAAAATTTGCAATCATTAAGTTCTTCCCATCTTTCACAGCTTCCCACAACAGTTTTTATGGGCCATGTCAACTTATGGGATACTATTTTAAAGATGAGCTGTTCAAGAGCAAAGGTTTTCTTTATCTATCTTTGTAGTCATCTTCATCTCTAAGAACAGAGRTCTTCTTCTTCTCTCCCTGGGGGCACAGGATCTTCATCACTCTTCTCTCTCTGTTCAAACTTTGCATGGGATCACAACTACTTCAACATGTGCTTACTTTAGCATGGAGGCCTTTTGCTGGTTAAGTCATYTCCATATACTTTTCAATGCATTATAGGGAAAAAGAGTCTAGTGTATCAATTGCATTGTTTTCCATGGCTTTACAAGAGGATTTCAGCCCCAGGATCAAGGCATCTCTTCATCCCTTCCATGTGAGATTTGACTTCCTCTTCTCTGACCTCGAGGTCTTCATATTGCTTTGCCGTATTCTCACTCTATACTTTTCTCTCACTCAAGGGAGAATTGAAGCAGTGAAAGAGTTCATATCTCTCCCAGGACCTGCAGATCGTCACATTACCCTGGCCAGGCTCAGTCACATGTGGCTGTAGCTGTTTGACAATGGAGGTTTCTGCAGTGGCTGAGCTGGGGCTGTGTCCGGATCGGCCGTGCTGGGAGGAGAGCGGYTGGGATCTCAGCAGCCAGGCTTGGCCACAGTGGCCGATGGCCTCTCCTTCCCGTGCCCTGCAGCTGCTGGGGCCCAGCCAAGACAGGGGTCCAGGCCTGACATGTTACATCTTTGTTGGTTGGAAGGGAAAGAGTGAATTCCAGGGATTTTTCATTTTTTACATGTGTCTTCACAGAGGYGTGTTCAGCTTTTTCTCTTTTTTTGGTTTAACAAATTGTCAATTCTCAAAGCTAATTACTGATTGGTTTTWTTTCAGACACAGAGGAAACTGCTAGCAGCTTCTCTTTGCACGACTTCCGTGATGCAAAACCGGTGCACACTTTCTCTCTTTTCTCTCTGATGTCTGAGATGTGTTCCATCACTATGGGACACCACACTGCCCTACATGGGGGACTGATTCTGAAGTGCCTGGTAGCTCACTTCCATTTCTAGCACTGACCATTTCAAACCCACAAAGCACTTGGCTACCGTGAGGCATTCCTTCCCTCCCTCCCTCTCCCCATCCCCTTCTTTACCCCCTTCTCCCTCCCTCATTTTTTTCCATTTTACCCATTGGGTAAACCCAACTCTGATTTTGATTTAACAMTCTAGCAAAGATAGTTAAATGGGAATACTTTCCTCAATCTCTCTTTATGAATTTAGATGGGAAGAGAGCCAGCTATTTTGAAGATGCTTATCCACAGTTATTTGTGGTTTGAAAGTTTGTGGCACATATAGCAACTCGAGAAAATAAATCAGTTCTATGAGACAATTATGGATTTTACAAAAGAAAAGCATAAGCAAGCAAGTATTTGCTTAATGAGACATATTTCTAGCTAATATGCTACAGTTTTATTAGCTAATTAAATATGAACAGTACAATGATCAAATAATGGGCACATTTAAAATTGAATCAATAAATCAGCCAGTTCCAATTATTCAGTCACTAAATTACTGCATTAAGTAATCACCTCAGGTTATGAGTTTGACATGGGAAGGAATTGTTCAGTGTTATCTTTGTTTTGGGAGAATTTAAGAGGGATAGAGTTTCCATTCCATCCCGGAACCAACACAAATTCTCAACAATGAACACTTAAACTGGGACTGAGAAGGAACTTCTTACATTCACAGATGTAAGGCAGCAAAACTTTCTTCCAGACTACAAGGAGTGAGTGAACAATGCTCTTACTCATGTGGTTTAATTTTAGTTAGTCCTGCAAGGAGCAGGGAATTAATTGGACTCAATSATTCTTGTGGGTCCTTCYCAACGTAACATAATCCATTATTCTCTCATCTGTTGTGCACTTGAAYGTCTGTAGGTAGTTGGTTTTATCTTGAAAGCCCCATAGGAATACTAAGAACCATTATACATGCACATAATGAATATTCTGTGCAGACTGAGCATTTAAACTTCCTACCCACATTTAACTATTCCATAGAATTAAAAATATAGCATTTCTTATGCCTGTGGAAGAATTCAATGTATATCTTTTATCTGTCATGAAAATACTTTTAGTACTGGGATCTCAACAAGGAAGGCCTTGTTTCCTGTTTAAATCATGATGTAAAAATGATTGTTAAAAATAATGAAATTTTTCTAGAAGAAAAATCACAAAATAATTGGTATGTGAAGCCCAGGTCTCACGGAGTGCCTGGGCTATCTTTGTCCTTTGTTGGGTTTTCCAGGAGCCCCATGGCCAAGTGCTCACTGCYGAACCTTTCTGAGCTCCAGAGCTCAGGGAATGCTGCTGGAGAAGGGGCCTGGAGAGAGAGGGGATGCATCACCACAATCTTCATGATAGATTAATGTATATCATATCTTCTCTTTTATCCAGAGAATGTTTTCTGGTGTACAATCAGCTATGAGGAAATGGGCTTTCGGCTCCTGACCTCATTAATGTTCATGAAGCCATTGTTAGCTGTAGTACTCCGTTCCCTAGAAGTATTTTGAATATTGTCTTTAATCACAAGGAATCTAAAGACCCAATCAGTGACAGTTTACTATATGAAAATAGTAAAGATTGTATTTCTTTCCCCATACACACATCTCAGTATATAATCCTTACTTAATTTCCTTCACCATGTTGGTGTTTTAAGCAACACCTTATTCAGAAAACAGATGGAACTTTTTTCGTGTCAAACACAAGAAACTTTCAGTTTTGATTGAAATTGCCACAAACTTATAAATATATTGAATACAATAGGCATTTTTATAGCAGAAATATAATTTTTTAAGTTTCTTTGGTTTTTTGGTGAGTTTGAAATATGATAAAATCATATGCACACTTAGTGGTGTTATAATAGAAAAATAAATGTGGGTGCATCTGCTCAGACTTCAAATAATAATTAAAAATGTTCCTAACTAAAAAGCTAAATGTATGATTGAATATAATGCTATTTTTTAAATGACAGTTTCATGCTAAAATACAGCTGTATTTGCTACATTCAATTTGCACAGCAGTTATTATCATTTATGTACTGAATTATCAAGTAAAATAAATCCTTGAAAATTACACTTCACTATTTYATTTTCTCCTTTATACTTGTTGCTGTCTTATAAGCTCTGCATAAGTACCCCTATGGAAAATATGCAGGTTAAATTTTTCACATCTCTTATTCAGTGAAGTATTTGCCTCTACATGTTGAAGTGATTTGATTTGCCACTTTTTTGGACTTTGATTTTCTTTTTGACAATATCTGACCCTTCATTTCCCTGTAACAGCAAACTATTTCTAGTTWCTTGGGATAACACATGCAGAGCACTTAAGAATCGTACCTTAATCAATGCTTTAAGCAGCATGAAATTGTCAAAATTATAAGTGTTGGGCTCAGGCTTATTTGGTTGAAGTCTTTTGTGTTCTGGCCTGTGTGACAAGCAGAGACTTAAAAACCAGAACAGGACTCTRGTGATGGAACCTTTCTGCGCGTAAGAAATTCTAATATAATTGTCTTAGATTGTTCAGCTTCACCAGTATTTTCTCCCCCTACTCATTATCATGCAACAAATATTCTGAGGTATATACTACGTCTTCATAACTGATTTCGTGATTTTTTTTTCTTCCTCTTTGGAGAATTATCTTGCTTTGCACATGTTTATTTTGATTGCTAAATCTTTTTAACACTTTTGATTAACTTTTAGCTAGAGAATACCTGTTTAATGGGAGTACTCTACTTCAGTCCAACCCAGTGGCAATCCATTTTATGTAAGAACATTTAAATATAGAGAAAACCCTCTCAGTGCATTTCTCCTTTCCCTGTTTGCATTCTTCCTCAAGAAGTGCTTATGTAGAGAGAGTTTTTTTGATTATGAATAACTCATATGTATTTTAATTCCAGCTCAGAGTGCAACATGAGTCTGCTTCTATGTTTTCTTCTTCCTGAAAAACTAATGAAGATAAAAGTGAAAAGATCATTTTAATGTAACTATTGTAGATATATAGATATACATGTAATTAATATTTTAAATGTGTATGTATAACTAACATGTGTATAAAGTATTTCAAGATTCTTGTTATTTGTTTGAAAAGAAAACCATTACAGATCATATCTAAGAATGGTCYCTTGAGGGAAAGCTCTTTATGTGTATTCTTGGCCATTTCCATTAAAAATCTTCAACTTYCTCCTGTCAGAATTCAGAAAAAAATAGGGGGAGTCACTTTAATGTAATTCATCATTCCATTCTCACCACTACCCTGGAATCATCTCAAATATTTCCACGAAACAGCCTCATTCCAGCTCTAGCAGCCCAGCAATCTCCATAGTCTCTTACAAAACCCACTGCATATTGAGTATTGTTTTGTAAAAAAAGGCAGATCAGATTTMATTACAAAGGATATCAAAGCAGTAGTCCAAACATTGTTAACCAATATGGACCTTTATTTTATATAAACACCATGTTGGGATTGGCTTTCTCCTAAGTGAGATAGAAACTTATTTACTTGAGCACTGGGATATGTAAGGCCTATTGAAATATTGTGTGGCAGAAACTGGAGTTAGTTCCATAGCATACTTCATGCTTTCTGACACTTCCAATTAGCACGGATCAGTAAAAGGAAAAGCGTTGGATCTGGCAGCTTCCAATGATGCATTAGAGTTGAAAATTAAATTCTGGTACGTTTATTCATAAAAGAAATAAAGACCTTTAATGGCAGCTGGCTCTTGCAAAAGGACCAATCATTCATGACTCAGCTGAACACCTGAGACAGTTTTCGGTACAATTTGTTTGTTTGGTGGGAAGTTCATTTACGAATTTTTCATGCTGATCTAATTGATTTGCAGGAGGGATAACAACCCCATTTCCTGCACCTGGTTTGACAATTGATACCATCTGGTTCATTGGATTAGCAGCTGTAGTTCACAACTTGTATCAATTCAGACATATTTGACAAGAGTTCTGCGTCTTTGGTCTCTTGCAATTCATTTCCCTCTCTATATGCTGAGCATCTCCACTGCCAGGCAAGGTTTTCTTAATTTATAGCACAGKGATAACAGGATGATGACAATTATTATTCTAGCCTAGTTAGAGCTGAAAAAAGCCTGCATCAAGCCTAAAGCAAACATAAAGGGATGAATTAACATTGACTTCTGTGGAGATGGAGGGTGCTCAATGTCTCAGAGAAGTAGAACATTCAATATGAAGAAAAGAAATATAATTATTTCATTTTAGAAATTATTATCAGGTCTATAAGGTTCTTTGTTGAGTGTCTCATCTGCCTTAACGCTACTCCCTGACAGTTCAACAAATATTTCAATATATCTCTCACAGGATGAGAAACTGRGGTAAATTTAAACCTGTGATTTCCTTCACATACAGGCTATTGCAGAAGTAAGGGAAATTGCTCAAGGGACACACTGTCCTGCTCTGGGGACACACTGAGACATCTGAAGAACTCTTTTCGGGTCTCCATGTGCAAGCCTGACGTCACTTAACTTGTTCTTAGGTTTCCCAACCCCACAGGATGATGAAATAAAGCCATACAATGGTGGCCGATTAATTTGTGTTTTTAGAGTAGGAAAAATAAGGTAATTAAAGGCTTACTGGTGATTACCRCAGAATGGTGCTAATTGAGGTGAATTACTCACCAGCATAATTTGTGGTGAACTGCTGCTCATTATCCAAGTGCTGGACAGACTGTAATGGAAGGGAATATCTTTGTTGCCATGCCCTGTTCACATATTCTCTTTGTTAAATTTTCCATCTTCTTAGTCCAGAGAGGAAAAAAAAAACCATGAACCTACTTACATTTGAACTAGACTATTCTCACAGGCTGATGTTGTGGAGCTTTTGGCAAAAAAATCTGTATTTTTTGCTGTTTGAAAACCAGAACCACTTAGGGCCTTTTTGGTCAAGGGACTCCTACATTGTGTCTCACCTGTTGAAATCCTGCTTCTCTCACTGTATAATTTTTTAACAGCTGTATAAACGCCAACAAACCAAAGTCCTTTACAAAATGGAGGGAGTTTCTGGCACGCTATCCTGCACAAAAGTTCCTGGAGAGCACGGATGAATGCACAAGAAGGGTTTATATGGCACAGGCTGCCATTTCARGATGCAGCTTTAACAAAGAGCATGAACCTACGTCTCATTCATATGAGATCATTTTTCAAACCTGGAAAATTGTCCATTTTACAAACTGATGTTCTCCTTATATCACTCTATGATGCTAAGGTATAACAACTGTTCCAACATTTGAGACCAGGTGTACATATACACAAAATTCCAATGATGTAATATAGAAATATGTATTTATTATTGATACATAAACACATGGATGTGGAACTTGTAATGAACATTGCCTTGGGAAGGAGCTAGGCTAAAATACACCAACAAAAGGTGCCATGACGACAAAAAAWAAAAAAGAGAGAGAAAACTGTAATAAATACTTAAATCCTATCTATTTATTAGGGACTTATCTGTGTGGTAATACTAATGATCAGCTTTTGATGTACAATGTGTAGCTCAAATATTAGCCAATTAAACTTACACTCTTTGATTAAGAAATTATTTTGCTAAAGTATAAGGTGTTTTACATGACCCATTAGTTCATTAAAAAGGTTTAAATCAATGTTTTCCAGTCATTGAAGAATAAATTTCCTAGCAGGGAAAGTTGTCAGTGCTTGAAATCTTTGCAATACACTCTTTCCCAAAGAATAAAACATTCAAGTCTTGTGGGTGCAGGTACCTAGCAACCTTTTTCTGCTCCTGCAGTTCTTGGTCAACAGTCTGCTTTTTGAAAACATGTTAATTAGTAGTACTGCTATTTCATGGGAGAGAAGGCTAGMTTAACTGCAGCTACTATCCAGAAAGACATTATTTTGGAAATATTTCAATTAGTAAAAATATTCATCTTTTTTCCATTGTGTRTAGACAATTCCCTAATGCAGAATTTTATAAATTGCAGCAGAGATATTGCTATTGAAATTTGCATAGTTCATTAATAGCACTATCTACAAATGTATATGTTTGTTTCCCATATATTATAGACCCAAYTAGGTGAGGGAGCACATAATTTTATATTTATAAGATTGACACATGTAAACCTTTTTATATATGTGTGTGCATGTATGCATTATTTATGGATTTGTACATGTGTATTATATGTATATATTTATGTGTTTRTATGAATATTTTTGTGTTTGTACATGTGTATTTATATCCATTTTTATACAAGGAGTAGCAGAAGCAAATATTTAACTTTTTGTTTGTAATAAAACTGGGTAAAAAAATTTGCTAACACTTTGATTTTACATTTGCTGTACAAAAATTTTACATTTTACTGAGCAAAAATTGATCCATTARATTTAATGATTAATTTTGAAGGCTTTTCCCAGGAAGAGAGAAAAAAGCTAGGTCTTAAAATGAGCATTTAAAATCTCTTTAGCATTTCTTACTATAATTTTTCCTCTACCGTAACTTCTAAATTCATGCTTGTCAAAATTGACAATAACAATAAGATGTTGCTGAAGCCAGTACACCTAGAGGAAAAGTGGCAATTACCATGAAATCACTATTAATTTAATATATGTTGAAGTGCAGAAATAACTATTCACAAAAAGAGCAGTTCTTCTGCTATAGTCACAACTAAATGGAATTTTAACAGAATATTGAAATCAAAAGTTTCTTCCTCATGAGGATAAAAATGTGATCAACAGTGCTTCTTTGGACAGGAAGTACCTCTATTTTCCCCATTCTACAAAAACAGAATCATAGAATCATTTGAGTTGGAAGGGACCTAAAAGATCATGTAGTTTCAACATCACTGCCTTGGGCAAAGACACTTTTCCCTAGACCAGGTTGCTCAGAGATCCATCCAAACTGGCCTTGAACACTGCCAGGGATGGGGCATCCACAGCTTCTCTGGGAAACCTTTGCCAGATCCTCACCACCCTCACAATAAAGAATTTCTTCCTTACCTCTAATCTGAACCTACTCTCTGTCCATTTGAAACTGTTCCCCTTTGCCCTGTCACTCCAGTCCCGTGTAAAAAGTCTCTTGCCATCTTTCCTGTCCTCCCTCAGGTACTGAAAGGCCACAATTGGGTCACCCCACAGCCAAACAATCCCAAWTCTCTCAGCCTTCCTTAACAGGAGAGGTGCTCAATCTGAAATGGGTGAAAGCCATTACACTGCAGGTGCCTTGCAGTCCACCTACAGCCACCTGGTTTTGAGAATCGAGGTATATTGTCTAGTTTTGATTGGACACATTTCTGCAATAATTTAACTTATTGAATCACTTAGCCTGTATAAAACCAAAAATACATTATTCTAATATTTTCTTCCTTTGCATGTAATACTAAATTAAATGTATTCTACAAAAATATTATTTTCTGCAAACTTAGTCTCCAGTATACTTTCTGAAAGTGAATATGAGAATATAAGAACAAACAAGTTATTTCTGAGGGAATATACCTGTCATTTTAAAAATCTTGTCCTAACTGTGGTAATAAATTTGTGTGTGTAGTGATACCCTAAAGGGAGTTAATTCATAGATTATTTGTTTTAAAATTGTTCAAAAATGTCCTTTTTTTCTTCTTTTAAATAAAAATTTGGAACATTCCATGGTGAAAATGCTTTTTCAAATGCTATTAAAAAMATACTCAGCTAACAAATAAACACTCAGTTATCAAATGAGACTGGCAAAATTGTTTTGGGAGCTGTGGATAAATGTGCTGTACAATATCCTMCTGAAATAATTTTAGTTTAATGAGACTACTAAGAAGTCACGAAATAATTTCATTTCATGTTTTAAGTCACATTCACATTGCTGTTATCTTGCAGTTTATTTGTGTTCATGCTTATTCAGAGAATTACATTTAAAAGGGGAAAATAACTCCACAGAGCTACAAGCAATCTTTTTTTATCTTGTTTCCTCATTTTATCCAGAATGTAAATTTATTGAAATGCTTAAGATATTCAGCTAATACCTGGACATTAAAAGAATCAAAACAGGCAATGAAGACTAAAGTCAATATGTTCACTTTTCCTTTCACATTACTTGACCAATTAAAAACAAAATAATAAGAATATGTTAGGACATAAATTTCTTTAGCAAATTCTAAAACATTTACTTCTAAAGCATTTAGAATGGACATAGAGTGTGGAGTCAAAAAGCTTTTCAGGCCCAATTATATTATAGACAGGATAGATCTCCTGCTGCAGTGATTATCCAAGGAGAAATGTTGGGATTGTACAAAGACAGAAATTATGATGAAGGTAAAGTCCTGAGACCCAATGAGTTTCATTTTATGTCACTATCGGGAGAGTATAATTGTATTTAGTCAGTACTGATCTATAAAAGGAGTAGAGTAGGGCCAGTGTTTTACTTCTGGCCTCTTTTCAATCTGCTGTGTATTTATGGATGCCAACTAAATCTTTCCCTTTCTCTCTCCTAACACATAAACTTCCCCAGAAAAGATTTTTTCTTAAATAAGACCTGTAGAGATGTCAGTGCCCCCAAGTGGCATCCAAGCATGCTGGAACACATCCTCACCTGCTTCTGTTTGTTTGCTGAAGGCTCCGAGCGCTTCAGTAATACAGAGCCTTGGAAATACTACCACATATTTTACTGCCACAAGTTGTCCTAGTAAAATCAGCAGAGCTAGTTGTGCTGAAAAYGTCAGTAAAATGTTCTCCAGATTGGTTTCCAAATATTGTGGCCGCTATTTGTCGCATAAGGGTCATTTTTTCTAGAAAAAAACTATGTCTGTGTGTATGGTGATAAAAGAGAGAGAGCGGGGAAGAGAGACTCAGGGAGGAAGTGATATAGATACCTTCTCTGCTCAGTCAGAAAAGTGCCTTTTACAGCATCAAATATTTGAATTTACCAACTTAGAACCTTCAGATTTTAAGCTTCCTTTAATACGTTGAAAGTCAGATTAAAGGTTGCTTGAGTTTGCAGGGGCAAACAGCTCAGTTTGTTCCATTTGTAGCCCAACTTAAGAAACTGCAAATCCATATATAACCCATCAACATCCTAGACACTTCCCTTTTTTCAGGATCAGATCTGAGCAGTGGACAGAAAAGCAAATAATCATCACTCCCATTTGTCAGTCAAACTAATTTTTGATTTRTAATATTTCTTCTTAAATGAAAAGTAGATCAACTGTCATTAACTGTACATATTCAATCAAATGACACCAGAGCATAAGGTGTCATTGCTACCTCTTGGCTGAGTAAAGCTCTTCCTACCATATGCTCACACTTCTGATTGCCGGAGTGTTTACAGAGCAATGGCATAAGCAAATMTATTAAAACATTGCTAATAAAGTCTGAAAGAGACAACAATGATGATAAAATGTGATTCAGGAATYGGTGTTTGGCACACCTCTTGTTTTCTGCACAGTTCTGTCTTTCTTAAGAAAGATAAGAGACTGTTTCAAACACTGTTTTTGCCCGCTGTGCACTTTGTAAACTTGAACAAAAACTCATTGATAGTAGCACACTTTCATGTAAACCAAAGCTTGCATTGTTATTACAAACACTCAGAAATCACAGACCTACAAGATTCCTCCAAATTATAAATGTTATTAAAACAATCTCTGTGATATTTTAGAAAAACTGGTTTTCTTTCTCAGTCTCTAAGAAATACTTCTGACCTGAAACAATGTGTAATACAAAGGAGTTCTTGGCTCGTTCCAAAGCCACAGAAGATTTTCTGAATTTGAATTTCAAGCAAAACACCAAGGTCTGAAAGAGYGTCAACAAACCTTAGGGTTTTGGCAATGCCATTTTTGTCAAAATTACTTCTAAGATTCATTCCTATTTCATTGTGCAAGTGTGGTTCTTAATGCAATGCCCCTTGAACCTAGACAGACTGAAGGAGTGATTTTTGTGAAATTCAGTAAGAACAAATAAAAAATTTTATAGCTGGGAAGAAATAATAATAATAATAATTTTTTTTACTAAGTATGGGTTTAGATCCCCAGCTGGGCAGCAGCTCTGCTGAAAAGGCTCTGGGGGTCTGGGCTAACAGCAAGTTGAGCATGACCCACCCAAGATACTGACCTCTGTCTTGGGAAATTGAGGAGAGGGATTATCCCTGTCTACCTAGCACCCTGCATACTTCAAATCCTGGTTCCCCTGTACAAGAAAGGCATTCACAAATGGGGACAAATGCGAGATGTTTGGGGCTGGAGCACTGGCCCTTGATCTGAGACTCATTGAGCCTGAAGAAAGGAGAACTTCAGGAAATCCAATTTCCTGCCTCACTCAAGAGCACTAAGGAGACCCAGGAAGAATGTTTACAGTAATACTTGGTCAAAGGACAAATGAACATGGGAATAGATTGAAATGGGGTCATTCTCAGTAGATATAAGAAAGTTTTGCCACCCTGAGGGCTTTGAAGCATTTGAGCTGGCTGCCTAGAGAAGTTGTGCAAGACTACCTTTTCAAGCTCTGAGCAAACTGGTTTGCTATCTGGCTCTGCTTTGGGCATGATGTTGGACTTGAGGCTCTCCTGGAGGCCCTTTCAGCTCAAGCAACTCTTGGGGGCTGAACTGGTGCCGAGGTGCTGCACAAATGAAAACTCCCCAGCAGTAGGAAAACTATGAGCAGACGCAGAATCTTTCAAAATTACTATTYGCTTAATTTCATTAGTGAAAAAACATATACATCTATGAATTTTCCACTCAGTCTATTATGGACAAGACATTTCTAAAGTGCTGCTTCTTTAGATGCTCAAACACTTGGATCAACTGATGGAGAACTGTAAGGTATTTTTCTTGGACTAGGGCAAGAACTGAGGTAGAATAGTCTGCCACTTTCCATTGAAGACACATCAAAATCTTTTTAAAATACTAAAAATATTAATGAAAACTGAGGACTGAACTGACATCTAGGATTCAGTTGGCATTTGTTCAGTTGACATCTGTTATTAGGTGTTTTTCCATTAGGACGTTGAAATTCCAGAGTTGTGCCATCAGATTCAGTCCAAGTAACCCAATTGTAGGGTACTTCAAGGTGAAATCTCTGTTTCTTGTAAACCTAATGTGATCTGTTGTGCTGCATCTGCCACTTGTGAGGAATTCCTCATGGAAGCCTTTAATGGTGTAAATTTTTTAGTGCCATGGAAGCTACAGAACAATAGATTGTATATATCTTACTTTATCTAGTAGTAATATATACAACAGAGAGAAAATAATCTCCATACATATTTTTTGTTGGATAATAATATTTCTATGTATTTCTCATGTAATATTCTTTATTTCAGTATTTCCTTGCATGGTTTCTGTGACATTGCCTCGGCTGCTGTATTTTTATTCCCTTATTGCTTCTGGAAAACGCAGACTGTCTCAGCATGCTCTCAGCATGTCCTATTTCCCTGTGCCTTTTTTTCACTGATACGTTGTGGGTGGTCCAATCTCCCACAGAGTCTTTAAAGTTTAGTAGTTTTGACATCACACCAGGCTCGTGGGAATCATGCAGTTCTCCTCCACAACCTTGTTCCCTCAGCACTTCTTCCTTGCTGAGTCTGTTGCTTTTGGCTTTCTCTGTATCAATCTCACGCAATCCCTAACAGGCGCACAGATTAGTTCCATGAAGCGAGACTTGCTTCATCTATGGAATTCATGTCAAACTATGTATTTGTGGAATGTCTGATACTCTTAGCAGGACATAAAAGATTAGAGAATGATCAACTAGTGGAAGGATATTGGTGTTTCTAATGCACCTCTGCACTTTCGGAAGTGTCGTCTACAGCCTGCAAAAGCCATACATAACACTGAGGTATTATTGTGCTAGATCTTATAGATGTGAGCAAGAGTCCAGCCTGTTTATTTTCCCTACAAAATTCAATTATGGAATTGGTGTACAAGATTATGAGCTCTTGAAAAGGAAGACTGCAGGAAAAATGCAAATTCTTGCAATGCTAAATGGGGAATAACTTGAATTGTATGTGGKACTGAAACGTTGGACTCAGAGATAAGAAGACAAAGTGAACCAAACTCTTCTAATGGTTGATTCATAGCAATGTCTCTAACTGACTTCCTAGGGCCCATCAAAATTAACTAACAAGACTCATCCATCAAACAGAAAAAATATAAATTAAAAAGACAGTAGAGGGCCATCTATTTTCACATAAATACACATAAAAATCTTTCACTACAAATGCCAAGAAATTTTGACCCATAAGGAAGTATTTTGGCAGGATATATCAATATCACCACCAAAAAAAGACAAATTTATTCATTTTTTAAAATTGAGATATAAAACCAATTAATATTTGCTGCAGTCCTCCATGAATTAAAATTAGGAATTTTAATTCAAACACAGATTTATTGTTAATTGAGGTTTTTTTAGGCCAATTCTGATTAGAAAAAAGTTACATTGCTGAATCCAACCCTCAACTAGTTAGAGACAGTGCTAGAGTAAATGCTCTAGGCCATCCCCTTTCTTAGGATACTGGAACCTGAGTTCAAGATATCTTAGATGAAGGATATCATCAAAAGCATCYTTAGACTCATGGGTTGCCTGACTTTTTTCTTTAAGCAGTCAAGCGTAGCTTGTCTAATATAACACCACTAAAGAAAATACAGGAGAAGCAACAAGAAGCAAAAGGTTGAGCAAAACATAATAACACTTTTCCCTTAGTCTTCACAGGGGAAATTGAAATCTTTTAAAGCCACTTCTTTTTTGGAGTACCTACCCTGGGCTCTGCTACTGTCTGTGTACATCTACTTCTCCCATGTATGTTCCTGGACTTCTGTTGTGAATTTTCTGCTTTCACTGGGTACAGACCTCTTTGTGCCATGTATTGCATTGCAACTGCAGCATCTACATACACCACTGCCTGGCCCTCCTGCCCTAACTCACAGCACATTTGATCCATCTTTTTATAAACCATTTTGGTAAAACCTATGTCTGTTAAARTAGGTGTTTCACCTGGTAAAATTCACTCTGAACTCTGAGCAGCCATTACTCCAAGTAGCCCACTAAAATCGTGTAATTTTCCTAGTACCTGCACATAAACATCCTTAGCAATTGTATGTTTTCCCAGAAGTATTCTSTCTTCTTTGTCTAGGCTTATTTTCTGTCATTCTTGTAAAAAAAAACAGTGGCAACAACTCTGTATTGGAAAAGGCTAAGGCAGATATAAGGACCAATGTATAAGGGTATAATAAGTATATCTCATGAATTTTCAGATGCGATTTGGGTTGTTATAAATTCCCTCTTGTTCAGAAAAGAAAGTAGAAAAAAARASAAAAAAWTWARRAAAAAAGTGRGAACCCTCACAAGTTTTAATGCCTTTAAAATAACAGCCTTGTGCAAAAATAGTGATTGACATAAATTTTTGAACAGACAGGCTGTAATTTTTTTTCCTCTAAAAATTCCAATTGTGTCATCACTGTCATTGACTTACTTTATGATGGTCTGAAAATGGATAAATACAATACCTGAGCAGCAAGAGMATCATAAATCTTCATTCAGAAATCTCTTCTATCTCCCAGTATAACATGAAAAGTGAAAGGAACAGATTGCATACAACTAGGCAGAGCTGTATTACTTCACAAAATTAAATGATCAGCATGGTAATATGTCAGTTCACGTTGTTGCAATTCACAGAACAATTTCAAAATGAGCAGGTGTGCCATCAATAAACTACCACGTTACATTTCCCTATGCTTAGAAGGAAGTCTCTGCAAAGATCAAATTAGACATCCTTTTCCTGAAAACAGAAGGAGTTTAATGACTCCTTCCCCTCTCCCAACCCCCAAGAAAAGTGCTGTAGTGATACAAGATAGTTTTTTACTTTGAAGGTGTCAGTCACTTTGGARCAAAATAATTCGTAACCTTTCATGCATTTGAAGTTTCAGGTGGCRCTTTCCCCTTTGTGATTCTTTTAAAGTAGTTGTTGTTTCATACTATTTTGAAATAACAAGAATTACATTTTTCCTAGTGAAAAACAAGTGGTGTGTGTATGGTTTTCTGCTATTTGTTGATTTTCTGATTCTGTAAGTCGAGGGGAGTGTCTTCAGGAAACAGAGGCATCCTGYGCTGTTTTGAGATCAGTTCTTAATGGAGAGGTTTTACAAGCTGCCTTTRTTATGTAACAGGTAGATTTAAAAATTGAACTGTTTGATAAACTGCAAAATTCCAGTTTATTGAAACCAGTTTATTGRAGAATGGCTCCAACTCATTTGTTTTATCACACAATAAAAGTCTCTACCAGCTGATTCTACTCAGCCCAGCAGACATAAAGGAAACAAACAAAGGAAAAAGTGCCATCTGAATCTTCAAATACATAATAAGCCATGAATGATTTTGTTTCAAGGCAACTGGCACCTTCAGGCAAAACACTACCATATATCACTGCAGCACCTTTTTGATTAATTCTGCTGCACTTCCAATGACATTTTTGAGCTTCGGAAATCCCTTGTAGGACATTGCATAAATATAACCGTCCTAAAGGTAGAAAAAGGAGGCAGGCAGAGGAAAAATGGTACAGTTGGACAGCTGGTCTAACCTCTTGGATGAATACAAGAGTAAATTATGCATTCATACAAATGAATAGACCATAAGGAAAGTAAATGAAAGGATGAGGCCTCACGGGTTTACAGAGAAGAATAACATAGATAAAAAATAGTATAAAATGTACTGTCCTAGATTGCAAGGCAATGTGTATTCTATTTGCCACCTGTTAGAWGTGTGGCAGTTATCTTCTGTTAASTGGGCAGTTTTCTTTATCTCTTCCACAAACCAATCCTCCCTTGAGAGACATTTGCTGTTAATGGGCCATTGAGYGTCACTGCATGRCTGATAAAATTACAGCATCCCATTGAGAGATGCTCCGCCCAGAGGGAGGAGCCAAGCATTCCTAACKGAATATAATCTGAGATTTTTGGRRCACCAGCACAGATTTTCCACWAGATCTTCRGAGGAAGATTACACCCTTCTGCAGGCTCACTGCTTCAACAGAACCACATCTGYCACTCCAGRAGGACYGCAGCCGCCAATCCAACTGCTACCMACACCCTGACCAACAGGCTGTCAGGTTGTATTCTGACTCCGTCAGTGTTGCTTTGATTTACTGCATTGTTTATTTTATTTTTTTATTTTCTTCCCTAATAAAGAACTGTTATTCCTGYTCCCATATCTTTGCCTGAGAGCCCCCTTTWATTTCAAAATTATAACAATTTGGAGGGAGGGGGTTTGCATTTTCCATTTCAGGGCAGGCTCCTGCCTTCCTTAGTAGACRCCTGTCTTTTCAAACCAAGACATGTACAAGAACTGATATATATATACTGCCTGACCTCAAAATAATAAAATAAGGAATGTAGTAGTTAAAACATTCAGAACTTTCTCTTTGAAGTTACTTTATGATGTCAAAGGATGAAGAGTTCATGAAAGCATACCTATATGGAGACATTAAATGAAAAAAAATCTAAAGGAAATATTTTACTTCACCAGTGTATCATATATTTTATTTACCAGTGTAGAGACTTAATGATGARCTTTTTTTTTCTCCTTTACTCTGGCAACCACTTAGTCTCAATGTCTTTAATGCATTTCTAAGATTCGCTTCTATCTCCCCATCCTCTGCCCTTTCTTGTTTCCATTTCCCAACTTCCTTGCTTCCCTACACACAGATTATGTCAAGGGGAAGAAAAAGAAAGAAAAGGAAAGAAAAGGAAAAGGAAAAAGAAAAGAAGTCCATGGTCCAAAAGGAGCTTATTTGGAAATGTCAACCTTTTGAACTCAGAGATTCCTTCTAGCATTCTTTCCTCTACCAATTCAAGATCCTTTAGATCCTTTTTTGTGTTTTTTATCCTTTGATTATATTTTCTTTCCTCATTATTCCCTTTCAGAATTGCAATGAAGACTAAATTYCTGGTTTATAATTTTTTCCTTCAAATTATTCTTAATATTTGGTTTCTTCAGGTAATACGCCACATCTTATACTTTTTTCTAAGTGTCTGGGATAAAAAGGGCAATGCTATATTTTGGATGGACCTTAGGGTACATATTTATTTTTTTTCACTTTTCCCTCCTGCTTTTCTTTTTTGGCTATTCAAATTTTCAGTTCCTMCTCTTCCATTTGGTCACAATAATTCTCAGATAATGATGGAAGACCCTCATTGTATCAGTGATTTTTAAATAGCTGGTGAATATACTGAACTGATTTAGTTCAGATGATGAACTACTCAAGAGTGAAGAAAAATTCTWGCTTAATTTCAAACTGACACATTTTAATAACAGGGCAAAAATACTAATTGTTATTTCACATAATATTGATACAATATAATGACAGGGATGTCAGACCAGCAGAGAGGTCTTCATTAAAAAAAATTATTGTCTGACTTTAAACCTTGCCTTAAAGTTGTTTCATGTGGATATTATCTTAGATGAGTGGCTGAAAGCAGTTCTGGAACAGAAGTAATGTTCCTATATAACTTTTTTCTKAAATAATTCGAGTTCTTTCTGGTTTTCAGTCATCTTTCCAGGTCCTTTAAAAACATGGGTAAATCTAAGCCCCTTGGCAATGTCTTGGGGTGATTTTATGATGCTGCTTTATCCCCTAACTGCTTTATGCCCAGAAAATGGATGCTGTGGCTTTGAGATGGACCGAGGGCTTGGGCTCCTGCACAGTTTGTGTTCAATCTCTCTCCAGAGTGATCTGCAGCTACACAGATTGTTACTTCATTGCATTTACTGAGTTAATTATCTTCAGTTTAGGCAAGAACCTTCTGGAGGGTTTTCTTTTKCAGAGGGGGATGGGGGTTTTGGGTTTTTTGGGTTTTTCTTTTCCTTTCCCTGGCRTGGAGAGTTTCACCAGCAAATCATTTTAGCMRGGKTTTTTTTGTTTGTTTGTTTGTTTTTCCTCTCCAGCATGGGGAGCCTGTGGAGTGGCTCCAGCTGGTCCAAACCCTGGAAAAACTGAGCCAGCAAAAGAAGGGACATTAAACTCTACCAACTTTTCCTGCTGTGAGGAGGAAACCCACACCAGAAATCTGACAGGTTCCCYGCTGCTGTGTGAATTCTTTTTTCTCCTCCCTTCCCAGAGATGAAGAAAGGCAGCTGCCCTCTGCCTTCTGGCCATGCAGTGAGGTGTGGGTGGAGTGTACGGTTCAATTTTTTATTTTTTTCCCCTGTGCTTTGCAGGTATCTTGCTTTATTAATAAACAGTTCTACTTTTTTTTCACTTTCATCCCCTGGTATCCATTTCTTTTATTGTCAGAAGAAAAAGGAGTTATTGAAGCTCTTTCCCTCTAGAGGAAACGCTCATTCCAGGGCATTTTGTCCTGAAATTTGTCTCCAAAGCTGAGACAGGCATATAACTACTGCATGGTCTTTAAATTATTCTCCTCTTGCACCGCAGGAGACAGCTAAAAGACTTTTAAGAAATATTACATATAGAATTATTGCTTGTAATACTTGGCAAGACTGCTCTGCTTCTCTGTAAACAATTTTCAATTGTSACCAATTGTAGAGTTTAATAAAATTTACTTCAAATTAGTACAATTCTTATTAATTAGATTTGTCTAGTCCCTAAAGACAACAGATAACAACTTAAAATACTGCTATTTTTAGTAATTTATATTCAACTGAGGTGTTTGAACTGCAGAAATACAATCACTAGATATCCACTCAGTGGAAGTAGCAATGGTCTTGAATAATGGCCAAAAGGACAAAGTGTCTTATGAGGTGAAGATTCAAATTTGTTCCAATCAGAACACTTCAGTGCAGAAGGTAAGGTGAAAATACATCCTGTGTAAAGTATTCAATGCAATTGAAAAAACCAGCAGTGAAAAACAGTACAAGATACACCACTGTTGTATCTGTAGCCTTCAGCTGTACTCCTGTATGCAGGTTTTGTCCTCCAGTATAGTAGCCCAGGTCCTCTGTTCGGGTGGTTAGTTTGCTGGGTTTTAAAAGTATGTAACTTGAAAATACCTTTCATTATAAAATGGATAATGAAGAGGAAAAGAAGAAAAAATGATRCTTAGTTACGGTATCCAGCTTTCTCACAGAAGCCTAATATTAACACATTTTCATGTGAATTTGTGGTCAAGACCACATGGCAGACTTCAGTTTTTAGTTCAGGATTTTGCTCCAAAACCTGTTGCTGCATTTCACATTATACTGCCAACAGCAGCAATCCAACATGCCACGAAGAATCGGGCCAAACCTTCAGTGCTTGCCTAAGACTGAGAGAACTGGGATTTGTTCAAACAAGAAGCTTTGGGGTTATCTAATTATGAACTTATAGTACCTGAAGGGAACCCACAAGAAAGATGGAGAGAGACAATTTATAAAAGCCTGGAGTGACAGGACGAGKAGGAACGGCTTCAAAGTGAAGGAGAGCAGTTTTAGCTTAGATATTAGAAACAATTCTTTACTGTGAGTGTGAGGCCCTGGCACAGGTTTCCCAGAGAAGCTGKGGCTGCCCCAGCCCTGGAAGTGTCCAAGGCCAGGTTGGATGGGGCTCTGAGCACSTTGSTCCAGTGCAAGGTGTCCCTGCCCATTGCAGAGTTAGAACTAGATGATCTTTWAGGTAGGGGTTAGAACTAGATGATCTTTAAGGTRCCTCCTAAGCCAGGCCWGTCCATGCTTTTTTGATTCTTCGAAACACACTTTTTTGTCTACTTTGGGTCAGTCATCACATCTCATCAATTAAAAGGCATTCTTTATCCGTCGATGGAGAACAAATTACTGGTGATTATAATATATTGTAACAGGAGAAACCCATGAGTCTTTATTCTTCTACAGCAAGGTGATGGGCATGCAGGTCAGTCTCTTATGGCTGAGTTTTGGAATCAAAGAGCCATTTCTGTGAAAATATGTGGGAAATTTCTGTTTTCCCTTTTCTGAAGAAATCAACAGAAAATTGCATTTTGTGAAACATTAAATTTGTACCCAAAGTATTAGGTGTATTCCTAGGTCGAATTGTTTGGATGAGTTCATGCTTACTAAGGAAAATCTGACTCCTACATAGACCTAAGGTAGCTAAGAAATGGCAGTTTTAAATGCTACAGTGAAGTCACATGCAGGCATGTGTAGAAGCACACTTCTGCAATGGCTAAAGAAATATAAAAACACACACCATTCATTCTGAAATATTTYATGAACTGTTTTCCACTCAAGAGAATCTTTATCTTTTTCAAATATATTTCATATGTCTTAAAAAAAAATAAGAATAAATCTGCATATTTTCTATACATAACAAAATCTCTATCTAGTTTTTCAAATTTGATTTTCTAAATTCTTTCCRTTGATAATATTTTTTCACTCTATTTCTCTAGAAGCATAATCTCTTATGGTAAAAACAATGCATKGAATCAAATAAATAGCAGAAATACCATTTTATATTATACTCTGTTATATTATCTTAACTGGATTTAGTAATGTTCATTGTAATCAAACTGAATGCCATTAAGCAATAGGCCAGGAAATTTCAAAAGTCAGTCTTTTTGATGASAAAGAAGATCAGTTCTTCTAATACTTTTTATTTAAGAGCAAGCAAACAAAATTGTAGGTTCCTGTGTCTGTCTATAGGTTGACCTATAAATGACCTCAGAAAGAGTAAGATTTCAGTTAAATTGGTCATTCAAAGGTTTCAAAATGAAAATATTTTCAAAGTGTCAGACTTTACCTGTTATTTTTTTAATGAGGCTGTGAGTCAGTGATTAAGAGCTTTTTMCTTCAGAGTTGTTGGCTTGTTCAGATCAAAATATCTGCATTGCAAATTTAAATGGAAAGGAAAGGCTAAGGAACATGAAGAAGGATTGGGGGACTGTTTTCTTAAAAAAATCACTAAAAATTTATTTTAGAATTTAATCTTCAGCTGATAAYTTGCATTATTGTTTGATAGATAGTATTACATGCTTTAAAAACCCAAAACTCAATAAACCACTTCAAAGACACTTGGGGAAAAGGAAATGGGTCATATAGATTTTTAAGAAGTTAAGCAATATTTTTTATTATGACTGGATATCTTAGCAGATAGAAATGTCTGTTTCAGTTGTCTCTCTACATCAGTAAGGTGAGCCATGTATATAGTGTCTGATGTAATAAGATCTTACGTGACTGCTTTGTAACTTTTAAATACTAACAAAAAACCCAATGCAAAACCAGAATGATGTTAGTCTTTGGTCAATGATATAGTAAAAATGAATAAGAATTATTATAAGCCTACCGTTTCCCTTAAAACATMGAAATAGAAACAAGCTGCTAAACAAATAAAAAAAGCCACAAACCATCGTCTCAGCCCCCAATTATTGGATAAGAATTTGGCAAAGAATTGAAATTTGATTGATAACATATTTAAACTAGTTAGGCTTAAATAATTATAGTTATCACATAAACTGCTCAGTTTATAAAGGTAGATTTCATATGTCTGGAATATGAATGTGATAGCAGAGAATGCAATAGTGTGTTTACAGGAATGTCTACATTAATTGCTTTGTTACCACTCATATGCATTGTGTGGTTTTAGTTGGGTAAATTCTTAACCAATTCCAATATGTTTATGGATGTAATAATGCATATCAGTTTTTGGCTCTAATGAACCCAAACAGCTGTGGAAATAAGGTSCTTTAGCTCTTATCATTTCCTCTTATATCTTACTGAGACTTAAATAGGCAGCACAATAGTATTTAAACCAGAGTAAGGAAAAGAGTGGAGATATTAAAAACTGTTGAGTCCACTTTTCTTTATGGTGYATTTGCTGCATTTTCTGCATTTCTGTTTTTGAAAGAATCTCAGAAGAAAATGAAAAAAAAATTACAAACCAGGTCCTTAATCTCCAACAGAAGTGCATTTTATGCACCATGGGAAAAAAACCCTTAAATATAAATAAACACGGGAGAAATAATAGTAATAATAATAATAATAATAATAATAATAATAGTAAACCATCCTACTGTCCACTTTGCTTGCACTATTTTCTTTATCCTTTAGTATTCATTCTGAAAACTAATTATTTCCTGAATAGCAAATGCAAAATGGAGCACTATATGTATTTTAGTTTTTGTTTAAGAATATAAAGATGCATCTTTCTGAAACCCTGTTTGACCATTTGACAAATTCAGGAGATAAATGAAATTGGCTTCTGAAAAGTATCTAAAGTGCAAGACTGTGTCTATAATAAGGAACACACAATGCCACAGACATAGAGGATGATATGAAAATGCTTCCTTAACAAGGAAAGTTTCTTTCAAAAACCACTCTCTGCAACATTTTTCCCCATGAGATACAACTAGTACTGCCACTAAATCACAAACAATATGGTCAAAACATTGACTATATTAGAATACTTGTAATAAGTGTTAAAACTCTCAACTCATGTGTGGTACAAMGACTAAGAACCAAACCGTGACTGAAGACAAACAAAAATGATTTCATGGCTAATGTTTCAGGCAGTTAATGTAGACAGCTTTTGTTTTSCATTGAAGTTAACTGGAAATAATCCAATTTTCTCAGACCTTCAGACAGCCTCCCCCAACATTCATGTTAATATTTCTCTTTACCGTCTGAGTAGAAGACTTTACAATTCCATTTGCTTCAGTACAACCTCTTCCAGTTCTGATCCTGTTCTCCCTTAATTCTTCCCCAAACTAATTAATAAAGTGCTTTCAGAAGMAGTTCAGAAGACACAACTTTTCTCCTCAACTTAAGGAAGAAACTGGGTGATAGACTTCAGCATTACTCAGGCACATGAGACCTCTGTGATGCCTTTTCTCCAAGGTGACAATCCTGCAGGAAGGGTAGTAAACATGGAGGAGAAGAAATCAGAAGCCATWTGGCAGTGAGTGCTGGTTAAATCCTGACTTTCAGAAACCTAACCATCTAATATTCTTTCAAATTCTATAATTCTGAGACATTTCTGCACAGCATAGCAATGTCATCTATTGTTACCTTAGTGCTAAATGTGCTTTTCCTGTCTATAATACACACAGAACCTTATACACTCTACAGAAAGAGCAGCTGGAGTCAGCCATCAGGAAAGTTACAGAAATATGCACTTGTTCTTGTCACTTCCTATTGTTCATGGTGCTCTGTAATGTGTTCTTTAGATGCACTGCAATACTGGCTATATCTTTTCTTTAACCTTGTGGTCATTCTACCCAAAGTAATCCACAGTGCTCTGTTAAACTAGCTCAGCTAAAAGCAAAACCATGTGTAGCAATTAGCTGTCATCATGTAATTGTGTTTTCTGTATCTGAACCAAGAAGAAACAACCTGTAAAATCAAAGTTGGGTTTATGTGAAAGAGAATACACTTTGTTGTCTCAGTCTAGTCTTCAGTCACCAGTGTGCAGCACAATGTAAACTTCAACAGCTAAACTGCTGCTGCTGCCCTTGATAGTGTCATTCAAACTGCTTTTGAGGCTCTCAACAAAGGAAACTGAGCTGTTTGACAATTAGATTTAAAAGACGTGGAGGAAATAACAGTCTGTAAAAGTGAATGACATTCTCCGACAGACTCAACTAGCATTTTCCTTCTCAATGGAGACACAAAAGGATGACTGTGGTGAGGAGACTATAGCTGTAATTAACTTGTCATTTGTATTAATAATTATGTAGTTTCAAGACTGCATATTTTTACAGCTAAGGTCATAGACTAAAATGCAGGTTCAATTCTTGCTTCTCTCAGACTTCTCATGGGACACTGCACAATCAATTTATCTTTCAGTGCATTTATTGCTTTTAATGTGAAAAGGAATAGTAATTTTTTCTCCCACAGTCCTTTATGTGAATTTGTAGTTCTGTTTTAGTTGGAGTTTTTCTTATTATAAATGAGATCTAACAAGGATTTTAAGACATAGTCTTTAAAAAATGGTCAAATTGGAATGGAAACATTTTAGTAAGGCATTTATTTTTGAAAATTTCCCAAATTTGCTAGAAAATATTTGGCCCAGTTCATTAAAATTTTCTATATGATATCCCATTTTAGGTTTAATTAAAATAAAATGGACTTTTTTTCCCCAGAAAAAGAACTTTTCTTCTTATTCTTTATTTGATATTCAGCTTTAGAAATTTAGAAATATTACTTTAACCAATAGTAATAATTTAATTTGGATTGGAGAGGATTCAAAGAAAGGCCATAAAAATGATCAAAGGACTGGGGAACTTATCCTGGGAGAACAGATGGAAGGTCGTCGGTCTTTTCTCCCTGAAGAAGACTCCAGGGGGGCCTCTCATCACAGTAGGCTGGTGTGTGAATGTCCGTGCACAGTGACCAGGGTGACCACCAAGCCACAGTGAAATGCAAAGAGTAGATTTATTTAATTACCTCACCAGTGATGCTGGGCAGCACAGACACACGGGGACACAGGTTCCATTCCTGTCTGCTCATCCCATGGGACAGTAGGGTGGGGGCCCTGCCTGCCCCAGTTCATCAAAGGGCTCAGTCCCCAAGAAGTTTATCTCAAGGCTGTGCTTTTCTGATCTCTCTCTCTCCCAGCAGGAGGCTCAACCAGGTCTGTGAGAGGGTGTTAACTCTACACAGGAATTCTACTTCTCAAAACAGGCACGATGCTCACATAATAAATGGAGTTTYCCCACACTGACGTTCTTAGCATGCCCACCTCTAAGGTCACRTTGAGAGAACCTATTCCMTCCTTGTCAAATCTTCTGGTTTTAACCCCTTCCTCCCAACAGTCAGTAGTTAAAGGGTGGCAGTTTAATGAGGAACACATGGAGAAGACCAGGGGCAATGACTACAAGTTGCACTGGGAGGGGTTTAGTCTGAAAATAAGAAAGTAATTTTCTACTATAAAATCAGACACTCCCTGGAACAACTTGCCCAGGACAGTGGCAGAGTCACTGGTGTTTTTCAAGATGGGGAGGATGTTGGGCAAGCTCACCTAAGCTCCTTTTCCCACCAAAAGGTGGACCAGATGATCTTTCCAGGTTCCTTTCCAATTTATTCAGTGATCCTCTAAAGATATATTTCCTGTTTTCAGTTGAAGATGGGAAATATATGTGTGAAATTCTTACGTGGTTCACAAGACAATCATACTTTCAAATTTACTAAATGTCTACTAGACTTAAGAAATTTGATTGCATGAACCTTTTCACACCATTGTGTGACCTTTAGTTTGACCCAAACAACAGTATGGTTTTGCAAAGGAAATATATACACACACATATATATATATGTATACTTATATGTGTGTATATACACACCAGTGTCTGCTGCATATGTCATGGAACCTTTAGGTTGGAGAAGACCCTTACAATCACTGAGCCTAACCATTCCTCCAGCACTGCCAAGCCCACCTCTAAACCATGTCCCTAAGAGCCACATAGACACGGCCTTTAAACTCCTCCAGGGATGCTGACTCMACCACTTCCATGTGCAACCTTTTCCAATGCTTGTTAAACCTTTAGTGAAGAAATTTTTACTAATATCCCATTTCTTCTTGTTCTATTGCTTGTTACTTGGAGAAGAGCCTGAACCCCCCGTGGCTCCACGCTCCTTTCAGGCCGTTGTAGAGGAAATGAGCAGGTCCTTCCTGASCTTCCTTTTCTCCAGGTTAAACAACTGTAGCTCCCTGGGCTGCTCCTCATCAGACTTATGCTCCAGACCCTTCCCCAGCTCCATTGCTTTTTGGACACATTAGTTTCCTGTTAACGTTAGAATTCTATATCAGGTAAGGGAATAGGAGKGACAAATTTGAGCACTGGAGATTTCATTTCAAGCATGTCTCATGGGAAGTTTTCGGTTTCTTAGGTAGTCTAAAAGACAACCTTGCGCAGCTCAATCTTGTCACTTCTGCTTGTATATAACCATTGACATTGAGGGCATCTCTGAAAGCAAGAAAGGAATGGTTTGGATTTATCATCAGCTATACTGTCTAACATAATTTGACAGCCTGAAACTATGAAATGGATAGAATKATTAAAATTTAAATCCAGCCATACTTACAGTAGGTATTAAAGTCAATGCACTTTCTAAGCCAAAAGTCATTGGAAAGAGTTAAGGCAGAAGCACTGAACCTTTTGGGGTCCATCAATTTCAATTCATTTGCTCTAATTTTATGGATCAGTACTCGGTCTCCTCACTCTAGTGTCTATGAAATGTCAGCCCTTCTAGTGACAGCTCCTGAACAAAATGACCTGCATGTGTAACCATTATTTCTATACTTTTCCAGCATTCAAATACTTAACCACAAAATGTGTGTCTCCTAGAATTAGGCTGATGTAGTGGCAAAGCACAGCATGCTTTGTTTCCCTTGGCATTGCAAGTGGCATAAAATCCAGTTGACCACAGTTCCATGGTATACTGCTAAYGGTCTGGAGAGCTCTGTTTGTCCAAAACAGACACAACTTTCTGCTTGCCAGATATGCTTTTAGAAAGTATATAYTTATACACTCTGTAAAGAGCTAAATTATGTAAAATACATAAAAATCTTATTTTTTAAAGCAGATGGATTTACTGTACTAATAATGTAATTTATATAAACCACAAAAACATTGACGTGAAAAGGTAATGACCGAATTCTACTTAATATTTGTTCATCATAACCATTTTCACTGCACCTGTAAACATCAACAATCCATAGGTGAAAGGGACCATGTAGTGAAATCTCATCTATTTATACTTGYTTATATCAATGGAACTTAATGTCACTGTCCTAGTGGATTTCTTTCAACAAAGATATTTTCAGTAGCAATGATTAATGTCATATACTTCTAGCAATTTTAAAAATAATTTGATGTTTGTATGAAAAAAAAGGAAACAATTAATTTAAAGCTTTTCAAGACTGAGGATTTTAGAGGGATTGAAACTGTTTGTGGAGGTTTTAAAGGAAAAATTAGAGCATTGTGGACAAAACTAAAATCTTGCTTTTTTCTTTTTTTTTTCTTTTTTGTCTTTTTTTTCTATTTTTTTTTCTTTTTTGTCAAAGTGTCTAGAATCCAGCTCTTAAATGGAATTGCAAAGATGAAATCATCTACTTGCCTATTCCTCTGCCTCCAGTCCATTCATCATTTGATGTTTAATATTTATGTCATCTGTCAAAGCATTCCTTTATGAACAGTGAACGATTCCTGATGCACAATCATTAGCAACAAAGTATGGAACCTTAACTAAAAGGTTTTAGATGCTAAAGACTTTAATTTTGCACGTTCATGATCTTTTCCAAAAGTCACTTTGCTGYTCCCTCCATCCTGTGCAGCTCAAGAGGGAGTGGAGGCATCCTAAGAAGACAAATCAGTTTTCTTCATTCTGCATTGAAGGGGAAAAACTTTCCAGCCCTAGAGATGACCAAGATTACTCATCATAGCACTCAGAAATCAAGTCTGAGGAGTTCCAGGGGAGCCTGAGTCATCATTGTGCTCAGGGGTGGAGATGGAGGAACCCTTAATATTTTTTTAATGTCTTTTCATTGCAGTTGACATTAATAATGTATCATAACCTTTAGCCTTGTGTGCTAATTTGGTCCAAAATTTTAGGGGATATACTCTATAAAGTGCACATTCATGCTTTGTCAATATTTTTAGCCATCATGTGTATAATAGGAAGCAAAGAAAACAGGCACAGTAGTACAGAAGCTCATCCAGCCATTGTGCTCGCTGTGCCACTAAAGTTCACTGACTAATGGATTTCTAATGCAGATGGAAGTTTTTGCACCATTGAGATATTGCTTTGACAGATCAGGCACAATAGCTGTGACTGTTAGTCTTTCAAGCCTGAAGAGTTTTCTTTCATGACTTCAAGAGAAAGCTTTCCAGAGCAGCGAGATATTCACAGCAGACAGCATTTAAATGCAGGGGGAAGAGGGGAAAGTGACAAGAAAAAGAGAAAAAGTTGCTTTCTTTTTTTCAGTAATGAAGAACTTAACAAGCTTGCTTGAATGCTGCAAGAATAAATCAAGTTAATTACASAAAAAGTAAAGAGAAATTCTTAAAGGAGAAATGAAGTTCCACTAGGTCCACATAATGAAAAGTCGTCTTGGAAGTGAAATACTCTGGCAACTTGAATTATAGTTCAAAAAATATTTTAAAATGCTAGGAAATATCAGTAAATAGATAATGTCCCAATCTTTCTGAAATTATAAACTGTCATATACYTTAACTTGTTAGGAAAGAATAGACAGGTATCTGACCACATTATTATTAAGAAAAATAAACAGAGCAATTAAAGGAATATGAATGAAAACAAAGACATATGTTTATTAAAAAAACCAAACTATTTTTATTGTCTGCAACCCCAATCAGTGGACAGTTTACACTGAATTGTGTTGTAAAGACCTTCCTTTGATTACCAGCATCTTCTTTTACCCTTTTTGTACTCTTCCTTTCTGTTGTTTTAACATAATAAAAAGATATTTATTATAAAATAAAGACATTGAAACCTAAAGAGAATTACTTCTAGTCTTGCTTTTCTTATTTTTGAAAAAATGGTTTTAATTGGGGCTTTTTAAGAAGAATTGGAATATACATTGGAATAAATTGAATAAATAATATGCTTCATCCCAAAAGATATTATTTAAATAATAAGTATTATTTAAATAATGGGTACTGAAATAATTTCTTTTGCTTAAGAGTATAGTTGCTATATATTGATAATTTTTACTGCATCCTCTTTCCTCTGAGAAGGCCAAGCAAGACTTTTCTTTTCATTTAAAATATTCATGCAGAGCAAAACATTGCTGCTGGTTTTTACTCTCTTCTCAACATTTTGTAAAATGYTTATTTTTATTCCGCAAAATTCATGTGTATATTAATTGTTTCTCAGTGCTATACTCATGTCTTGGCCTAATACCTTGCCTTCTGAAGCCCTACATTCTTACCTGCTTTAGCTGATAAGAATGTGAATTKTCATGGAAATTATCTCTTACCATGAATCTCCCCTATCTATAGCTGACCAAAATCTCTGTCCCTTTCTGTATCTGAGATRTATTTTACGGAGACCATAATCAGGTTTGGATAGTAAAACTCTATGTTACATTTTAAAGGAAAAACTGCAATTAACTATGCTATTGTTACATTAACTCCAAAATATTACTTACTGAAAATTAATATACTTTGGTTTTTTGTGCAATAGGCTAAACTAGACTATTTCCAACCCAGACTCCCAGATACAACTGCTATATGTGCTTGGTATGACCATTGCTTTTGCTGGAAATGAACCTTAAATAACAAGTGTTATTACTTTTAGGTAAATTTAATTGCATTCATCTCTAAAGAACTGTGATCCTTTAAGTAGATAGGGAAGAAGCTTAGCACTTATTCAGTATCTTTTTTTTTAGTGACAATATATTTATTATTTGCTCTTTTTGTTCTGTTTTGACATCTAGACAACTTTAATGGACCTAAGTGCATTAACCTTTTACTACATTTGCATTATTCTGCTTTTTGATAAAATTTAAGGGTTCCTCCCCCCAAAACTAACTTTCATTTCTCTAAAGAGCTTTAATGCAAGTAATTATTCTTTACAATTGCGCCAAAATTAATTTGCTAACAGAGCACTGAGTGGGGAATTAATGGATCAGAAATTAGGAAGTCAGGAATATATTTGAACTGCATTTTAAAATCTTATTTTAGTTTACTTTGTAATTATGCTTTGGTTTAGCATTAATCTTGAAAAAAATACTTCATCACCTTCTTTAAGTACTGTGTTTTACAATTTAGCCTTATATAACCTTTGTTCTCTGGTCAAAGTWTTCCAGTCTCCCTGAAAATCACTCTGCTTGCTTTGGCTGACTCAAAGCAAATTTTAACTCACCTCAGAAGTCCTACCAACAAGCTCAGTCATTAGTGGGACTAATMATAGACATTGGATTGGTCATGCTCCAAACTTCAGTTTTGGAGAGGTAAAACTTTCTCCAGGCAGAAGTTTTACTGCAGTGAGCGTCTCCGGGAAGGAGAGTAGGCTGTAATCTCAGCAATAACCAAATCTGAAGAACAGGAATGAAAGAAATGAACTTTAAACAGCATGAGCAGCAACCAGAACGATATGTGCCTTCATGGTGTGTTCCATATTGGCCTATTTCTGGCSTGTAAATTTAGAGCCAGACATCCAGCTGTACAGCTCCTGCTTTTTTGTCCCATGATCTGTGCCCTCATGAGCAGGACACCTTCAGCTATGTAATTCAAAGTAATGACCTCCTGATCTAGGTGGTCTTAATACTAACAATAATATTAATAGTCTTATTTTGTGAGGCCCACACTAACCAACAGAGAAATGCAGCTTTAATGTATTTATTTAATTAATGCACCTTTATGACATCAACATGGAAAGCAAGAGCAATCAACTCTATTGCACTTTATCAGGTCAATGATCCTTGATCTAAAGGASATTTATGTAGAGCCTCTAATGAAGCAGTAGCAGCTGTGGGGAGATTTTTTACAGTACCTTTTTATTTTCTGTTTTTAGCAACAAAATATTAAGACCTTGAATTGAATTGACTATAGTCACTGATGAAGCAATGTGTGCCCAAAGGGTYCATCAAAATATAGGGAGAAAATAGTGTGTGTTTACCAACTACAYGTTGATGTAGAATATTGCTTTGATTGAGACTTCTTTGGGAGGAACAATACCACAAGAATACGCTGCAGTCAAACTTTTGGAATATGTTACTTATTTTTACTGAAATGCCAAAAWACCCACCTCAATAGAATTGCACAGGCTTGCTTTCAAAACCTGTTAAACAAGACAGAAGTCTACACTGAAAAATACTAGATCCAAACCAGTGAAAGCAGGGTAAGTGAAAGGAGATTCCAAATTCCATAAGGCTCAATTGAATTTAAAATACTCATGTAGAAGATACATAATGAAAGTTGAAGTATRAACCCAACATAGACTTTACAGCATAATTTAGAAGTCATGACAATTGCCACAGCACTGAAGCGAGGAAAAAATCAGATTATTCATCTTTATATTTCTTTATGTGACAATACTGTCATTGAATAAAAGTACTAAAAGAAAAGCTTCTATCCGTCTGTAGTATGCACTAGATTAAAAGGTCTCATTGCCTCATACCCTGCATTACAATAACTTTATCATAAATTCACCCATATTTTTATCTTTTGTTATTACAGGATCAATTCCAGAGCTCTTCTCACAAACTTAATTCTTGTGTTGAAACACAAGCATGACAGTACCAATAGGGTCAAATTGACTTGTAACGTTTTGTATCTAACCTAAGGAGTCTTGCATTTTTGAGATTTTGCCACCACTGTTCACATCTTTATGGGTATTTTGGTATAGGTTTCTTTTTCCCTATTTTTTTCTTTACTTGAATGAAGGTAGAAAGATAGAGATTCTGATAACAACATAAGTCAGGGTGATTTGAGAAGACTCAAAATATTATGGAAGAGATTGTAAAATTGAGAKATCTAGCACCAACGATGGGGTAGATCCCCTGCAATGTGTGAAATGTGGTCACTGAGTGGTCTTGTGGATAATTTTACAGCCTCAGCTCCAATTCAGTTCCATTTTTCTCATCAGCCCTGAGCCTGCTTAGCTTCCTGTCAAAATCAGCTCTCCAAACTCTTCCAAGTTGGGTTTTTCAGCTTACTGTTTAATATAGATGTGATTATGAGTAGCTACTTTTCTCCAAAATAAGGTGTCACAAATGGAAGACTTGTAAATATAAGTCTTCTCTGTAGTGGTGACAAGCTCTATTTTCTTGCTAGAAGGACATTTAAATTGTACTGCTTTGCTGCAGAACCTCATGCTGTGCTGCTGCATTCAGAAACCATTATCACTGCGGGARATGATAGCAAGTGGATATATTAATTAGGAGTTTTGAAAAGCAATGATGAAGATAAGATTTATCTACATCTCTGTAACTCACAGCTATGTGAAACAGGGTAGCTAAGGAATGGCATAGTAATTCAAGTCATTGCATTTTATTGTAAATAAATTCATCTGGTAATAATGTGGGCTAGGAAGAAATATCTAGAAAGATAAACAAGGTTATTTGACAATGAATTTCATATGAGAGACTTACTATAGGCCTTGGACAATTACTGGACTTCATTTCTGCATCTCCAAAGCAACATTGGGGTCAGCAGTTAATAGTTTCTCAGAGGATAATGATTAAAGAAGGTAAAGCTGCTGTGATGTCTAACTATTAGCATTGTTACCACTAAAGTTTGAAGAATTTATTAAAAATATAAAGGGTTTAGATTATACATTAGCAAAAATTTCTTCACCCAAGAGGTTTTCACACTTCAACAGGCTTCCCAGGGAAGGGATGGACTTATGATCCCTGTAGGTATTTAGAAGTTGCATAGATGTTTGTGTCACTTAGGGACATGGTTTAGTGGTGGACTTAGCAGTGCTGGGTTTACAGTTGGACTTGATAATTTTAAAGGTCTTTATCAACCTAAATTATTTTAAGATGTCATTTAAAAGAAAATATAATGATCTAAGGCTATTAAACATTAACCAGTGAAAGTAATCTTAGSTGTTTCTATAAATTTTAAAAATCTATTGCTAAAGAAATTAAAAGATAGAAGAAAATGAGGAGCATGTAAATTTTCAGCATTGCTAGACTGAAGTGGATAAAATTCAGAAAGCCTCACTTTTTCTCCAGTTCTCAAGCTGGAAAATTGCTGCTTCCTTAAATACCTACCTCATCCTTGTTATTGGATGACTTTTACAAAGAAGCCAACAAACAACATAATTATCAAGTCAAATACTTCCACTTTTGGTAATAAGTATTGCTACAATGGGAATTGAAAAACAAAAATCTTTCCTCACATGTAAAGTTAAACAAGATTTAAATATAGTCAATATAACTGTGCTGATATTTCATTTGAATCTGGCCATCGGTTCGTGTCTAACACAGAAAAGAGATTCAGTTATGTGGAAAGAAACAAGTTAAGCAAAAAATCTCAAATATAGCTTGGGATAAACTTTAGACTTGTACAGAATATTCGGAGTTCTGCAWGGAAAGTACAAGAAAAGGTCTCTTCAAGGGACTAGTTATTGAAACATTGCTTCACATTAAAAGAGAGTAGGTTTAGATTAGATAYTAGGAAAAAATTCTTTACTGCTAGGGTGGAGGRCCCTGGCAAGGGTACCTGGAGAAGTTGTGGAAGCACTCAGAAKTTTGGATGGGGCTGTGAAAACCTGGTCTAGTTGAAGATGTCCCTGCTTATGGCAAGGGGTTGGAGAGAGATGATGTTTAAGGTCCCTTCAAATCCAAAGTGTTCTATGGTTCTGTGATTGTTTAATATAAATTCAGTTTGAAATACTGCCATAGTGTCACTGTCCTTTCTACATACATAGACATGTAGATACACCTCTGTGGTTTTTGCTGTGTGTGTGCAGGAGTCTTCCTCAGTTATGTCATCTCTATATACATGGCAAAATCCAGGCATGACTTTTCTTCCTGGCTCACCCTATGGGGTTAAGTATAGAAAAACAAGGTGTGATAACTGTGAGAGATAGAAAATGCCTGGCATATTGACACTCTGGATAGACAACAGCTTGGTATGACTAGAGCTCTGCTGTTCCACAGCAGCTTTTGTAAAAGTCAGGTGATGAACGAGGAAGAAAATGAGGCATTGCAGATGACTGTGATTGACTGTGATTGGAACAAGCATTGCAGAAGAAAGGTAAGAAAGCCTAARTATGAGCACAAACACAAGACTGGAGCACAAGAGTGGATTGGGATGCTCAGTAGAAGTGGTCTTTGTGAATACCACTTTTTACTAGCAAAAGTACAGCTCCTARTGCCTATCCTGATTTATGTGTTTTCTCCCCTTTAAGGAATGTTATAAAATAAAAGAATTGCCATGCTTTTCCTGTAACAGTAATGAGAAGTAGTTCTTCCTAGCAATACTAGGCTTTAGGATGTAAAATTAAGTCTTATTTGGTGATTATGCTGAGACAATGTGTATGTCCTAGAAAGTATTAAATAATACTGTGAGTTTAGTAAACAGCATAATAAGTTTAAATGTCAATTTTTTTTCTTTCAGACCTCACCTATTCTCCTGAGTGATAAATTACACAAACTTTGCTGAGAAACACAACATTTAACTTTTTTAGAGTGCTAAAGTTATGAAACTTTAATTACCTTTCCTTTAGAAGAGTTTCACACAAAGCCAGTGTCCCTAATTTGCACTTCAACAATGCAGTGCATTGCACCAACTCAGTCTTACAAACTCTTATGTAGGTGCTTAACTTCATTCACCAGTCAAACAGTTGATTTCACTTCTCCAGGTGGGCTATGTTGCTACTCCCTGCAGTTGCAAGGCATTCAGCTCAGCTTATACAAATATCCATATRAACAACAATGCAATGTATTTGCAACACTATCTAATACAAGGAATAAAAGAGGATGAAGTTATCTCAGAGATTGCTTGCTTCCTGATTTACATAAACATGGAATGTGTAAATGTTGCCTCAAGAGAATTGAAAAGTCTCTTTTTCTTGCTGAAAATATTCTGAATCCTTCTGTGAATGGTTTATAAAAAAAAAGGACCCATGAAAATCCAAAGCATTGGTGCTAGCTAAGGTATTTTAGAAAATGCATTGGATAGGAAGAATACTACATGAATGATCCAAGAGGATATCTATAATTTCCTGTCCTTTACTATGAGGCCAGTAATTCTCTGCTGTTGCATCCACTGCACATTTCCCAGTAATTCCACAGTGAATAATTCCAATTTATCAGAGTTCTTCATAAAGACACTTCCAGGTTGGAGCTTGATGTTATGTAGTCATGAAAAGCTGAGATGTGTAAAATGTGCAGGAGAGGCAGTTGGGAATGCATTGTAGGAACATTCAATTAAAGGCCTGTACAGAAAGGTTTATCCTGCTGCTCTGATATTTCCCCTTTTTATYAAACCATCAGGGTAGTAGAGGCTGGACTAAGGTGTCTTCTGTCCTAGCAGATAATCTKTATGCATATCATCTGGCCAGATGTTAAAACAATCTTCTCTTGTCTTTTTATTATTCCAGGCAAATAGTTTTACTTTATCATTCCTGGAAATCACTATCATGCTCCTACAAGAAATGGAGATCGAGTCCCCACAATCATGTATGTAAATTGGGATAAATTTCTAGCCATGCATGCCAGCCTGAATCCTCCCCAGCTCTGATGGAGATTAAAAGACAGTAAGAATTACAGAGGCAGGAGCAAAATCAGAACTTTGGGTTCCAGTTTCATCCTCAATAAAGTATCATTAGTCTACAAATTTAGATTTCAACACAGATTGCACTGTGCATGGATTTAATTCTAATAGGATTGAACTTTGTGATATTATTAAAATCTGATGGGAGAAATAGAAAGTTAACTTTTTCTCATATGTCATGTGCTGTCTGTCTTACACGCAATTAGGCTTCACACACACAGAGTTTTCTTGTGTATTCAGATGTTCATGCTGAACTCCATATTTACACCATCAGCCAGGAAATTGCAACATGAGGATATAAAATACTGTTTCAAACATCCTGCTTCTACTTCATTGAGTCAGTGATAAATTTGTTTAATTTTAACCTCCTGACTTCATTTTAACAATGAAAATAATTATTGTTCATGACTGTCACTGTCAAGTTGTATGTATAAATGAATCTCTGCATGATTTTGTACAAAAAAATTTATTGTCATTTGGTTTCCCAAAATTTCTTTGTTTTGTTGGGGTTTTCTATTTGTTTATTTTGTTTTGTTTAATGAAATAAAAGCTGTTTTATAGTAAATTAGCTACTTATAGTAATTTAAATTTTATTCTAATGATTTTTGTGGTACATTAATTTTGTAATTAAGAATGAGAATGGAGATCATGGCTGACAACATTCACAAGCCAGGCTACTAATTCCTTGATTAGCTCCTGGCAGGAGACTTGAAAACAGACAATTTGATTTGTTTTCCCTATGGGAATGATACAGGCATGAAGAGAAGTTGGCAGAAAAAAGTGAAAAACTAAATCTTAGATGTCCACCTGTGGCACAAAATATTAAAGCAGTTAAATCTAGTTTCTAATATATTATATCTTGATGTGAATTTTCAAGCCTTATTTACCAACAGTGACAAAATTTTGCAAGARAAAAGCAAAATTTCTTTGTGCATTACATTATTTTATGTAAAACATTGGTATTTRAATTTGGAAAAAAATAATTATGCATATTCGGAATATTTTGAGCAATATTTTCTAGATGAGGACAATATGCTTGCGCCAGTTTCCACAGAAATCAGTGCTCATCTCTTTTGAATTTATGTGACTCAACTTCAGATGCAGTTCAAGATGTAATTTTGTCATGTCACTCAAGAGTTAGATTCTTCATAGTGGAAAGACTTATTTAGCCTTAGMTGATATGAAAGGAGTGACGTCAAAATGAAAAAAAAAAAAATTAAAATTATATTAGTTCTTTTAGCCCGTAAAATACTTTGCTTGGAAAATAAATAGATGTCTGTGGTTCGTGGGATTGACACCAAAATGCAAGACAGAGAGTTGCTTTCTCAAATTTCGAAGAAATGACCTTTATAGTTTTTCCACAAAAACCCTCAATATAATTTCTTCTTGATTTTATTGAATCAGGTTTCTGTCTGTGCTCAAATGAGATTCTTGAACCTTGCAACTCAAGGAGTCAAAACAGAGCATTTCACCCATTAATAAAAGAYAGTTTGTCTTGGTTAGTATGGGGAAAAGTCAGGTAGTCATAAATTCACAAAGTGCTGTATTGTATTCTACCACATTAGAGTCCAGGATAACATGAAATTCAATATTCATTCAGAAAGCACATTAGTGTTCATGAAATACTGAGTTATGTAGTTTTAAATGCTTTAACTTCTGTGGGCCAGAGAGATAAATTATTTATTTTTCTGTGCATACATTTGAAAACATCATTATTTTTATTCAAGAGAAAGGGGGAAAGGTATACTGCTGTTGGAAGGTATAAATTTTACAGCCATGCTGTGCAAATTGTAAATTGTTCACACTGGCAGTTGCTATAGGTCTGCACTTGCATTACTTAGAATTATGACAATTCAGACCTGACCGGTGCTTTGGAACTGCTGTAGTAAATATGCTTTAATTATAATAACAGTAGTGTATAGAGATAGAGRCTTAAAAAATATGATCTGACTGCTCACAAATAACTGCATCCCTTGGACAAGGATTTTGGAAAGCAGCCCTTGGGTAAATTCAGCATTATGTTTGAGAGGCAAAGGATACCATGAGGTACAGCTTCCAGATGTTAACCTTCATCTACAGGGATGGCAGACTCAAAAACTGAGTAATTTCTTTGGTGTTCCATTTCTCCATCCTGTGAGGAAAGTCAACATACAGCTTTTATCCTGCCTAACTCAAGAAAGTCAAGGGAGATGCTGGTTTTCCTCRCTGTGATTATCTGCATGTCAACCACAGAACCACAAAATGTCTGAAGCTTAAAGAGAGCTCTGGAGATCATCTGGTCCAATCCTCTTGCTTTAGAAGCTTCATCTAGAGCAGGTTGTCCAGGACTGTGTCCAAACACCTCTTGAATATCTACAAAACTCCTCAATCTTCCTGAGAAATCATCTCCAATGCTCAGTCAACCTCGCAGTAAGAAAAAAAAAMCAACAAAACAACACTATTCCTACAGTTACTGTGTTTCAGTTTTTGTTTATTGCCTCTTGTCCTGTCATTAGACACTACTGTAAAGAGTCTTGCTACTTCTAGGCCCACTTTTCATGTATTTAAAGTAATTAATAAGATCCCCTGTGAGATCATAAAGTTCTCAGTCTTTCTTCAGATGAGAGATGCTCTAGTTTCTCAGTCATTTTACTGGCCCTTCACAGAACTCTGTCCAGGAGCTCCATGGATTTATTGTGTTGAGGAGCCCAGAACTCACAAGTATGGCAACATACTTCGAATATACTCAGTACTGTAAGTATGAACTCAGCAGTCCTGAGTACAGGAGAAGGATCCCCTCTCTCCTCTTGCCAGCAGCACTATTCCCACTATTCCCAGTGCAGCCCAGGATACCATTTGCTTTCTTTGCCTTGAGGGAAGTTTCATGGCTCATGTTCATCCTGGTGTCCATCAGCGCCCATGAACCTTTTCTGTAGAGCTGTTTCCTCTTTGGGTGGCCCCCAGCATCTATTACTGCAAAGGGTTTGTAATGCCCCTATTTGGAGCTCCAAGAGGTTCCTTACCCTATTTCTCCAGTTTCTCAAGGTCCCTCTCCATGGCAGCATGACTTTCTGGTKTACCCACCACTCTTCTCAGTTTTGCACTATCAGTGAAATTGCTGAGGATAAATTCTGCCTCATCATGCAGATCATTACAGAAAACATTAAACAGGATCTGACTTAGCATGGACAACTGGGATATACCTCTGGTTACTGTCTCCTGACTGGACTTCGTGCCACTGATCACCACCCTCTGGATCTGACCATTCAGCCATTTTCCAATGTACCTCCACTGTCTGCTCATCCAGCTYATACTTGACCAGCTTCTCTGTGAGGATCTTAAGGGGGAAAATATAAAACTCTACCCAAAGTCATCTACAGCTCTCCCTTTTTCTAATGACACAGTCAATTTATTGTTGAAGGTCATAACATTGGTAAAGAATGACTTCTTCTTGGTGAATCCATGTTGACTACTCCTGTTGGACTTGTATTTCGCATGTCTAGAAATGGTTCTCAGGATTAGTTGGTCCGTCACCTTCTCAGGCTTTGAGGTTAAGCTGARTTCTCTACAGTTCCAAGTCCTCCTTTCTGCCTTTTCAGAAGGTAGGAGTAACACTTTTTTCCCTCCAACCTTCAGGCTCCTCTCCCAGTTGCCATGATCATTCCAAGATTGCCATGAATTGCCTCATGAGGACATCAGCCAGCTCCCTCAGCGCTCATCCCATCAGGCCCCTTGGACTGACGGATGCACAATCTGCATAAGTATTTGTAACCTGATCCTCTTTCACCAAGGGCATGCATTTCTTGCTCCAGATTTCCATGTGGTTTCTGAAGTCTGGATCCCTGAAGACCACTCTTGCTGGTAAGGACTGAGGTGAAGAAGATATTCAATACCTCAGCCTTTACCATGCTCTGCATAACCAAATCTCCCGCCTCGTGCACTGACATGGTCTCTGGTCTTCCTTTTATCACCTGGTGACTTATAAAACCCRTTCCTCTTGTCTCAGACATCCTTTGAGAGATTCAATTCCATCAGGGCTCTGTCCTTCCTAATCTCCCRCCTGCATGCTCAGTCTCAGCATTCCTCCAAGGATACCTGTCCATACATCAACCTTCCATACACTTTCACCCTGCTTCCACATTCTGTTTGCATCAAAGGAATAATTTCAAACCCATTTTTTAATGTATCACTGCTCACTTTGAGCTTGGASCTGGACAGAAACTTAGAAAGTTTAGATTAATCTGGAAAATTAATATTTAAAGGGAGAGCATCACTCTAAAGTCAGTGGGAAGAGCAGGAGAAGATCAGTTTCATAGCTTTTTTTCTCAAAAAAAAATTCAAAAGTCTTAAATAATTTTTCCAGCTCCATCCAAGCATCTCATAAATGTAAAGAACTCTACAACCTATAAATCCAATTGGGGTAAATGACACAAAAATTTTACAATATGCTTAATTATCAAGGCCAGTGGCCAACTCTAAGGGGTTTTTTTATGAGAAAGACACTATACAGAAAATTTATCAATTATTTTTTATGATTATTGTTTGCTTTTTACATAATCTACCTCTTTCAATTGGTACCTAAGTGTTCTAGTTATTTGATTACACAAAAACTACTCATAGACATTTCTAGTCCTCAAGGTTAGAGAGAAAGATACTTTAAAAATTAATTTCGACTCTTCCAATGAATCTCAAAAGCAAAAAAAATGCAGGGTTTTGGTTTTTGTTTTATTAATTACTCAAAGGTAATGCTATTTTTAAAATTATTATTCGTTTTATTCAAGGGTCCTGATTTGTATTACTGGAATGCTTTGTGTTTACAACAGTGTCTATATCTATTGGGTCTGTATGTTTATTGGCTGAATATTACACCTGAAAACAGCATCMGACATTTTTAATAGGAAAGATAGAAGATTGATTTCATTGGCATTTACTTGACACTCAAATGTCATGTATCCATGTCTAAAAGTTTAAATTGGATTATAAAAAGAAGAGAATGTAATCAATGAGAAATTAATTTTAAAGGCTTTATTAATAGCTTAGATGAAAATCAAATTTGAGTATTTATACTGTARTTATGTTGTTCTCACCTTCTAGTCACTGTTAGCTTAAAGCTGACTTTTTAAAATTCTRTAACTGATTCTTCCAGAGCTAATTGTCCTTAATCAATACCAACTCCTTGATTTTGTCACATAGCAAGCAAAAATACATGGTCTAATCTGCTGCTGTTTAAAAAAAACTGTAGTCATATAGTGCATTTTGATAAAGAAACCCTCTTCTTATTTGCATGTGCTGTTGGAGTTAAGTGTAGGTTGTTAATGGCAAAGTCACTTTGAAAAACAAAATTCTGTATTATAAACTTTTGTTAAGAGGCTTTTCATGCCTCAACTTCTTTCTTTTCATCARGTGAGAACATGCATTGCAACTCCACTGAAGCACTTTGCTACATTAAGTAGCCTCAAAAATGACATGGTAGAAAAAAGGCTATGAAAAACTGTAGGGCAGCCAATGTCTTCCCATATTGTAAAAATTTAATAATGATGACTGAAATATGTTTTCATATTTAGCCCACAGTTTGTCACAATAATCTCAAATGTACATTGATAATGTGCTATGAAATTTATCATACCTTCCTGGCTTTTTGTCAATCTGTTTGATATGCTCGAGGAACCAAATTTCTCAAATCACTTCTGGTAGAAAAGAAAACAGAGATCAAAGTATAGGGACACTGGAATGATTAACACCATAATGTTATCTAAAAATTAAGGGTTTATCTGCAATAGGGATATCAGGGGCTGGRTGAGCACCAGTCCACCTTCCTAATGAACTGAGATGCAATCTATAAAAAATGTGGTTCGCTACAATTTATTGTCATTCCAGCACTCCAGATTTGCAATTCTAGCAGTGACTAGAAATGTCACAAAGAACTTTCCTGCAGGTAGCCTTCAGACATGGAGAGAAGATCCAAAACCTGTCTTAGGCACTATTAATAGGTGAGATGATATCATGTGAAAAAGGGGGATTACAAASTAGTTATAGAACTGATCAATGGAATTAAATACTCTTCATGTAAGAGTAAGGACAAAAATTATATAGAAGCCCAGGGTTTTTCATTAGCCTTCTTCAGGACTTCTCTAAGTGCTTATGAAACAAGGACGATGTTTTGCGATATCTTTGGGCAGAAAGAAGAGCAAACCTTCAAGGAATAAATTATTGGCAGTTAAGGGAGTTTTTTGGGGAAGTGTCACCGTGTGCTTGTTTTTCCACTCTTCCCTAGGCCTCTAATCTTGACCACTGTCAGCAGGAGAATGTGGGACGTGGGGTTGGGTTTGTTAAAGTTGTTAAGGCTTCTGCTCACCAGAAGGCCCTGTGGGGAAGGCACAGCTGCAGGCTTCTTGGAATCTCTGCTGCTCAGAGTGACCCYRAGATGTGTTAGAAAGTCTCTTTTCCCAGCCTGGCRGTCRAAGAAGGAGTCAGAGCTCTTAATTTCTCCTTCTCAAGGTTGTTTATTGTTTCTTATCTATAAAATTCGTTCTCCTGTCCTGCTGAGGTCTCTCTAGCAGGTCGGGTTGAGGCACACTGCCCATCCTTGGGGCAATGTTATCTTTTTATACTAAAAACTAAGTGTACACTATTTACAACAACTTCCCAATACCTATCACCTACGTTAGACAGTGAGTTTCCGCTCTAAACCAATCTAAAAATGCCAACATCATCCAGAAGATGGAGGCTAGGAAGAAGAAGGAAAAAGGACAAGGCACACCCAAATTCCTCCATCTCRGGACCCCAAAACCCCATTCTAAAAACCTCAAAAATCTATTTTTCACCCCATGAAAAACTAGCAATTATTCTACTTAAACTTTCGTGGCTTGTAAATCTTCATATAAAGTTGGTAATTGTTTTTTCCAAGGGCTAAATCAAAGGCACAGGGGTCTTGGGCTTTGTGCCAAGACCTCTGAGCCCCCTGGGCAGGGGCTCGAGTCCTCCAGGGCAGCCAGAGGAATTTCCTGAGTTCTGACACAGGCTGGACAGTTGGAAGCTGGCTGGGAGATGAGAGCYAGCTGTGAGGAGGAATGTGTGGACAGTACATGAATGGGAAGCTGAATGGGTTATAGAACGCGCGGATGGCAGACTGCAACTGAGCCAGCCAATGGGTGCCCTTCTTCTGTTAAGTTCTGGTTCTTTCCAGTGGAAACTAAAGGTGTAARAGGGGGGATGATTTCTACAATAAAGTGACCGCTTTCAGATGCATAAGGGGGTCGGTGTCTCTTTCTTCCCCATTGCTACAAGAGAACACAAAACCAGCCAGATGAATCTTTCAGCTATTCTTATGTTCCCATCTTACACTCAAGGGCAGCATGAACAAAGTGACCTGTAAAAAACAAACCACTTGCCATATCTTAAACAACCAATAGGCACAGTAAGAGTAGGCCTGTCTGCCTCTTGATGAACTGGTTCACATTCCAAAACAGAGTCCACCTGACTGCTTTGTCTAAACACACTCAAAAATTACCAAGGCATCTGTTAAAGAACAATTTTCTCACATTCCTGGAATACAAAGGTAACCTTTTCAGTAAAACTAGAAAATTACTGCCACAGATGTTGAACAAAGGACAAGAGAAAAGCCCCTTAGCACATAATTTCATTTTGTATTCGTTTCTTGAATCTCTTCTATATTTCAGCATGGCTTGTTGCAAACTGCAAATAAAACTAATCTCAGACACCTTGTTCTCAGGGCTTATCTTCCCCTCTGATTTTTAAGTATTATGGATTTATTTTTCCATGAGGCATYGAGTTTGTCCATTGTGAGCTGTATCTTTACAGAGTGTGTGTTGCTCTGACTTTCCCATAAGAAGAAGGCTATAATAACATGCAGATATTCAGTGCAGTATGAACAAAAATAAAAATACGTTTTACTTTCWTTTTATAAATAAAGAATAATCATCTTTGTTTTGTAAATAAAGACCATTTGTCAAAATGGTCATGTTTTTCAGCAGCATTTTCAAAAAAGCATCTCAAAAGTAGATAACTTTATTGAATTAGAATGGGGAACCACTTACAATTTTATTTTGGCTTTTTATTATAATTTCTTTTTAATGAAATCATCAYTATTTCTTCACTTGGGAATTAAACAAAATGATAACACCTGTGGAAAATGTGTAGGTTTGCCCTAAGACTCAAATCACTGAAATAAACAGTTTTATTCATATTGTTCATGTTAAAATATCCCATACTATAATCACATATTCAGAGATATGTTACACTTATTGATAATGCTAAATGTAAAAAATCAATAAAATAGTAAAAAAAMCACATCTAAATATGTTGTTTTGAAGTTCAACTACCAGTACATTGCAGACAGTAATCAAATAAATCACTATCAGGTATAAGCTGAAAGTCTGCCTACATAGTCTCTTTCTAACTGCTAAAAAGCCTAGAAAAAATATATCAATATAAATGTACTCTTAAAAATAAGCACTCCAGAACTTTTCTGTCCCTAAAGCTCTGTAATTAGAATACAACCAACGTCTCATGACAATTTCAGTTCCAGTTAAGAAACTGGTAGTCAAACAAGCAAGTGAAAAAATGTCTTTTAAGAGGTGTGGAGAAGCTAGCATGGATTTGTCAAGAAAAAAGCTCTGTCAGACCAATTTAATTTCCTTCTCCGATATGGCATTAAGATTTGGGAATATAAAATAAGTTGCAAATGTCATTTTTCCATGCTAGTAAAGCTTTTGACACATGGCATTCTTATGTGCAAATGAAAAAGCACGGTCTAGCTGAAAATAGTATACTGGGCTGTGAACTCATTGGAAATCTRAGCACCTCTCAGTGCTTTGCTATTAACAATGAAAGGTTATCAAGCAGGATAAGACTTACTTTTTTCAACATTTTTATTAACAATCAGAATGAGGAAATCTGCTCATTGAAATCACAAATGGCATCACTTTGAAAGAGACTGCTCATATACAGGAGATGGAATTTGGGACTCAAAATGACCTTGAAAAATGGAAGATATTTGATATGAAAGATACATGATGCTCTAACAGAGGAAAAGCAAGGTGCTGCCACTCAGGCAAGTTCATATGGCAATGCAGAACTTTGTAGGCAGCAGCTGTTCAGTAAAGACATCAAGATGCATCATTGAATCTCAAGCTGAAGGTGAATCAAGAACACCTCAATGTCCTTGAACAAGAGCAATGTAGTCTAGTTAGTCACCAATAGAGAACCAAAATGGTAAAACACTGAGKAGAGGAATAATAATTGGAATGGTTGTGAATAAACAAATGTGTCCTACACTTTTCTGGACTTCTTGGCTGCATGCCAACCTTCAAGCAAAAGTAAGAAAAAAGAGTGGTTGGTCACCAACTAAATTCATCCTTCTTTACTTGTTCTAGTCAAAAGAAATGACTACTAAGAATTAACAGAATGTCTACATGTTACAGATCTCCAAAGATTTAAGCTTTTTCTGAAAGAAAGAGCTATAAAGATATTATTTGCATGACTTTACTCAWAGGAAACTTAAGAACTGAGCAGAAAATTGGCAGTAAGATTATCATCTAAATTATCCTGTCCTAGGACTGGGAAACAGATTTTATGATCTCTCACAGGTCAATGATTCTGTAACTTCAAAATCTTTTTCTTGTATTTGCTTTACTGAGTGAAAGTTACATTTTAACTAATTGAAGTTTTTTTTACTTCAGTTAATTTTTCTCAGTATATCTTTGACGTTACCAGTAGAAGCCATTTCAGTTCATAGCCATCTAAAATCGACATGTTGAGATCAGATTACCTATTTAGACTGTATTTACCCAAGACACAGTAGGGACGTTTACTGGAAAATTACTTCGTCTTCCTTTGACAAAGGATTCAGGAAGAAATTTATTTTTCCACTGGCTGTAGGAGAAGCAAGGACTAGTTTAGAGTAGATATCTAATTTGGATTGTTAACATTTATTGAAAAAAATTATGGTTATTCCCCCATCAGATATTAAATATTCTTTCCAAATATTATGGGAAAAGATCAGCAGTAATATTAATCTCTCTATATAAAATAATTCTGCTGGTTTAGTTAGTTACATCTAGGGAAAGGCAGGAAAAGACTCTTATTTTTAAAGGAGGACAATCTCTCAAAGTATCTTTCTATCTTTTCTATTTGAACTATCTTCACAGTCAGGTGAACTCATTAATATTTGCCCACACAGCACTTGTATTTTTTATACAAATGGGCAAAAAACCTGAAACAAGTTAATAAATATAGCTTTGTTTTCCTTTCAGAGTTCTTTTATGATTGAGAAATTGGGTTTTGGTTACTATCTAACTTTATCTAAAACAAGTGATTCTCTTTATTTATACCGCATCCTCTTCAAAATCCATTCTTGCTCAGAAAACCTATAAGAAAAAAACCCTAATGTCCAAATTTCAGTTCTTTGAGAAAATGGCAGGTTGTCCTTTGTAGGCAAAAGTGATAGAATCTCCAATAAAGAAAACACTCCTTGTCAAATTCACAGAACCTATTACTGGCAGGAGAAAAACCCAAACAAAAYGGCTGTAATGGAAATGAGAGATAAAACTTGAACATTCATGTGTCAGCTTTTCAGGACAATACTTTACAGTCTCTCTATTTGGAGGTAATTCAGTGTTGATAATATGATGGCATGGGAGAAGAGAGAGGAAGAGAATTCAGCCCTGCTGTTTTTGCTTTATAGCTAGTTAGCTTTGAATGTAGCCAGTTTCATTCATTCATTTAAGTAAATCACATTTCTTCTTATGGCAGGCRTTTGGCAATTGCTTGGCAATCCCAGTGATTCTGGCCAGAAGCACCAGAATTACCAACTCCTGAGACGAGCCATATAGAAGTTCTTCAAGTCTGTTTCTCACAAATCCACACCCAAGGCACACTCCACAGTTATAAAATTAACTTAGTTTGTTCAATACATAAACTTCAAATGAGTCTGAAATGGTGAAACCTCCTAACACGATATTACATTGCATCTTTCATCATTGCTAGGACCCTTACAATCATGGTTAATCTTAGCAACTCTATACTTGAAAGAAATTAAGTTATGCTTCGCATAAAAATAAAAATTACACATCCCCCATCACCATCTGAGAGGAACCAATTAAATTTTTATTTATGCCCCACATTTGTTATAAATCCATTTTGTGACACGGGATGAAAAATTACTGTAGGGGCTATGTGTCCAGGGAGCCTTAGCACGTGCCACATGCAGGGGACAGCTTGGACAGGTGAGGGGGTGGAGACTGCTGACGTAACAGAGTCTAAGGGGACAGTGAGGCCTTCACATTCTCTGAACATGATTCCTTCACCCAGAGTTTTTCTCCTGGGAAGCTGAAAGGCAGCAAGAAGCCTCAGAGAAAAGAAAAACAATTCTTATCTCTTATCTCATTTGCTTCTCCTGTGTTGTGCTCCTTTGGAATGTGTTTGGAGATTGTTCACCCAAGGTGATTGTTTGATTGGACTCTGGTGTGAGTTGTTTAGATTCATTGGCCAATTAGGGCCAAGCAGTGTCAGGACTCTGGAAAGAGTMATGAGTTTTCATTATTATCTTTTTAGCATTCAGTAAGTATCTTTTCTGTATTCTTTAGTATGATATAGTATAGTATTCTTTAATATAACATAGCATAATGAAGTAATAAATTAGCCTTCTGACAACATGGATTCAGGTGCGCCGTTCTTCCCTGCCATGGGGCTCATCATGCATTTACAATACGGACAKCCCCTGCAGAAGAGGCAGGGAAGCTCTGTTTCTGAGGGAACTTCATCTGAAGGCTGACCAGGGCAGAGTAAGCTGCAAGCGACCAACTCCTTGCTGGTTTGACTCATGAAGAACTTGTTGGTGGTATAGACCCGTGGGAAAAAAATGCCTGGGAAATCAGGCTATGAGAGAAGTCTTAGCACATAAACGCAGTTAACTGCACCATGGTTTTGCCCACAGGATTTGTTTTCTTGGGAGTGGGGGCTCGCCTGGAGAGTCATCGTGGCACACCCCCTCTCTCTTCCCCCAGCGTTTTCTTCTTGCAGTGCTGCTTTTTCTTCTTGCAGTGCTGTTTCTTCCCTGCCTCTCTTTCCTGTCCCACATGTCCCTCCACCCTACTTCACCTCTTCCCCAAGGCAGCTCATTGCCACTGCCTGCACCCAGCAGCCGTTGCCGCTTTTCCCAGCTTGCCCAGCAGCCAGCCCAGAGCAGCTGTGGTTCAGCACCAACAGGACAGACACACAGCCCGCTGCTGTTTGAAACTGTGCCCAGCGGGAGCCAGGGGAGCCGCGCAGGCTCAGCACAGCGCACATGTTCCATCCGCCCCGCTGTCACCAACAAGACACCCAGGGTTCTTGTGGTAACACTCTCCCTGTCTCCTGTTGTCCTGGATTGCCAAGCAAATTGTATTCGATTTTCCATCTGTATGGCAGTTGTCTTCTGTTAAGTGGGCAGTTTTCCTTATCTCTTCAACAACCAGGGAGACATCTGCTGATAACAGCTATTGAATGTCATTGCATGACTGATAAGAACTATGGCATCCCATTGGGAGATGCTCCACCCAGAGGAGAGAGCCAAGCATTCCTACCTAGATATAACCTTGAGATTCTAGAACACCAGCATGGCTTTCTCCACTGGATTTTCCCAGAAGATCAGCTGCTCTCTTCCACTGGATCTTCAGAAGAAGTCTACACCTTTCTACAGGATCCCTGCTCCAGCAGAACCACACCTGACACTGCAGGAGGACTGCAGCCACCATTCCAATTGAACTGCTAACAACACCCTAACCACCAGGGTATCAGGTTATGTTCTGACTCTGTCAGTGTTGTTTTAGTTTAGTGAATTGTTTATTTCATTTTTAAAAAAATTTCTTCCCTAATAAAGAACTGTTATTCCTGCTCCCATTTTTTTTTTGTTTTTTTTGCTTGGGAACCCCTTAATTTAAGATTTATAGGAATTTGGGGGGAGGGGGTTTCAGGAAAGGCTCCTGCCTTCCTTAGCAAACACTTGTCTTTCAAAACCAAGATACCTGTTCCTCTCTACATCTCCCTTTTCCCCTCTTTGTTCTCTTTTCTATCCTCCTCCAGTCAGGACCATACTCTATCAGTAAACAGTTCTCAGATATAATATTTTCCATGTTTGCGAATTATTTTAGCCCAAGAAATTTATTTAAAAGAATCTTCCTTGACTCCCCTTACAGCTGAAAAGGACACCACCATCAAGCTTTCCACTGATGTGGAAAGAATTTTAAAAAAGAGTATAGCAATCTTATTGAGTGATCAAGCTATCTGCTTTGTGGGAGAYTTTTTCTGTAGCTGTGATTGATATCTTGGGGTAGAAAAACATTATTTCTAGCCTTTTCACAATTTTGCAAAGGTACAGAAAYGTAAGTGAATATTCAGGAATTAATTGGTTCCCTAAAGTTGCCCAAACATACAAGTTTGGAAGGGATGCTGACTTTTACTAAAAATACCCTCTGCTTTCTAAATCTAGAAACCATTTTTCCCCTAACTAATGAACTCTAACAAACTGCATGCCAAAATCAAGGAAAAAAGCTCTATATTTCATGGACATGAAATTCTATGACTTCATGGACAAAAAATCCTGAAAGCCTACGGTCAGAGAAGCTGCAGATTGAGGGACTCTGGAAGTCCTTAGACTACAGAATTTATATGAAAATGTGGGAGCCTTTGTTTTATCCCACATAAATAGGTGTTCGCTTGCTCTTAAGCAGGTTTACATTAAAAGTTTCTCTTTCCTCTTGTTCTGATTATCTTATGCTTTAAACCTCATGGAGAAGAGCTTCTGCAGCACCAACATTACAGAAAAACCTGCAAAAAGTTTCAGAAATCAGGGAGTTTGAAGTACTGGGTCTTTAAGGCAAGCCCAAATTAACACATTCCAGTTAATATTTGAATTTTCAGTAATTAAAACCAAAGTAATCATTGCTCCATTCCAGGAGTAAGATTRATAAAAATTAATTAACATTTAATTTATATAATTTGTTTTAAAAATCTGTTTTATAAATTATGAATTGAATAAATTAAGAGGAGATACAAGTTACATAACTTTTRCTTTCCTTCATTTTTTATTAAAAAATCTCAACTGCAATGTTATAATCTCCTTCATAACTGGAGTTTTGCTTCACTTAAAATATCCTTTATAAAATATTAATTTGCAAGGTGAACATCAGGGAAAATTGAGCTGTGTCCCATCTTCATGTCAGTTGGGGATTCACATATTCTTCAAGCATTTTAAGAGCAATACTAGAACTCATTTTCAGGAGTACAGTTTCTCACATGTTGCCATTTAATCTGATCAAAGACAAGAAGTGGAGAAAAGATGGAAGTGATTGAGCAGACAAGACCACAAGAAAAGAAGACTGTGTTGTTTCCTATTAACAGATGTCCTGTATAGAAACACCTGGTACAGGCAGGACCCTGCYCTCACCCTCCAGCCCTGGATATGTGTTTGCTACAAAATCCTTTGATATTCTTCTTTAGACCTGTTACCATCCAAATAAACACAGAAGAGCAAGGAAAACTGAATCTCTGTGAAAAAAAAAAAAAACAGGTTGAGCACAGAAAGGTTAAAATATACCCTAAAACTTGATTAAAACCAAATTAGGTTAGATGTTGGTGCCAAAAAATTTGTTACATTTTATTCAATAGTAAAAGAGGCAAAAAAAAGAAAGATAGAAGAAAATTAGGGAGAGGGAGGGAGGGAGGGAG
>JACDOX010000045.1:130005-145169 GCA_014549065.1 Cardinalis cardinalis | reverse complement strand
GAAGGAAGGAAGGAAGGAAGGAAGGAAGGAAGGAAGGAAGGAAGGAAGGAAGGAAGGAAGGAAGGAAGGAAGGAAGGAAGGAAGGAAGGAAGGAAAAGAAATAGAAAAAAGGTGATTGGGGGGTTTAGGCAGAGAGTGACAGGGGTTAGGTAAAAATATATCACCTTTCTGGGGTCCGCATGACATCTTGTTGCTCTCCTCCATCTCATCTCCGTGGTAGGGTCCCCACAGCTCCACAGCCCGAAGTACAGAATCCCATGGATTAATATATGTTTGGGCCAGGTGGGAACGCCCAGGTGCCTCCCCTGTGGGGGCTAGATTTGACACTGTCCCTTGCAACACTGTGGACCTGTTGCATCATGTTGCAGAGCTCTGGTGCAGGGTCTGGGGTACCCTTTGGGCCATGACATCCCCTCAGCTGTCCTTCATGTGGATGTGGCTTTTCCTGGAGTGCAGGGGCCCAGAGCTGAGCTGGTCTGCACAGTGGAGGATGGGTGTTCGCTGCCTCAGATCAGAGGCTTTTTCACCACACACCCAAAACCTCTCCTCCTTCCTACTTTGCTCTAAGGGGAGGTTCTGTGCAAGCCTGGCAGCTGAAAACCCGGATGCTGCAGTCTCCACTCTGAAGGTGCTAAGGTTGGTCCTCCTATGAGTGCATTCTTCTCCTGCAGTGCAGACATGCATCACTTTATTTTATTTCCATCAATGAGCAGTGCAGAGTCTTAGTCAGGGCCCTGCTCAGGTCTTCTCTGCAGCTTTTGTTATACAGTTTTGCTAAATTAGGCAGAAGTCCTTCATGAAGGTGTTTAAGCCATAAACCATAACATTTCAGTCTCTTGTAAGGTTTATTAAAATTCAGGCGTGCAAGGAAAGAACAACATGCCATGGACTTCAGTAAATTATGTATGTAGCACATTACATAGTCACAGAATATGATCTCCTTCGCTTGCTGTCAGAGTATATCAAATAGTGGCTCTGCAGAGGGATCAGGACAGACTGGATCAGTGAGTTGGACAAGATTCAACAAGACTGAGTGCCCTTAGGTCAAAACAACCCCCTGCAGGGCTACAGGATGGGGTCAGAGTGGTTAGAAAGCTGCCCAGAGGAAAAGGACCTGGGGATTCTGGTGGACAGCAGCTGAACACGAGCCCAGGCGTGCCCAGGTGGCCAGGAAGGCCAGTGGTACCTGGCCTGTATCAGCAATAGTGTGGCAGCAAGACCAGGGCAGGATTGTCCCACTGTGCTGGGCACCAGTGAGGCCACACATTAAGAGCTGTGTCCAGTTTTGGGCCCCTCACTGGAACAAAGACATTCAGGGGCTGGAGCATGTSCAGAGGAGGAAATGGAGCTGGGGAAGGGTCTAGAGCACAAGTGCTGTGAGGAGAAGCGGAGGGAGCTGGGGGTGTTTGTTCTGGAGTAAAGGAYGCTTAGGAAGAATGTCCAAAGGGAAAGGAAGTTTTAGCCAGATGGTGGTTGGTCTCTCCTCCCAATTAACAAGTGACAGGATGAGAGGAAATGATCTCAAGTTGTGTCAGGGGAGATTTGGATTTGACATTTGGAAAAAGCTTTTGATGGAAAGCCTTTTCAAGGAGGGGGCTGCCCAGGGGAGTGATGGAGTCACCATCTCAGAAGATATTTATAAAATCTGCAGATGTGGCAGTGAAGGACATGGTTTAGTGCTGGACTTTGTAGTGMTGTGCTAATGGTCCTGAAGTTCTTAAAGTTTTTTTTCCAAYCCAAAYGATTCTATGATTCTATGGACAATTAATTTGATCTGCCTTGATAATCAGTAAGTCAAGAAAATGCAGAGGTAGGAATTATACCATATTTTTCTGAAATAACACTTCTGAATAATAACACGTCTGAACGTGGTGAATTTTTGATGACAGCATGGAACAGGAAAGAAAAGCTGCACTGACAACTCCAGAAGTGTAAATATCTGCCAACACRCCCACAAAAAAGCAGGACTAATCAAAGGTGTAGAGTAGGAAAATTTTTATCCTGAAGATCAGAAAAAAATAACACAATGAAGTGAGAATAGAATAAACTGTTGAGGCAAGAGAGGAAGACAAAAAAAAAGCATGCAAAAAGTAAAAAATCTGTGAAAAATAAGCCTTACAACCTGAAAGAGAATGATGCTGATGTTGCACCAAAGGCTTAAAAAATACAGATATTGCTAACATTTAAAGAAGCAGGAGATGGGTGATTTGCAGGCTTTTAAGGAGGATGGAGTACCTTAAGACTATTAGAGATACCAGAACTAAATAGTTTGATGGTTGGGAATATTTTTACAAGCTAGAGAAGCCAGTTGCTCAGGAGTGTTTAGGGAGAAGATAAACCATCTTCAGGAKCAAATATACTGGATATGTAACTCAAATTTGGTTTGGAAGTGTTGCTTCCTTTAAGGATTTTCTCCACTTGAGGAAAAGATCAGATCAATAGGAATTTTGCTTGCTGGCATAGTCCTGAGGTTATTTATCTTCTAAAGGAAGAATTCTGTTTCATTAAATTTGTYGCCTTCAGTACAACAAAGAACTAGTTTTTTTCTGGCAATACGAAGAATTCCTACAAGCAATCCAATTTTTCATTGTTAWTATGCTCAAATCTTGTTTTTGAAAGATGGCATGAAAAGAGAAAGGCATACATTATATATCTAAAAATATGCATATCAGGCCAAGAATTTATTGTTGGCATGACTGAAATATTATTAGTATAAATCAAGGATTATGAGCCTAATGTAATTGCTACAACAAAGTAAAAAAAAAGAAAAGCAAGCAAATCAATGCAGTTAAAAGTGTAATACAGATCTTAGTTTTCACTGTCACTGGACCTATGCTCACCCTGGCACTGCTCCTCTCTGTCCCAAGGTCAGGAGGGTTCACGCTGTGCTCAGAGATGGCACGGGCAGAGTTTTCAGCATCCTTTGCTGGCAGGATTATGACATTCAAACTCATCACTAGTTCTTCCTTGGTCTAGAATTCACCTTAGGTTATTTTTCCTGTGTTTGATAACACACTTTATACCTTTCTGCTCTTGCACTGGTCTGCAGCTCCATATGTTAAATGCTATTTCTGTGTTGCCCTTGTTACTCCTAGACCACATTTTGTGCAGGTCTGCTCTTCCTTGAGGGATCAGAGAGGAGCTGTGTTCATCTTCCAGGACCACCCTCCATCCCATTTCCCATGGCTGTACTCCTCTAAGCAGCATTCTGTGCTCCACCTGACAAGACCTCTCCTCTTAGATTAGGGCTGTATGTCCTACACTGTCTTCATGTCATAAATATCTTCTGAGCAGAATAACTGTTTCTCACTGCTCTCTATTTTGAACTGTGCTTGTATCACACAAATAYAAACAAAAGCAATGCATCTAGCCATGGGCACTTGGTCAGTTACAGAAACTGCTTTCACAGATAAACAAAGAAAAATGAACCTTCAGGCAGGTCAAGAAAAGTTAATACAGAGGACRATGGATAAACCCCAGACCTGGAAACTCAGGGCAGTGCTTATGGCCCATTACCAACAGGGGCAATGCTGTGCTGGAGAGCTCCAGGTTTACTTTATGCAGGCAGCAAGTACACAGAAACCTAAGGRTGCTCCCTAGGTGCTGGGCTTCCTGACTAAATCATGTACTTAAATTTAAGTGCATAAAGAAGTGTTGCTTATTTCAGTTCTGGCAGTGAAGTGTTTGCTGTCATCATGCCATTTGTGAGCAGTAMTAAACCCTGCTATTACAGCAATAAGTTCCACTACATTACTGGAATTTAAACCAGAAACTTATATTTAAGCATATCCTGTAAAGACTTTTAAAAGAAAAAATAAAGTGTTCAGTCTAGTGCAGCACTGAAACTGATGAAAAATAATGTCCTCAGAGCTTCTCATCACAACAGGATTACRCTACTGATTTTTGTGAACATGTTAAGTTCTGTTGGTTGAGGATGGAAAAAGAGTTTTGACGTTACAAAACTGAAAAAAAACCCTTTTTAAAAAGAGGATTCATTTYTGAAGTGCAATTTTGGGACTTCCCCAAAAGACTAGTGTGAGTCTTTTTCCCCCCTTCTTTCCATTAGCATTCTTTAAAGATCCTTTTTTCTAACAGTTGTGAGTTTTGGGATTTTTTAAYTATTCTCCTACAAATTAGAGGGCAAAAGGTAAAGCACAAGTAATTAAAAAGTTAGAAAAAAAATGTGAGAATCATTATGTCTTTTTTTTCCTTACTAAATAAAAACAAACTGAAAAAGAAAATCTGTTTTAAGATACTGTGAAAAGCATTTAGTCAAAAAATTACATGTTCTTATGTAATTTTGAAGTTCCTGAAAAAATCTGATTTCTCTTTTCTTATAAATTCATTGTTTGAATGACAGATAGTACTTCAGATAGTGTAAAATATTAAGGTCATTAAAACCAATGGACTTCAGTYATAAAAAATAAATTTGTTTATGGACTGGTATTTAAGGACTAGCTAATATTATCTGAACATTTACTTTTTGGTGGACATATAAAATAAACTGTAGTGTCTTATACACATAGATGAATGATATCGTATGCATGTGTAAGGTGGAGAAGATGAGAGAGAGACAGAAGTTACACAGACATCAAGAGCCTTTTTGAGGAGCTTTCCAATCTTTCCACAAGCTGTTATAAAACAATGGAGGGGAGCACCTACAGTTTCAGTTCTTCTCCTCTTATTCTATCCATATGGGAAAAATTAAGAGGAGTGATTACAATCAGCATGAGCTATTTAGGAAAATGGGCCAATGAAACTAGAAGGCAGCAAAAGTATTCACAGTTAAGCAGAAGGTAAACCAAGGTATTTTATTTTCTTTTTTTAAACTGCCAGGTAGCTTGCTCTTAAATTTTAACCAGCTGAGATTAGAGCTGCTTGTACAGAGTCAACTGCTGTTTAGCAGGAAGCTTAAAAAAATTAAGATGATTAATGACTGGTAGCAACATACACTGCTGTCCATGGCAAATGCAAATGCAGAAAGGGGAAGTTCTCTGAAGAATGCCAAGGAGTTCTGTTGCATTCACTCAGGAAGAGTAATTAGACATTTCCACTTAGCTCACCAAAAAATTCTGGTTTACTCGGCAATACATGATTTAAATAAGCTCATAATGAAGCCTGCTAAGCAGTTGTTGACATTAACCAGAATGGTTTTTTCAGTGAGTTATACTTCCTTTATCTATTTATACATTCCAAGAAAGACTGAAGTTTATTATGGCACTTATTAAGCACAACCCTACAACTGGACTAACACAAAAATGCTGAAAAATATTTGCAAGCTAAGAGAATTTGCCACTAAAATTACTGGAGTCTATCTTAAACTAGATTGACATTAGGGAAGATAAAATTATGTAAAACCTGAATTCTCTAGAGCAAAATAATCAACTCTGCAGTTTAAAACAGAATCTGATAGCTGTTTTACTGATTTTGAAAATTTCTGCCAATTAATATATCATTTATCCTGCATGCTGTTTCATCTCAACATTTTAAAGAAAAATCCCACCCAGAATCTTGTGAGATGTTTTAGTAGTTAATCTGTTGGTGGGGTTTTCTTCTCAGAATCTAATCCAGAGTCTGTAATTCTTGGTGAGTATTTTAATACCGAGTGGAAACAGGTGAAACTCCTTAGCAGTGACATGGTTGAAAAGGTGACTCAAGTTAAAGGGACTGGATTGAATTCTTGGAATAAGATTATGATTCATAATTACATCTATATCCAGATATATTGAGTGTTGGGATGCTCACATCCTGTCCTAATGATTTCACTGGAGTAGGAATGATTCAGGAGTCATAAAAGGCAAGAGGGAAGGATAACTTGTCTCCTAAAACCTGGAGGTCCCTATTTTCTTTCTCCAAATCTGACACTTCAAGACTACTTGAAAAATTTCTGAAGTGGTCTGGACYTTGACTGCTGTTAAAGTCTGCTCCCTTCTTATTTTTCAGGTCCTGCCATCAACAATGCAGTGTATAAGGTTTCTGCATAACATCACAACTGCTCAGATTGCCACCAAAATACCTCATCAATTCAATACAGCTTGATGTCAAATCCTCAAGCTCAGTCCACAGACATGTGTCACCTCCTATGAACCCATTTGTCTATTTTCTTTCCTCAACATACTGCCAGTGAAGTTTGTAAAATCACATAACTGTATGAATCAAATGTTTCGTTATGTGTTCAAGCCATCTGCCACAACACTYAGCCCACGCTGGCTGCATGGTGGGCAATTTAAAACACCACGCAGCAAAGAGCAAAATGACACTTCACTATTTCTTTTCTTATTTTTTTTACCAGACACTTTTCCAAGGTTGATCTCCTGCATTTGAGCAAACAAGATATTGGCTGTTGTTTCTTGATTAACGGGAAATATTTACAACTGGATGAGGGGATCCCTGAGAACATTTGAAAATACTGTTGGACCAGCCACTCACAGTCTTTTACATGCCTAAAAMCACAGAACTTAAACCAGAAAAAAGATGCAAGAAACAATGGGACATTATATACAATACTGGGGCCTTGCTAATGAGGTGGTTTTTGCAACTTCCTCATCTGAATAGAATGGATGCAATGAACTGCACTCTGAATTAAAAAAGATCCATAAATTTGGATATAAAATTTTTATGAACATTGAACTCTTTGTTTATTATACATGCAGTCAGTTTAATTAACACTGTGAGCTAGTGATCAAAATAATCTATTCACCAACTTTTAAATTCTCTATACCAGATGAATTAAAATTACCCAAAGCATTGTATACTGGATAATATCAGTGCTCACTCAGGCTTCTTGGTCATCTTTCAGGACACTACCAAACTTTTAATTTACACCTCAAATTACACACCAACTCTACTGCATTCCCTCCTAAATTCATAATACTACAGTGCAAGCTCATGGTGTCTGAAGAAGCAAACTCAGATTTCCAAGTCATATCTTACATATTTATTTGCTTTTTGATTTTTGTGCACTGTCTTCAATCACAGAAACAGCTTCAATTCCTGGTTCAAATTTGTCATCCTGGTGATTTTTCCTTTAAAACAGGCATGCCTAAGTAGCACTCAAGTAAAATATATTAAAAGCTTCTCCCTTACCAAGTTGCTGAAAGACTGGAAAACATAATCTTCACTTCCTTTAGAAGGTACAGTTGAAACTTGCTGTTCTACTCTTGTCTGAACTTCAGCATTTTATCCTCTTGAGATTCTCTCTCTGTGTCTATATTAATGCCACTGAGGAGAAACAAAGCGTTCTAGATTATGGATTTCTATTGGTATGACTGAAAGGGCAGCAGCCATACATTGACTGGAGAAGAGGACTGGAGAAGAGGAACTGTATAAATTGGTTATTGTGATTTGGTGCTGTTTTTAAAAAGTCATGGAACAATTGTGTCAGTAAGTGACATTCTGTGAGGAAAGAAGAAAAGTAAAATACCACAGTTCGCATCTTTCTTTTTTTTAAACATTGTTTTAAAGGATTGAAGGAAGATAAGAATCATTAAGAAATATATACTGAATATAAAATTCTATCCAATACACCTACTTTGAAAACAGGGAGCTTCATATTAACYCAAATGTGTTCTGTTCATGCATCTTAATTCATTTTCTGCCAGTGAAAATTAAATTATATGGATTACATATGGAGAATTCAACAAAGCAACATCCCAAGTAGAAAATTACAGGACTAAATAATCTTTTCAGATACTAGGAGGATGTCGGGTGCGGRGCGGCTCCGAGGCTCAATATGAGTTCAGCAAGCTCCGTTTATTTCGGTAGAGCATCAAACTTTATACACACAATAATAAGCTTATGAATATTCTGCAAGCCAAGTAACTCATTGGTTAAGTTATAACATCAATCTTCCCATGGTCTTTGGGCTTACCGCTCCCCTTTCTCACGCCACACTGTCTACTTTGTTATCATACCCAGCTAGGCCCAAGGACACATTATCTGCAGGTGCAAAACTTCAGCTAAACTATCTTCAGTACTTTTCCAGCTCTGTTCGGCTAACAAGCGAGTCTACGTGACCTCTGTCATAAAACATTTCCCCACAGGAGGAGAAGTGCTTGATTACATATTTTGTTTTAATAACAGCCAGGTCTGTAAAATAAAAGATTTTTTAGTACGGAAACTCTATTATAGCAAAACTGGGTAACATTTCATAAAGATGAGACTGATGCAGCTTTTTAAACCTTGCTGAAGGGAAGACAGCTTGAGAAGAGAAAGTGCTCTCTGCTAATTACCCCAAGAAATAAAAACAAGCACTTCCAGAAAATTAACACCATTTCTAAATCAGTTCATGGAGACTCTCCAATTTCTTGTTCAGTGTGGCAGATTGATGCTACTTTCTCTGTCACTGTCAGCATCTCTTTCACTGTCTCTATCACCTGTTGCTAAATGCTGACAAGAAGGCTAAGCGGTCCCTCTTGTCTTCATGAGCTCTATCTCGCAGAGCTGTGTTCAGCTGCTGGTCTGGCTTTAGACATTTCAAATGTAGGGCTAGTGCACATCATAAAAGACAGTATAAATCACTTGAAAGGGATCCAGCTTTTCTGCTTGACCAGGATAGCAATTTTTCTTTCAGTACCTGCAACCTATTCCCATAATAATAAGCACAGCATCCTCAGACTTTCTTAGTAGTGCCATCTTCCTTCACAATAAATTTCCCTGRTGCAGACCAAGTGGTGTGGCCAAGGTTAGGACACATTCTGTCCACAGAGGCAATGGAGCCAAATCAGGTGCTGGTTTCAATACAGCTCAAGGCCTGTATCAAAAGATGCTTCTGAGGAGTCCATATTTCAATAAATGCATTATGTTGGGCCTTTTATGATGTGATGGAACTCTGAGGAAGGACTTTCCCTCTGTCAGGCAGTAACATACGTCCTTGCTGCAAGGAAAACCAGCTGAAAGATAATTTCCATCTTCAGGCAGAGCTTGAAGAGAGCCATACCGGGAGATCCCCCATCTCTGGATGAAATACTCACGCCTTACAAAAATGCCGTATGGGTATTTTGTCTCCCTCACTTTGTCTGATTGGTTGACAAACATTTTAACTAGCAGAATGAGGAAGATTGACATAATTATACTGTAATTTTAAGAACTATACAAGAAATATGCAAACGCTGGGTTGGCTTCTACTACTATAACTTTGCTTTTAGATGCTCRTCTTTTTATATCTCTCAGGCTGTTGCTCAGCAACAAAAATGACACAGAAGTTATTCACATCCATCTAGTRGAAAAGTCTGTCCAAAAGGAGACAAAAATAAGCTATCCAAAAAAGTCTGAAAAATCCCATTCTAACTGAACTACCCATCTATCTTCAGCTGTTGCCATTCCTTTTCTTTTCTCACATCAGCTGTGCTCACCATTTTTCACTTCAACRATTGGATACAATTGCAGGAGAGGAAGACCKCTCTGCCTAGGAGGAAAATAATGTTCCTAATGTTATTTGTTGTGTTATTTCATRAGAGTAGATTGGAAGACAAAAAGGAAAAAGCTTTGGATCTGTTCTATGCCTAGCACTGTAATGAAAGTAAGTTTTTCCTTTTTGTGTCCTAATTCACATAATTTTCATGCATGAAGATTTGGACTTTGGTATCACATACAAAATTTCATTGGGAAATGTCAATAATTTGAGTTATTGTTTTTTATTGGTGGCTTCACATCAGAAAAGAWTTAAAACCGTGGGACTTAATGTTTCCTTTAATAAACAAGTATATACATTAAAGAAACCCACAACAAAACTTGCAGCTACCACCAAGGCAGAAAGCATGACAGGAATACCTTAAAATCTTATAAAAAACAAGATTTTATTTTACATTTGAAAAAATGTATTATAATAAATCCTTTTTAAGTTCAAAAATTTTGCAGCAAAATATTTTTCACTGTAAATTTTATGTGTTCCTTCAAATAAGATAATAATAACATCATTAGAAGGTGTTTTTTGCTATAGAGCCTCCTGTTCTCTGTTCATATGTATAGAAATAAGGAAACTTTTCTTAAATGTATAGAGTAAAAATAATGTAAATTGCAAGGTCCAGAGGTCATTAGTCCAAACCCGTTCTCAGAGTATGCTGGTGGGTTTTTGAAATGSAAAACTTGTGTCTTTAAGGAGCATGTAGTTAACCGAGAATTCACAAGATGGGTGAGCCAAAAGTGAGAACCAAAGAATAGTATGAGACATCATATTTTTGTATTAATTTCACTTTTTTTCATTTCATATTTTTRTTTTTAATTTTATTTTAATATTTTTTCTATTACTTTTAAGTAACCAGTCTCATGGTGTATACAGAAGATGGAGGAGACTACATTTGGCTTCCTAGTTAATATGAATGATGTGCCAATGACCAGGAGACCTTCAAACTGCACTGGTTGCATGGGCATGCTAAAGGCCTTGACCCAGGCAGAAACCCTGGGGCATGATTCAATCATTTAAGCCATCCCTGCCTTGTTCAGGAGACAAAAGAAGTTGACCTCCGAAGATTCTTTCCAAACTAAACTCTTCTATGACTATTAAAATGTAGTGGTTTCCACCAAAAAATAATTTTGTCCTCTTTCATAAGCTGTAATTTCTCTAACAGCTGAGATTTTTCAGATATGATTGAGATTAATTTAGGGTGCAAGAAAAATGCTGCAGTCTATTAAACCTGGTACCAATAATAGTATCAAATAATTATATTAATCTCTGGAGTCATGGTATCAATTAATGTTTTAATCAAAAAATGTAAGCTATTAAGATACTTATATTTGATATTTTGCAAATATTTGACATAGCAGAACAACTGAAACTTACAGGTCAGTTCCAATTATAAACATACATACAGCTAYAGCTGAATAAATCCTATACTAAAAATAGAATGGATAACTTGTTCTCATAATTCTGTGTTTCATATGAATGTTCAAGCTTTTCATGTCAGTTGAAATGCCRTGAAGGGCAGGTTCACATAACTGCTCTCAAACATCTAATATGGGGAAGTGATGTTCATGTTATTAAAAACGGCAATAAGTGTAAAATCACTCTACATAAATAAAGAGGGTGTCTWAGGACTTCTAGAGCATTTCCACGTGACGCTCAATAATCTAGGAGTTGTCTTTGGTCACAAGTAGTTTGCTAAYTACATTTAATGTGTGAGGTTTTGGTTCAGCTGGCAAAAACCAAGTTTAACACAAAAATTCTGGTGAAGACTGATTAGTGTGAGAGTCTGAGGCACCTACAGACTGGAATCTTATATTGTACCTCATACGATGTCRTGRTTTGGCCCCAGCCACCCCRCACAGCCACTTGCTCACTCCYCCACAGTGAAGAGTAAAACTGAGAAAACTCATGGCTTGAGATAAAGACAGAGATAAAGACAGTTTAATAGGGAAAACAAAAGCTGTGCATGAATGCAGAGCAAAACAAGGAACTAAGTCACCACTTCCTATGGATGAGCRGGTGTTCAACCATTCCCAGGACAGCAGGGCTCCATCACACTTAATGGTGACTTGAGGAGACAGACACCATCACTCCAAATGTTCCCCCTTCCTTCTTCTTCCCCCAGCTTATCAAGCTGAGACTGGCACCATATGTTGTGGGGTATTCCTTTGGTCAGTTGGAGTCAGCTGTCCTGGCTGGGTCCCCTCCCAGCTTGTTCTCCACCAGCCCATTGCTTAGTGCGGTGCTGTGAGGAGCAGCAGAGATCTTGACCATGTGCAAGCCCTGCTCAGCAGTAGCTAAAAAAGCCCTGTGATAACAACTCTTTTTTCACCATGAGCCCAGTACATAGCCCCATAGTAGGGGGAAAACAACCTTGCTCATCCCTCTCCTGTGTGCATACACAAAAGTTACTTTTTAAACTTGACTGATCATCACCACGCACTGAAATATCTGATAGACCCCTTTGCCAGAGCAACCTGGTGTTTTTTCATTTGTATGGTATTTCCAAGCCAGGAAAGAATTTGCTGTGAAAAGGAAATCTTTAGACRTGAAATGTGTGCATTTGCAATTTATCTGATTGCATCCCTCAGAATACCTATTTCCAGTTTTCCATTGAAATGTAAATGGACTGCACAAAATTGCAGCATAGTATGTCAGTACTAATTTGATCCTATTGTTCTGTGGTGCTTGATACTGGAAGTTAATTTATTAAAACTTTAATGTTAGTCTGAGTTAAATCATGGTCACTGCTTCTCCTATGTCCTTTACTTTCCAAAATAACAACTTATATGTTCTTTTTAATGCTTTAAAGAGGATACATGGTGCTGCTTTTATGAGGTTGTGCTTATCTGAGTGGTAAAACTGTGATCTTCTTAAATGTTCCAGATTRCAATGCAAGATGTTTTCTGTTACCGTCTGTATGGCAGRTTMTCTTTTGTCAATTGGGCAGTTTGCTTTATCTCTCTCTTTGTGTGACCACAATCACACCTCCCTCGGGAGGGGAGGGGACATCTGCTGATAACGGACTATTGAGTGTCACTGCATGACTGATGAGAACTGTAACATCCCATTGTGAGATGCTCCACCCAGAGGGAGGAGCCAAGCATTGCTGCCCAGATATAATCCAGAGGTTTTTTGAGACACCAGCATGGCTTTCTCCACTGGATTCTCCAGAGGAACAGCAGCTGCCTCTTCTTCCACTGGATCTTTGGAGGAAGAATMAATCCTTCTCTACAGGACCCCCTTGCTCCAGCAGAACCACACCTGACACTCCAGGAGGARYGCAGCCAAATTTCCAATTGGACTGCYRCCRACACCCTGACCCACAGGGTGTCAGGTTGCGTTTCTGACTCTGTCAGTGTTGTTCTAGAGTATTGCATTGTTTATTTTATCCTTTTATTTTTTTCTTTCTTCCTTATTAAAGAACTGTTATTTCCTGCTCCCATATTTTTTGCCTGAGAGTCCCTTAATTTAAAATTTATAGCAATTTGGAGGGGTGGGGAGGGTTTACATTTTCCATTTCAGAGGAGGCTCCTGCATTCCTTAGCAGACTCCTGTCTTTCCAAACCAAGACATTAAATTACTCCCTTGAAGAAACACAACACAGCAACCACCATCTTATCTTTCCTGCAGGATCTTTTCTTGAACAGAAGGAGAAAGAGCAAAAGACGGTGGTGGGGAAATGGAAAGGAGAAGGATGAAGCAGAACAAAAAATGTTGATTTTTAAAGCAAAAGTATGTATAAAGCCTGTACAAATTAAGAGGTTTTCAAAGCTCTTCAAGTGGTTTAATATAATTAATGATTAAAGTGGTTTAATATAATTAATGATTTTTCCAGTAGACTTAACTGACAATTATATCCCTGCCTTGATACATGAACATGAATATTTATGTGCACAGTTACAACCTGTCATCAGCAGTTCTTCCTGTCCCACAGACATCTTGTTCCACATGATATTCCATTGAGTAGGTATAAAAAAGAAGTTACATTTAACAGAAACTATTTGTTCCCGGTTCTCACCTTCCCTGCTAGCTGTTTCAGCTCTCCTAATATAGTCACACTTTCCTGCAATAATGTTGGCAACATCCACAAAATTCTGAGGTGCCAGCACAGAGTAGCAACTCCCTGGCACATCCCGTTCTTGCTGTGCCCTCTAACCCAGGGAAGAAGCTCTTGTGTTCTGGAGTGTTAAAATTCCATTTGTATCTTGATATCCACTAAGTTAAATTGTGAGGAAAAAAAATATATGAAATTGCAGCAGAGATTGCCATTGCAATCTCTCCCCTGGGGTTTTTTGCGGTTGTTTTTTTGGTTGGTTTGTTTGTTTTCTTTTTTTGCCTTTTTTTTTTCTTTTTCCAAAATCAAAGAAATGTACAGCCACATTGCTCAGCTCAAATGATAGTCCTTCCTGATTGTTTCAGTATGAGACCTCACAGTCTTAAGTAAACTTTTCACCTTAGTACACCAACAAAGACATCAAATAACACTAAAAAGTAAATGGAAGACTGCATGGTTCAATGCAGATGTAAATTTCTGAAATTCAGGATTCTTTCAGAGGTAACATAATGCTGATAYTCTGTCTTTCTTAGTGATGTCAAGTACTAAACTGATATGGTTCTTTTCCAAAGCTTTAATGTTGGAAATCTCTTTGCATTCCATTACAACTTCTGTCTTAGCTGAGCTACTGCCATTTTAAAATATTGATTAAATTTCATCTTAGCACAAAGATCCATTTGTATGCATTGGCATTTTAGTCATCTGTCTGATACAAATTTGCAGCTCTTACCCAGGTGTGTATTCAAAATGGAACTGGAATTGGAACTGTTCAAAATGGAACTGAAGCTGAAACTATTCTTCAGTGTGATTCACCAACAAAAAAAACCCCTATCCGTTTTTCAAAACATTGTCACAGTATTTATAGCGTATGCTATCTGAAACCTGGGTATTTGGTTATGGWTGTATTTATAAAATCCTAAACTTTGTGTTATTCTGAGTGTTTTCACAGAATGATTGGGATTGGAAGGGACCTCTRGAGAGCATCCATTCCAATCCCTCATGTTGGAGACTGTAATGTTGTGGTTTATGGCTTAAACATCTTTATGAAGGACTTTTGCCTATTACAGCAAAGGTGTATAACCACAACACTGCAAAGCCCACCCTGGATGGGCCTCCTGACTGAARACCCTCCGCTGTGGGTTAAACCACCTAAGGCAGATTGAGATGAAATGACACCATTGTGGGAAGCATCTGGAAGAGAATCCATGACAGGGCCCAGCCCAGCGCCTTTGGATAGAAGTCCCAGCCCCAGGTTTTTCTGCTGCCAGGCTCTCACAGATCCCTGCACCAAAGCAGAGAAGGAGGAGAGGTTTTGGGTGTGTGGCATGGCCTCTGGCCAGATGCAGTGAACATCTATCCTCCACCAGGCAGACTGGCCCAGCTGTGGGGCCTGCCACCCCTGGAAGGCCACATCTGTGTGAGGGACAGCTGGGGGGGGGTGTCATGGCTCAAAGGCCCCCCACTAAAGGGGTCCCCAGACCCTGCACTGTGCGTGATCCTGCATGATGCAACAGATTCACAGTCTTGCAAGGGACAGTGTCAAACTTGTCTCCCTGCCAGGAGGTACCTGTGTGTTCCCACCTGCCCAAATGTATGATTATAATATCAGACATTGTTGGGGACCTTGGAAGGGTAATATGTTTCTGCTTAATCTCTGTTACTCTCCCTGTCCCCACTTTCTTTCTTTTTCTTTTCTTTTCTTTT
>JACDOX010000045.1:105285-129840 GCA_014549065.1 Cardinalis cardinalis | reverse complement strand
TTTTTTTCTTTTCTTTCTTTTCTTTATCTTCCTTCCTTCCTTCCGCCACTTCCTTCTGCCACTTCCCTCTTTCTCTCTTTCTTCTTTTCTTTCTTTCTCTTTGCCTCTTTCACTATTAAATAAAATACATCCATTTTTTTGTATCAGGATCTAACCTCGTTTGGTTTTAATCACCTGTTTTGGGGCATATTCAAACCTTTCTGGGTTGGATCCATTTTATTCACAGAGAATTAGCTCTCTTTACTCCTCTGTAATTAGACCAGACGGCAGCACYCTCTGCCCAGCTAGGGTCACCTTGAGCAGGTGACACAGGAACTTGTCCAGATGGATTTGGAATGTCTCCAGAGAAGGAAACTCCACTACCTCCTTGAGCAGTGTGTTCCAGTGCTCTAACACCTTCCTCATGTTGAGGTGGATCTTTTATGTTTTGGTTTATGGCCATTGCTCCTTGTCCTGCCACAGGGCACCACTGAGAAGAGTCTGGCACCAGCCTCTTGGAAGCCACCTTTAAGATATTTATATGTATTAACAAGACCCCTTCTCAGTCTTCTCTTCTCCAGACTAACCAGGCCCAGATCCTGCAATTTCTCTTTGTAAGACATATACTCAAGACTCCTCATCATCTTTGTGGTCTCTGTTGGGCTCTCTCCAGTATCTCCTTGTGTTCCTTGAAATGTGGAACCCAGAACTRGACGCAGCACTCCAGATGTGGCCTCACTAGGTATGAATAGAGGGGCAGGATCACCTACCTGAATCTGCTGGCCACACTCTTCCCAGTGCACTTCAGGAGTTTTCTACAGTTTAAGTGAAGGACTCATTTTCCAGTCATTGCATCAATACAATAAAAGTAAGCGTCTGACATTGATAACAACTGAGCTCAATTTCCATCTATTCTGTGACTTTCAGTGGCCCTGAAACTGCTCAACAAATTTCAGCAACCCAGGTTATAACTTGTTGGACTAAGTAAGACCCTTAGGAGTATCCACTTCATCTTGAACTATCTAATGCAGCCAAGGGACCACTTGRCTGGGACATCCAGCTTTCTCTCCATAGTATTAATAAATTATGCTATCATAAATTAAACTTTTAAAATGTACATGATTATAAGAAGTAGGACTCCTTTTGAAAGGAGTGGTAAAGTGACTCAAAGGAGAATTTTTGATGTGCGTCTTCTCCCTTAAGTGTTCTCACTGAACCACTGAACCTTCCTATGCACATTCAGCTACATATCATTGTCACTGTCATTCCTAAGAGAAGGTTATAAAGAAATCCTCTTAGGAAGGCTTCTGATACAAAAAAAATTGAACMGTTTATAAAATGATATTGAAACCAAGTGATAAATATGCAAATTAAACTTGCCAGGTGGCAGAAACTCTTTCAATGTTCCTTTTCACCTTTAGATAGAGTCTGAAAGTCTTCTACCAGTCTCTCAGTCTCAAAGTGATTTTGAGGAATACTTGATGAGCAAATTTAAAATTGAAAATTTAATTTCCAAGGTCATTCTTATACATTAAATGAAATACTCCAAGAAAAAGTACAAATCAGGTATGAACACTAGTAATGGAGAGAATGTGAGGAGCAAAGGGAGAAGAAAATATGCAGGACTATAAGTAAAGGCCAGAAGCAGAATAAAAGAGTTACATCTATACAAAATCTTAAGAGTGTTCATAACAAGTCAGAACAGTTGGTGGTGAGCTGTTTCAGCATATATCCTTTCCTGACTGTGCCCAGGAGCAAGACAGAGAACTTGGAATAAACCTTCAGCTACTCAACAAGTTCTTTGTCTAGTCTGAAATTAAGGTTTTTGACAGCTGACAATAGAAAGTGAAGCACTTTACATGCAAGCCAACTTTTTAAAATAATGTAAAATAATCTTTGAAATAGTTTCAACCCCTGTGGCAGGTTACAATGTTACATCATAGCAATAGTTTACATGAAGTTCTGAGAAAAAAAATGCAATGTTTAAAGAAGACTGTGACTATATTTTGCCTGGTGAARTTAAAGATGAATGAAACAAGCTAATCTGATAAATATTTTACTGGTATTATCATTATTATTGTTACTGSTTTGCTTCCAAAACCAGCATCAATTGACCATATAATGTAGGAGATTATGTGGCTTTAAATTGTGGTATTAAGGCCTGTTTGATTTGTTCAGTGCTAGACAAGACAGAAATAAAAGCAGAACACGTTAGTATAAATTGGCTATTTATTTTCCTTTATGGTCAGCATGGGAGAGTAAAACTGAAACATACACATATCTCAAGTGAAAAAAAGATTGAACTAATTCTGTATTACATCTAATACAGACTTAAAGAAAGAWGTAATGTATGGTTTCAGGGTGTCTTTCTTCTAAAGCAGAAATTTTGCTAAATTAATATCCTAAGTGTGATCTCAAAAATATTTTGAGTGTGTTGGACTGGTTTMTTTTCCTGGTCTTCTTAACTGCCATCTTAGATGAAAGGAATGTCTTCAGGTGTGATTGTGTGATAAGGATCCATGATGAGAAAAAACCCAATATCCCAATGCTTTTAATAAGAGTTTATCTTTATGGAATTGGCTGTTTTCAGGGGTCATGTTTAATTTCCTGTCAAATATATCACGCAGGCATTAACAGCAGTGCCTATCTAGTCCTGTTTCTTATTTTGTCTTGGAACAGGAGTTTTCAATATTAGACAGCAGTTGATGCATCTAACTGCAGCTTGGAGAAATTTTTGTATTTCTTAATTAATAAAACTTATTTTTACATTTTTTGGTATGGTCTGTCTGAATTATGATTTAGATAAAGGTTTCCAATTGTTTTCCTGCATAACTCATAGTTTGGTTCAGCACTTGGCAGTTTTTTCATGCTTCTGCTGAAGTTCATTTTGCTTCTTTGCTTCACATARTTCGCTCTCACTCTAGGAAACTCTGGAATATGACTAGTTTTTTTCCTGAAGAAAATATTATATCGTGCCAAGGATATAATAATTTTTTGGTTYATTTCAGGTTTCAGAACCTAAATGCTACTATTTCCTGTCAGCCTCATTTCATAGGGATGTGGTTTATATCCTTTGACTAAATCTGAGTTATCTAGTTGCACTTTAGAAATTCTTGTTTTTCCCCCATGAAACGAGGTTTTAAACTTATATGCACSTCTAATATGTAGAGTGTACCTCTGCTTCTTATACATAGATTTTCATGTGCATATGGACTGTAAGTCCTGTTGTTTGGGGTTTTTTTTCCTTGCTTGGATAAAACTTCTACTTACCAACAATGCATCTCTTTTATTCTTTACCATATTTCTAGCACTTCTTTGGCTGTTCCAAATGAATGGACACATTTATTTAGACACCCAGGCACGCTGTGCTGATTGATTCCTCCTAGTTCTGTGAACTGAACAGTGAATTTCAGTGGAATATATTTTACTATGGATACCTCTTAATCCCAWGAGAACCCACAAAGGGACATCAGTTGGGCCTTTAATGATATAAAATTATTTGATGTCAAAGTAATAATTTTTATTGGAAAACTTATTTTACCAGACTATTATTGAACTTGTAGAAAATACTGAAAGAAATTCAAAGAAAGCAAGTGTCCCCATCACAGGAAGGACATGGACATGTTGAAACAAGTCCCAAGATGATATGAGGGATGGAGCAGCTCTGCTATAAAAATATCCTGAGAGACTTGGGGTTGTTCAGCCTGGAAAASAGAAGCTCCAGGGTCACCTAATTGTGGCCTTCCACTACCTGGAGGAAGCCCACAAGAAAGATGGAGAGAGATTATTTACAAGGGCCTGGAGTGACAAGACAACGGGCAATGACTTCAAACTGAGGGAGAACAGGATTTAGATTGGACGTTAGGATGAAATTCTTTATTGTGAGGATAATAGGGCCCTGGCACATGTTTCCCAGCAAAGCTGCAGCTGCCCCATCCCTGGAAATGTTCAAGGCTAGGATGAATGGATCTCTGAGCAACCTGGTCTAGTGGAAAAGTGTCCCTGCCCATGGCAGAGGGTTTGGATCTAGATGGTCCTAAACATCTCTTCCAACCCAGGTCATTCTACGATTTTCTGATTCATTCTATGATTTCAAAGAAAAGCTTTGCAAAAGGGTATATTCTAAGTTAGTTATGTAAACAAGGATTATGAAGTACAAACTGGTAAATGTAGTAGGAATGTAGGAATAGGAAATGCAGTAGGAATATAGGAATTTAATAATTAGGAAAATAAATTATAATCCATAAGAATTAGTGGAAAAACTACATTCGTAAAAGAGAAATTTCACTAATCAATAAATGCTGGTAGGTGACAATCTGTACTATTCTCAGTTCACTTTTAAGCCTTTTCTGAAAAGAGGTAAAGAGCTGGAACTTTGCTGTAATATAAAACAAAAGGGTAGAGCAGCACTCATGTCTGATAAGAGCYATGTCTGTCAAACACTGCATAACTAGCAATGCTTTCTGACTTAATGAAATGAGATAAATAGACCAGAGGCCTCACTGAGGGCTTAGAATTTACTATACTGAAAAATAACTCTTGGGTCATCACTGCTCTTAAAAATGATTTATCTTGCAAACAGAAAGATTGGGTTTGGGGTTTACTGTGAATGCCTTTCATGGAGTAACTTATGGACTTTTCGAGGGTAACTTCTGAACCTTTTGATTGTAACAGAGTTCCATTCTGTTATACTTTAGATTGGAAATATTTCTCTCTGTGAATGTTGACCCTTAAGTGCTCTAAAAGCCATGTAGACTCTGAATAGTGATGTAGAATACCATTATTGCCCCAAAATGGTGAACATTTCCACAAGCACAGCCCATTCCACTGACCCCAAAAATTCCATTTGAAGAGAAAACCATACCTTAAAGTTGTGTCCAAAACAGAATTACTATTTGTTATTTTGGATATAAAATATCCTCTATCCCTTGTGTTATATAAAATATAACCATACCTGCAATATTTGGATCTCATGTGCGAAATAGATAATACTGAATTAATTTGGTATTGAAAACAAAATCATAAGTTGATTGCGCCTAAATTTATAATCTCTATAGACTGCAGACATAAATGTATTTTTGTGGCTTGGGTAAAAAATTAGCTCAATTTTGCCACAGACATGACAGATGCAGTTTCCTCTGTTTGTTGTGGCTGTTTTCCTTTGCTGGAGTTTTGCTCAGTGGTTCTGACAGCATAACTGCAACCACCATCTCTGGGAACTCCCACACCAAAATGGGCCAAAGCAGCAGTTTCCCATGTTGTGGAACTAACATCAAATAGCTAAAGATTTCCCTGAACACTGTTTTTAAGCATTCAYTGACCTACCTCCCAGAAATCCAACTCACTTTTTCCACCTCTTGAAACAATTTTAGGCACTCTGCTTTGACACCTGTCAGAAACCACTCCAGTATAACTGATCCTGTAGGAGTCTTTGAATGCTGAATATTTGACTGTGACTATGTTGGTTCTTTCCTGAAAGACTGTCCCTCATGGGCATGGAGTGTGTGTGTGTGTGTCTCTGTGTTATAATTCAAAATGTTTATTGAGACAGCTCTGAACTGTCCGCACGCTTCAGCCACACAAGAGAACAKGAATTACAGGTGTGTCACAGACATCTTTTATGGAAAATCCTTTCCTTAGGATTTTTCCTCCTGAGAAGCTGAGAGGCCTCAGGAACAAAATGTAAACATTGATTATCTGCTGCTGTGGAATGCAACAGGTGCATCTTTGATTGGCCCATATTGGTTGTTTSTAATTAATAGCCAATCACAGTCAGCTGGCTCAGGCTCTCTGTCTGAGACACAAGCMTTTGTTATCATTCCTTCTTTTTCTATTCTTAGCTAGCCTTCTGACGAAATCCTTTCTTCTATTCTTTTAGTATAGTTTTAATATAATATATATCATAAAAGAATAAATCAAACSTTCTTAAACATGGAGTCAGATCCTCATCTCTTTCCTCATCCTTGGACCCCTGTGAACACAGTCACACAGCTGCAYAATGCACATTTACTTTTGTTTGGATTCAGATACTTATTTACTTCTTGAAAGACTGTTTTAATCTCTTCAAAAGCTGTTCAGGCTTTTCCTCAGCTCCGTGGGACTTCATCATCAATCATGACACTCAGGGATGGCAGGCTGCCACAAGGGCAGAATAGCTGGTGCTGTACTGTCAACAGAAACAAGTGGTTTGAGTAGCTTTCCATTAGGATATGGCTGGACCCAGACCTCTGTTTATTAATCTGATGTTTGGGCCAAAGCACTTAGCAGCAGGATCAAAGGAGTAATGAATGCACTGCAAATCATGGAGTGTGTGTGCTCTGTATGCAGTTGTTAGCAAAAGTAGGTCACGGGCCAGCAGCTCTGCAAGGTCTGACTTAGGGCAGGCTCTCTAGGGAGAAAATGCCATCATTACTAAAACACAAAYACAGATTCCTTTGTTATGTACTCAAAATTGAGAGCTGTGGTAGAAAAGCTTAAAGCAACAGAGGAAGGACCTTTTTGAAAAAACAAGATAAAAAAAGCCACACCAACACTTCCTCCCAAAATCAAARCAAACACCAAATTTCTTTTTTCTATTTTCAGCCATGAAAACTCTAACACTATGATTCTGCTCAGGAGCCTTCTCAACATGCCATCAACAAACATCACAAGAAAATTCATACAGAATCCTCCAGGGAACTTCATGATGTCAACACTTCTAAACCACAAGCTAAACTTATTTTCTGATGCTTTCTTTAAGCAGCTCATCTGCAAAAATTGTAACAAACTTTTGTTCAGACCCAGGACTTCCATGTAACTTTAACTGAAATACTTTTTTAAATACTTTGAAAAATATTTGGGATTAAGATGTCTTCAGATTATTTTCAATGGCAAAGTACTGCACACATGGAAATCCTTCTAGGAAGAGAGGATAGATGGATAGAAGAAGGTGAGAGAAAAATAAGGATTAGGAGTTAAGACAGCAATGAACTTCCTTGCTTATTTTTCATCCAGCAAGGTGTGCTTTCAAATGGCTTAATTTGATTTCTAATAAAGTTTTTCTTTCTTTTAAAGTAGAAGTGTAAGCTTCTTTTTTGTTGACTTAGTCATTCTAGAAAGTCTTTCTAAGTTAATATCCAGTAGTTTATATAGGTCATCATTAATCTTTTACATATTTCATTGTCATTACTTAACCTTCCTTACTATTGCCCCCTCATTTTTTAATGAAAAAAGGACACTCTAGAAAAATGATTGCTTGTCATAAAAGGCTTATTCTTTTACAGTGTGGATAAAAAGCAAATTTTTCTCCCAAACTTGCCCTAAACCAGGACAAGAGGGCAGAAGTGATTTCTAGGGAAATCATGAATCCATCCAGTACAGCTGACYTAGCTATTCCCATTTAAATTAAACTAATTTTCTTTTTATGAAGCAATTTAATTGTCTTACTACCTGTCTCTTTCCCATGCATTCTGTTGTGCTGAATGTTTTTTCTTTAAATGCAGAGATCCCTAAAACTATATTTTAAAAGAGATGTAGATAGGATCAACTCAAATCAGAGGCAGAACAGCAGAAAAAGCTTCAGTTTGTTCAGTTTGGGTGTCATTAGCAGCAGATCAATTTGATTAGCAGTTAATGGACTCACTAAATGAGACAAAAAGTAATTGTGTTGAAGCCTAATAAACTGTTGTGTTCAAGGTGGAAAAAGTGCCAAGAAATTATTGGGGAGAAGGGGATTGATAGTATTTAATATATTTTGCCTTACATTTATTCAAAAAGKATTTTTATGGCTTCAGACTAAGCAAAGCTCACCCCCTCATTTTTCAGACAAAGTAATTGCATTTGCCTTCAGGAWGTTTCAAAGGGAAAGTGTCAAAACAGGACTTCCTTCCCCCTCCCCACATCCCCTCTTCCCTGAAACAGACACTTGTTTAAAAAAAAAGTCCTGAAGAATTTCAGCTGAAAAAACGTCATGGTTTGACAGCATATTGTTTCACTGGATTTTACTGAATCAGACATTATCAGCCTTCAGGGAAGGGAAGCAGCTAGAATAAATTACAATAACTTCTTGCAAAGTTGACTTCACAGCAAGCGAGAGTTGAGACTTAAGAAGCATTAACTAATTTGTTGTCTTGTTTAGGGTTTTTTGTGTAGAACTGAAGGACCAAAATTCTACCTAGAYAGGGTGAAAAACAACTCAGTTTTTCCTTTCTGGGAGCTGTAACTTTCCACATCGACCTTCAAGGTACCCAACCAGCTCTATACATGAACTTCCTGAGTCTTGGTGGTCTTTCACCATGTTCAGTTGTTTCCTTACAGCTGAACAGCAGCAGCAACCCACAGAGACCAGCTGAGCCTCTGAATTTTGCCCATTGCAAATTCAAGGCTTGCTTCTTGCACCTTTCAGGTAACACCTCTGATTTTGACTCTCCTTACYCCACCTTCCTTGCAATTTATAGGGTGAAGGTTTTCATGCTGTTGTGAGCTATTCAATTAAGCAATTTATTAATTACTAACTATTGAGCATTTGTTACACAGGAATCCTTAAGCTATTTATCCTACAGACCAAGCAAAAGCTTGTTACCAACTGCCAGACTCAGAAACACATATCCAGTTGCAGCTACCTGGAACAAATATATTTTCCTGATTTATTTCAGGACAGCAGCTGTCCTGGACAATATTTTTGGCTAACAGTTGAATTTTCTTAGCCAACTGTATATTTCAAGATATATTTAAATATCTCTGCTTTCTTTTCTGCTTTCTGCAAGTGTTCAGCAYCACAAATAACTTAAAAATAACATCATTGCTGCTTTTCTGCTTATCCACTTCCTATAAAAAAATGATACAGAAACTAGAATTGTTAAAACCATATGAAGTGAGCATTTTGTCACTCATTACTGTGACAGCTTCTGTATAGTTGTTAGTCATTACTGTGACAATTTCTGTATTTTCATCTCAAACTAGGAAAATGCCCCAGTCAATCAATTCAACAATCAAGACAGGCTCTACACTCATATGCAGAAGTTTGTTGCACCAAAGACAATCTCCTTAAAAAACACGTGTGCGCACACATGCACTGCACTGGTTATAGCAAAGATGACCTCTGCTTACAGGCTTTGATTAAAGGCTTCAAGATGAAATTATCTTTATCTTAAAATCCGATCTAATCATAAGGAGCAACACAAACAGCTTTTACTCATGCTTGTACTCATGCTTGTAGGTCCTAAATAGTGAGATGTACAAGTTTCTGGAAAATGATTATATTTCAAGTAAATGACCAGATCAAGGATGATTTGTCAAGCCATGACATATTTATCTTCAAGTTTAGAAAATGAGATTTTGAAAACAATTTACTTTGGGGGTTTTTATTTAATACTGTTATTTGGCTTATAATATCTGAGCTTTATTCTTGCACAGAACCCATTCAATCTTTCTTTAAAGAAATGAAAGTTTATAATTGAGTTCTAAAGCCAGAGTTTTCAGGAATTTTAATAATACAACAGGATTGCAAAATATGGTAACACAATCAATTTATATTCTTATGGCTTTACATCTTGCATATTTTTTCTTTTTTTCATCATGGCACAACATGACAGGCTGCTTTGTAGACCTGCCATAGATTTTATGTAGCTAGTGAGCACCTGTTTCCTCCTGTAACTCTTATCCAAAACAAGAAGTTATAGGTTAGCAAATTTAATTCTGTTTACATGCTTCCTGTAAATAAACACTTACTTTGTGTGTGAATTTAATTAAATAGACCCAAACAAAGTAATTTGAATATCCAATTCACATATGAGCCATTGCCTTGTCATCTGACAAATAGTGTGTACAAACCCCAGTAAGAAGCTTTTAAAGTACAGCTTTAAACGTTTTTATTTTTTAAATCCAGATGACTTGATTAAACACAGTGAGGAAATATGTTTATTTTATTTAATGAACCAAAATTTCATAATGAGATTGCATCCTTGAATAACATTATATATGAATTATAGTTTATTCCTACAAATATTTGGCAATACATAGGTAAAATAAATTTTGCATTAGCATTCATGCCAGCTAACTAATTTTCCCATTATTTGAAGCAAGCAGAGAGAAACAGGTAAACACAGYCGAAACAAATGCAATTCAACTGAAAAAGTGCTGGAAGATAGCTTATCAGTACAAGTGTACTTAGGAAAAAGCCTTCAAAAATTATTTATGAAAAAATGTATTTTATTGACTGCATTATAGTMCCCTTATAAAAACAAAGCATATTCATTTGATTGCCATGTCACTATTTAATCTTTGATTCGAGGAGTAATGGTAAAGAGATATGTAAACAAAAATCCCCTTCACTGCCAATGTTATGAAAACTGAAACTAATGGAGAACACTTCTTTCAAAAAAATCTGTCGTTTGGTCCAGGTCTTGCCTTCCAAAACAGAATGAGTCACATGAGAAAGCTGTTATAGGGAGATGTGAACAATTTAAAGAGGAGCTGATCAGTAATTGAAAAAAAAATCACATGGCAAACCACAGGGTTATATTCACTTTATTCATGGATTACTATTGTTAAATAAGACCCATTTTATTTAGTAAAGACTGTAATTTGGAGCTTTATCAGAATATTTGTAATTATACAAAATTCATTAATTTGAACAACTGTCTTACAAAAATTACATTATTAATCTAGCAACTGGGATGAAACTTAGAAGTTCTGCTTTTGTTTGATGATCTAGAAATGAAGCCATCACCTTTTCTGCAAGGCAGCACATAAAGACAGCTGGGTTATTTCTGGGTACTGCAGCACAGTTCCAGGCAGGAAGACCACCAATAAGTAAAGCAGATAATGTGCCACACCACAGCAATTCACAATTCTGCAATTGCCTGCACCTTCTTGTGAGGGAGCAGACTCACCATCCCACTGGAAAAATCACAACTCATTGGCAGATTTCTACTACTACTGAATCGTAAATGTAAAATGTAAAATGTAATGTAAAAATAGCTTTGAGACATCACACCCTTTTCACTCTTAAAAAATTACACACACCCCCAAAAGTCAAAATAATGCTGCCCACTATGCAAATGGCATGTGAAGGGAAAGCTAATTATGTGGATGAAGACTTGTTAATTATGTATCACCAGACTTTGCTGTACGYTTGTTAACTGTTATCAGAACCATAATAATTATGAACCTGTACCAGCAGCTTTGAATATTACTAACTGAGGTGGAAAGGAAAGAATGTGATTAAAGCTCCACAGAATCAGGATGGTAAATTACTTACCTGCCAGACGTGGTGTCATATGCTGACTTGAGTGGCATGCTGATGAAATTTGCATGGATATTTCTTCTGACAACTTCAAAAATGTCTTCCTTGAGCACAATCTGAGATCTATGAATTCACACACATAAAGCGTAGGTGCACCCAATACTTGAGTCTAGTCTCCCTAGTAAAAGGTATACAATTAATTTTCACTTAATTTGTGCTGAAAAGTTAATGGAAGGGTAATGCAAATAGGGAGTTAAAGTGATACTACTGGTAAATTAGCTTCATTTCAGTTTTCCTCATTATAGAAATATGTCTAAAATGGCACTTGAGGTTTCTTTTCCCACAGTAATCATATATTTTTTTCCTTATTTTTAAAAATTSATTCTAGCACTTAGAAAAAAGAAAGATTATAATTTTTGATTTGAAGCCCTAATGACACAGTTGAGAAAACACTAACTTGTACTTCAATCAGAAAGTACAGAAAGATACTCCCTGTATCTGACTGCCCAGTTTCTATCTATGGGGTATTCAACTACTTTTACTGTTTTATAATTGGGAAACTAGGTTCTGCAGAAAAAAAATTTGTACAAATCATGTCTGACAGAGAAGGTATTTGCCTCTTTATTTCAACCTTTAAACAAATTAAATGTTTCAATGAATTGTAACCTAAAAAAGCCATTATTTGTTAGACACCATTTCTTCCATAACCAATTCTTACAGGATTATTTGCAATTAAGGTATAAATCTGAGAGTAAGTTATAAAAGATATTTTCCAGAAGGGCAGTTTACCCTGGCTTAGAGAGGGAGGGAAGGCATACTCTGAAGGAAAAATGGACAAATTCATGAATGTGTCAGCAAAATTCCAGTTACAATAACATTTCTCAAAAGTCATAGGGAGAGAATCAGGGAATATTACAGTGAATGCTGATATTATCACCCATTGAGCAAAATCCATAAATAGACAGCGGCAAATATTCTGACTAAAAGCTCTCCAGGTGTTACTGCTTGTTCTAAGAATACTTGTGCTGTGCCCCACCCTAACAGTTGTGCATTTTCAAATAATATGTTTAAATGGAAGAATAASCGCAGAAGTTGATGCCACAGTGATAGCCAAGTGCAAACATGGTAAAGAAGAGAAACTAGGCCAAGCACAAGAATTGTGCAATGACAGGCCAGACAGGTGAGCCCTAAAAATATGACAAGGATCATTTCTGGAAAATTGAAGATTTCCTGTATGAGGGAGATGAAAGATGGATAGGTCCTACTGAGGCTTCAGTTTTGGTGGGTTCTTTAGATTTTATTTTTGTTCTCCCACCCCTTCATGATGAAGCAACATGCAGCTTCAAAAGAAGATTCTCCAGATACTTTCATTCTGGTAGAAGTCATATTTCAGTCAATCCCTTTTTATTTCATGTGGATCAAAAAAATAACAACCATTCAAGCAAAAGGGCAAAATATAAAATGAATAGAACTCTGTGTCCCGGCAATTTCTGATTTTTTTTCTCTAAAGATTATTTTTAACCTGAGACTGTGCATGTTCATGCATATATGTCTGTCTCGGAAGACAGCTGAGTGTGTCTGTGATGAAGAACAGACATACCAAAAGTTTTAGTTTAGATTGATGATGATTTTGTTATTGCCATATTTTTATCCCAAATTATAAGTTCAGAGCATTCTCTACTTTTTACTTGACAAGAGTTAGTCCTCAGACTGAAATCTGAGTCAGAAAGCTGAAGGCAGGCAGACTAATAAAAAATACTTTTAGGAAGCTCAGAAAGTTTTATCCAAATTTCAATGAAGAATAAACCCTCTAATACAGTCAGACCAAAGAACTTTATAACCAAAGGACTCATGGCGCTGCCTGGAAACTAACAGATAATTCAGCGCTCATGAACACTAAAATACATATAGAATACATACAATTAATTCAATTAAAAATTATGCTTTTTCTTCACAATTTTCACACTTCCAAATGTTATTTGAAGTACTAAAACCTAGTAAAAGACTGAAATTCTTTCAGAGKTGAAATTATGAGAGAGCTGGAGCACCTCTTCTACAAGGACAGGCTGAGAGAGAATTGGAGTTATTCACCTCAGAGAAGACAAGGCTTTGGGGAGACCTTAGAGGTGTGCCTCTACAAGAGCTGTAGAAGGAGTTTTCACAGGGATATGTAATGGCAATACAAGGGGGAATGATTTTAAACTAAAAGAGGTATATATAGACTCGATTTAAGAAGAAATTATTTACTATGACAGTGGTGAGACACTGGCACAGGTGGCCCAGAGAAGCTGTGGCTGCTCAAGGCAGGCTGGATGGGGCTCTGAGCAATCTGGTTTAGTGGAAGGTGTCCCTGCCTATGGCAGGGGTGTGTAACAAGATTATCTTTAAGGTGTCTTCCAGTCCAGATCATTCTATGGTTTCATGATTCTAGGTTTGACACTTTGCCATGACACAAGGAAATATACTGTCTCCATACAAGTTTTGGAGAGATTCAGATGAAAAGGTAGGATCCATTCATTATTAAGGTCATGCTAATACACAGGAATATCAAAGATTTTTTTATACTCCTCTGTAGTGATGACAACTTCACTTGAAAAAAAACCACCAACAAACTGCACCATGGTATTTAACRGCTTATAAAGACTAAAGCTGATAGCGAGAGAGAGAGAGATCGTTAAATGCTTTTCTTTTTTCAGCAATGTTTAGTTTGCAGAATTTTTACTCTTTTGTAAATGATTGAAAATGTTGAGAATTAAGCTAGAGATGTCAGTGGACCTGAAGACTTAATAGGATTCCACAAGCTTGTCAGCAGCAATGAGAGATGCAGTCTAGACAGATGTCTAAGAGAAAGGTATGTGGGATAGATAATAGAGGGGACTTGCTTGACATTCTGAGCTAAAGTTCACCAAATTTCTCCACCTCTCTTTCTTCTCTTTTGCTGTATTTTCTTTACCCACACAACCTCCCACCAAAGTGAATAAAGCCTTGAAAGTATTTCCCAATTGCAAGGCTGCATCAGCACCAGCATACTGTATAATAATGATGTAGAGTGGCAAGATCCATCACAGTGTATTTATGCATGACTTTTTTTTTCCTTTTGGTGTTATTGTTAGACATATATAATGTCAACATATTTTGACCCCTTGAAATTTTTTGTTTCCTCTTACCAAAATGATTTTTTACCTGCTTTCATGGATGTAAAAACAACTTAGATATATATTTGTGTGGGTGTGTGTGTGTGTCTGTGTCAGTGCCTGTCTGCAAATGCCCCAAACTGAATTCTTGAATTCTCAAGGAGAGGTCCACTACCTGCTGGCAGCAATAGGTTTGGGCTCTCTGAAAAATTTGTCAGCATCTGGGCTAAAAAAACTGGCCTGTCCCAAATCCTCAAATTAATAAAGAAACAAAAGACAACCACTAATTAAGAGACTGATCAAGTGCTGCGTTTCAGCATATAGACTCTTGAAATAGGAAAAATGGGAGAAGTGAGAATTTGAAAAATACTTTCACTGAAAAGGATTCCTATATAAACTGGTCTTGGAACGAAGATGATCCTGAAACAGTGAAGATCTTTGCTGGAGAAGAGATCCTGAAAGAAAGGGAAGATTCTGGAAATCAAGGGGCTGTAAGAATACCAAAAAAGAGAGATGCTTGGGGACCTTGAAAGGAAGGAGCTGAGATGGGTAAGGATGAGCAACAGCACAGAGGGAACCAACCCAGTTTCCTAGAGACCTTCCTCAGCCAGGAGGAACCTCCTGCAGCGAAGGGATGGTGAGACCTAAGAAGCACAAGAGCTGCAGGGGAGGGTGTGACAATGTGTGAAGTAATCATGCAGGGTAAAAAACCCTCATTGCCCTTTTCTTATATAAGTTCCAGCATCCAGATTCACCCTGGTCTGTCATTTACTCTGTCTCACCTGCAACACTTGGCACTGTCTCTTCCCCATTCTCTTCTYCCACTTCTGCCCTGGCTTTCCCTATTTTCCTAGTACCTGCAGTGACTTTTTAATCTTTTTTTTCCCCACTGGGAACAGCAGCAGCTGTGGCAGAAACCAGTTCAGRCCTGCTGTAATTTGTTCCTAGGATAGGTATCCCTTTCCTCTTTCTCTGGTCCTCTTTCAGAAGTCCTTATATTCTTTGTTGCAGTCGTGTCCTGGCCATTTACCTGCATCATTATCAGCTGCTGTGTGATCATGCCACATAGCTTTACCATGAAGGGAGTGAAGCATGCAAAGGTAATTTTACATATGATGTTAAAAAAATTGGCTAGTTGTTCTTTTTCACCCTGAAGTGAAAAAATATAACCCAGAGCTTTTGTTCCCAAGTGAAGGCCACATAGACAAAAACTATAAAACAATTTGTAGCAAATAACAAGCCCCAATATTTTAACAGGTCTTTCATCTGAGCAATTTTTTGAGCAAATCAAAGTTTGTTTTGTTTTGATAGTATCCTGGTACACACGTTTAAATAACATCTACAATATCTATTCTGTGCAARTAGTATAACTGGCTATAAGTCTGGGTTTCCAGTGACCCAGCAGTGACCTTTCTTGCTAATGCATGCACTAAAAGCGAGCATGAAAGGTACACACAGGGACAAATAGTTTAAAAATTCAAATTATTTTACTAAACATTTTTTTTACATTCTATATGCAAAGAAGGCCAAATCAACAGCTATGACCTTGTGAGCCTCTAAATTTTTCTCCTATTTTCTCATAGTACAATTAGATAAAACTGTTACTTACATACCGAAGCTCTTCACATTGAAGATACCATAAAGCATATTAGCAAACACATTGAGTGCCTTTGTTTTTCTATTTTTATAGAAAATCAATATTGTAATAATTCCAGGCTGACTTTCTGCATAAATTTCAGGGGTTTGCACCATGGAGCCAGAAGGCTTCAACAGGAACCAAAAGGAGAGAGTGCAAACTTTAAGCTGTACTTTTTTATACAGGTATGTGTCAACRCTATTTCCTCATCCAGCTTTAACACCTGAGAGATCCATAGCGGGGAAAAGAAGAGTGTGGATACATCTGCATTGAGGACCACAAAGCCTGATGAGGCAGAGTAACCTCTGGTTACTCTCACAAAACTCCAGATGTTTTGTTTCAGAGGCCTGAGCTTGCTAGGCTGGAACAGTTCAGGTACAGCTGCTACTGTGCAGTCTGCATGAAAGTCACAGCCATATTTTGGTGTTTTCACTTTGCCACTGCACCTAGGAAAAAATTGAAGTTAATTCTTTTTGGCTCAAGCTTAGCAGAAAATAAAAAGAACAGAGGAACAGCTATTCTCCCTTGTTACAGTCCTGTTTTTAAAGTTATTAGAAATGCCTCAGCCCTAATTGAGGTGCGAGACTATGTGCCAAAGTCAATAGTATGGATTTTATTTGATAGTAAATATAAGAATGAGAGAGTGAGAGAGAGAGAGAGAGAGAGAGAGAAGAAAAGAGAGAAGAAGAACGAGGAAAAAAAATAGAAAAAAGGTGGTGGGACAGAAATCTAGACAGATTAAAGAAAGTACCATCACTACATGGATCCTCATGGTGCCCTGTTGATCCTCTCCAGCTGGTGTTCTTGGTGGTCAGGGTTCTTTTTCTCCAGTAAAAATAAAATCCAATAGATTAATTTATGCTCAGGCCGGGTGGGAATGCCCAGGTACCCTTCCCACCCCACCAGGGCRAGGGCACAGTTTGACACAGTCTCTTGCAGGAGGCTCTGGATCTGTTGCATCTCTTKGCATCACATGCAGTGCTGTGSTGCAAGGGCTCAGGAACGAGTCTGGGGAGTGCTTTGGGGGTCTTTGATGGATTATGGCACCCYGCAGCTGCCTCTCACGTGAATGCCCCATGGATGTGGCCTGTGGGTTTGGGAGTTTCACAGCTGGGCTCTATAAGGGAGGATGGATGTTCACTGCCTCTGACCAGAGGTTGCACAACACATCTGAAATCTCTTCCTCRTCCCTTGGTTAGGGGAGTCTGTGCGAACCTGGCCTCTGTGGGCTGTGGTCTCCCTCACCCCAAAACCAGCCAGAGATGATTCTCAGTGCAGCTGGGTTTGGCTTTCTTGCTGATGCATTCTTCTCCCTCATCCCCAGATAATTGAACAACATCCCTTTTATTTATCTACATGGCTTAACTCACAGTCCAAGGTTCCAGTCAGGAATTTTCAAGGAGGGATGGGCTTCCGTGGTTGTAGCTTCTCTATACAGATATTCCTACAATGGGAAAAACTCCTTCATAGCAATTTTTAAAGCATGAACCATTTCAGTCTCTGACATCACTGGAAAAGTGAAACATGAAAACTCACAATGAGTTTTGAGTCCCAGAAGACTGCTCATTCCAAAAATACTGTTATTTCAGAMAGCCTCATAGCCTGTCCATAACGAACAGTAGCTCATGTAATAAATACCTCCAGGAACCTGAGAGCATGACCCAAACCACTCTATTTCACAAGCTGTATAAAGCAATGACCACAATGATAATATCATGTCAAGAGACACAGAGATTCTGGAATCAGATAATTTAATTTAAAGTAGATAATTCAGCATGCATCARTTTAAAGTGAAGTACCATCATACTCATGAGGCTCATTTCATCCAGAAAAGTACTGCCCATTATTTGGAGAGATTGATGTCAGAAGGTGACTTTGACCCTCAAGCTGCCTCTAGTGTTGACGTCCACACTGACTGTAATCAATTATCTGCAGCATCCCACAGCAGCCTAGGCACAAGGGGAGAATAAAATAAAAAATATTGAAATTTTTAATTGTAACTCATCCTTTAATGACATAAATGAGGGTTCTATACCCACACAACTTCTGAAATGAAGAGCTATTATATGAATAGCCAATATCTGAATGATTTTTGTGATTCTTATAAATCTGAAGAGAAAGCTACAGATGTGAAACTCTCATACTTTCAAAATGACATCTAGGCAGAATCTAGATACTACCAAGCAAAAAAATATATTGGCAGGATGTTGTTAAAAATTTGAAAAAAAAATCACTTCTTCAGAGTAACTTAGAAAGATAAATAAAGATAATTATACAAACTTGTTCAAATAATTGATTTTGATTCCTTCACTGAGACTATAAAAACTTCTGAACTATCAAATTTACTTTAAAAAAGAATGGTTAATACTCCAAATGTATTTAATAAGACTGTGAGATAAGCATTAAGATGTATGTTTGGATCATATATAGAATTAGGCATGGGAAACAAAATGATGGTAYATGTACACACCAGAAGTTCAAAGAAAAGCTCATTAATGTTCTGTTGATTTTGAGAAGACTTGATGAAACCCAATGTGTCAGATAAATACATATTTTTGAATGCCTAATGGTAACATGAAATATGCAGCTAATGAAAAAAATGAGTACTTGGGGAGAAAGTAGCAATACAAACAGATTGTGAGGCTGCTGAAGACTGTAGCATCAAGAGAGATGTATGCCAAGGTTGCATACTTTATCTCTGTAACTGTTCAGCACAGATGCAGAAAGCATAACAATCTGCAGAAGAATCAAAAACATTGTAAATGAGATGTCTGAATGAAGGAAGTGAATAGTAACAGCACAGTGGGTGCTGGTGATCATAYTTGAATATCATTGACTAGAGCAGAATTCAGGAATTCCCTGTGAATAGCATCTCAAAGGGTTTCAGAGGAGTGAAAAATGTTAAGAAAACAATATTTTAAAAAGTCAACTGAATAATATCAGCAAGAGAAATTCCCAGATCTTGCTGGAGTGACTGAATAGGTCTATTAATGGAGTGATTTGTGAGGCTCTGGTTCTCCTGTGTTTCAACATAGTGCATATTTCAAGAAAATAGTCTATACTCTCAAGGTAAACGCCAAAATTAGAAAGGAACATTTCCGTGCTCTGCATATAAGTCAATATATTTTTTTAATACAGCTTAATTAAAAACCTTAAAAAGGAGTATAAAACACTAATAACTTCAAAATGTAATGTTTGCATGTAAACAGTCTACTTCTATTCAAATACATTCRTCCAGCTGATGCTTCCTTGATTTAAATATGGGCAAAACTTATGTAATTAAAGTATTATTCTTGTCTGTTTCTAAATCCGTGTATCTCCTACATTTATAGTCACGTGCCAATTCCCAAGGTCTGCTAATGCAGTAGCCAAAACACTCTTAATGAGTAYAAGGGAAAAGAAATAGCAAAACACCCCTACCCACAACACCTCACTTCCATAGTTCAGTTCAAAAAGCCCTGTAAGCCTTGTACTAATCTTGAATCTGTTTCTCAGGTGTGGAGTTACCAAGCGCGATTTTTCCAAGCGATCAGTACTGTATTATSTTCTGAAAATTAATCTTTCTGCAGATTATTATACAGTTTCTGACTAAGAAGGTGCCTTTAATTTAGTTAAGATCCCAAATTCAAAGCACAGAACACAAAGCTTGCACTGAATCTGCACTCACTATGGGACTGAACTAAAATTCATGATAAAATGAAAGYAATTTTACAGGCAGTGAGTCATTAAGTTATTTTAATTTTCACCCTCTAGTGTATATCTGAAGCAGATGGATATTGCAGGTAGTGAAACGAACAAGGGAATTTAGGCATAAATGCTTTTGAGGGAGAAAAATGAGAAAATGGTAAAATTACTTGGAAGACCAGAGAGAGAAAAAAAATTAAGCAAACAAAATTGCCAGATTTCACATGCTGGCAGCAGTGTATCAATGAAGAAACAAAATGAATTTTTAAGACGCAGTACCAGCCAAGAAAGGGAAGTGTTTTGGGGAGGTGTCTCATGAAAATTAATTTTGTTTTCTTTTTTCTATTCCCCATTGAAGGAATTTTGAGTTGGCATTTGGATGCTTTTTTGCAAACTTCTGCAAGCAATTATGCTACGTGTATCAAAAGTTGATAAAATCTTTTCACTTCTTTCTAATGAACACATTTGTCTTGTGGGTTTTTGTTTATGGAATTAAACTGAAGTATTTTATTCCCTGCCGCTCCCTTTATGTGTTTTGAATAATGCAGTAAATTCTCACATATTCTGCCRTGCCCCAAAACAAGGTTAAATACACAATCCTTCAGTTATGTTTTATAGCAAATTGAAAGGGAAATGTCAGATAAATGAAACTCCATGATCTTGCAAAGGAAAGCGTCCTGGTGATATTTTCATTAGTCTCTCTGTTTTAAGGTCCAATTGGCTTTAGAGTTTTGGCCATTTTTGTATTTTTTAGGTATTTCCTTCTCTTCCCGGTTTTACCCAACTGCTGCTGTATAGTAATGCTGCAGTGTTAAATCTGCATGTCAAACTACTGTATAATATGGATGCTTATTTCTTTCCGTAAGGCAAAACCACTTTGCTATCAAAAGGATGTATTCCAAATTATATGAGGAAAGATGATGACTTTTGTCATAATTTTTTTCCTTTTACGCAAAGAAGCCCAGTAATTTGTCTTCTTGTGTGACATTTTCYCAAAACTCTCTACAACTTTGGGATAGATGTCATCTTGAAAGAGGATGAAAAGRGAAAGGAGGAATTGAGAACTTCAGAAATCTTCAATACAACTGTTCCCATTTCCCATCTGATTTGATACTGCCTCTTGAGATTCAGTAAACATACCCCTTGTGACTCATTCCCACWGAGACAATTTAAGAGAAAAAAAAGGTGTTGTCAGATAAGGATATCAATACAGAGTTTAATTAAGCCATAAATTATAGCTTCAGTTTGTGATTTTAACCTYAATCTCCTTTTTCCCTCAGACTTCAAATATATTGTATCTCATTTTTTAATGACGCAATGATGACATTTGATTGATTTTTTCATTGTGAGTTATTGAGTATATAAAAAGGGAATTAGCAGCTGTATTCAGGGTCAGTTCTATTTTGGAAGGACACATTTGTCAGAGTATATCTTTGCTGCTTGACAGTGTGTGGGTTGAACTATTAGCACAATGAAAAAYAAGGTGTATGTCAGTCTAACCTCCAGCTCTTTGTTAAAAGGAGAGAAAAGAAAACATCAATTGAGCAATAGAAAAGTAGAGAAGAAAGTGTGAAAGATGAACTTCAGGCATTTCAGAAGCAGATGGGAAAGTATTTTAGCTGTTTCCTGAAATCACTGGGAAGTTACAGAAGACAAGGGTGTTTGGATGGATGGAGCATTAAATGTGTCAACACTTATGATGTTACCTTGGTTTTGTGGKTTTTTTATTTGTTAGGTTCTTTTGTTTGTTTCTTTGAGTTTGGAGCTTCCTGGTTTGTTTTTGGGATTTTGTTGTTGTTGTCGTTGTTGGTTGTTGTTGGTGGTGGGTTTTTTTGCTTGATTTTCTTTCTTTTTTTTTTTTTAATGAGTTTGACCATTTTTAACTATCCAGAAAATAGCTGAATCATTCCATCTGCATTTTAGAGTAGGTTCAGTACAGTAGTCAGCAGAACAGTAATAATCAAGAGGCAATAGAATCAGGAAATAGCATTGTGCATTCATCCCTGGAAGCGTTCAAGCCTAGGCTGGACAGGGCTTTCAGCCACCTGGTYTAGGGGAAGGTATTTCTGTCTACTGCAGAGGAGTTAGAACTGGATGATCTTTATGGCCCCTTTCAACCCTAACAATTCCATACTTCAGTGGTTGGTATCTAACTCAAGCTGTAAATACAAAATTATGCTGTATTGACTAAATTCAAAGAAGAGAAAGCCACCATCTTCCAGAGGTCATTTTTWAAAGGAAAAAAATAAAACACAACACTTACAAAATTTCCAGAATACAATTTCAGATTGTTTTCCTTAAAGTTACGACACACAGATATCTGAATTAATATGATAACATATATTTCCAGATATAAGCAATTATTGGTGTGAATCTATAGTTTTGTTTTAATCAATACAGAGCTTAAAAATGGTCTGCAGAGAAACATTTAAAACTTGCAGACTATCTCTCTACAGATCAAGACAGATGATGTTTAAAAGTGAGTGGTAGGTGCCTTGGCTTTTGGATAGCAATAATCATTTGAATAACCGCACATTGCCTTACTGTGTACAACTGTTCTGATCGCAGTGAGATCCCTGGTCWCTCACTTTAAATTAGTATCATCAATAAAGGAATTAGGTCATAAGTGTCAAGTAGGAGCAGWCTAAATTCTGGAGACAGTAGTTAATACCTACTGTTCTGTTCAGCTTTCTTTTACCCAGTAGCGCAAACTAAACTGGATCCTGTTCATTCCATTCTCAAGTGACACGCACAGTTGGTACCATTTTAAATTATAAAGCAGGAAATAATGAAATAGGGAAAAAGAATTGGGGTTGATTCCATTGCAGGTTGAAAGAGCTATAGTAGCTAATAATAAAATAGGAAAAAGTTTTGGGACTGGTTCTGTTGCAGATTGACACTGCTCTGAGCTACCTTGGCAGCGCAAAAGGGTYTATAATGATTTTAGCTAAGAGGCACTGAGCTCATTAAATAGGCAGTTTTATTGGGATGGAAATAGGTTCACACAGGAGTTCTGGACTATTACATGTCTGAAAGTATTTTAACATGTGTGCCTTGAATCACTTATCTCTTTTTGACTGCATTTCCCACAGCATTCTCCTAGAGAAACAGGCTATTTGTGGTTTGGACAGGTGCACTATTTGCTGGGTAAAAAACTGTCTGGATTGCCCAAAATGTGGTGGTGAATGGAGCTAAATCCTGTTTGTGGCTGGTCACTTAGTAGCTCAGTATTTGGGTCTGATCCTGTTTAATAATGTTACCAACTATCTCAAGAAAGGAATTGAGTGACCCCTCCGTCAGTTTGCAGAGTATCCAAGATGGATAGGAATGTTGACAGCCTGGAGGAAAAGAACGCTCAACAGAGAGATCTGGACACRCTGGATCAATGGGTTAAGGCCAATTTTATGAGGTCCAACAAAGCCAGGTGCTGGGTYCTGCATTTGAGTGAGAACAACAGCCTGCCTACAACCCTACAACCCCAGGCAGCACTACAGGCTGAGGCAGAGTGGCTGGAAAACTGCCATGGGGATAAGGGCCTGGTAGAGCTGGTCAACAGCWGCTGAACATGAGCCCAGGTGGCCAATAAGGCCAATGGCACCTGGCCTGTGTCAGTGATAGTGTGGCAGCAGGACCAGGGCAGTGATTGTCCCCTTGTACAGGGCACCAGTGAGGCCACRCCTCAAATCCTGYGTCCAGTTCTGGGCCCCTCACTGGAACAAAGGCACTGAGGGGCTGGAGTGTGTCCAGAGAAAGAAACAGAGCTGGGGAAGGGTGTGGAGCACAAGTCGGATGAGGAGAGAGTGGCTSAAGTTCATCCTGGAGAAAAGGAGGTTTGGGGGAAGCTTCTTGTCCTGGAGAACAATTTGAAGGGAAGTTAAGGTGAGTTGAGGGATTCTCCCAAGTGAAAGAACAAAAAGAAATGCCTTCAAATTACACCAGGGRATTTAAATTGGGTATTAAGAAAAAATTCTTCACGGGAATGTWAATCAAGCACTGGAATAGCATGCCCAGGAAGGAGGTTGGGTTGCCATCCYGGAAGCATTCAAAAGACGTGTGGGAATGCTTCTTAGGGACATGGTTCAGTGATAGACTTCRCAGTGCTGGCCTTACATTTCAACTCAGTGGTCTCAAAGGACTTTTCCAACCTAATTTATTCTATGATTCTATGACTGAGTTATCCTTACTCATAGAACAACCTATTGGCTCTACTTAAAGGTACAAAAAAAACCCAAAACAATAACTTCAGAATCAGGAATTGCAAGGGGTCTCCTGCCCTGGAGCTTTGTTTAATTTTCTCTCTATATAATGAGATGGGGTCTATATAGTGATATAAATTAAGGCATTATCTCAACTATTTTTTCTTTGAGATATGAAAAAAAMCCCAAAAAACAAAGGAAAAAACCACATCTAATTAGAAAACTTTGAAGTGGTTTCTTTTTAAAATAATATATTTTAAAATATACTATACATTTATTATATATAAATTATTTATATATTTATATATTTATAATATTTAAATATATATTATATATTTAATATATATTTTAAAGCAATTAAAAGCATATAATAACTTAGCCTGAAGAGCTTAGTATAATCATGTTATGAATCCATCTCTATATTTGGATCTGAAGTTTTCACTGTTCTGTGTTTTATTTTCAACTTTCCTTTGAAGTTTGAATTATGCAAGTAATAAGACCATGCTTTACAGAGAGACACAGGCAGAGATCATCAAAAGGTCTTGAGGTATGGTAATTTGTTCCCAAGTGGGTTATCATCCTCATTTTTTCTTTGGAATAAATACTATAAATCCCCTTTTCCTTAAGGTACAAAGTAACCACTTCTATGGCTCTTACAAGCAAGGGATGCCCTCTCTTACTGAACCCATTGCTAATAATAAC